>JARBWK010000002.1:122477134-122502559 GCA_030556195.1 Anolis apletophallus
TTATGATTTCAGGTTTCCCACTGTGAGTTTCAACATAAGCAGAACCCCATTGCTTCAGGCCAAATCCATTCTCTGTGCTTACCCTGCTGGGTACAGGGGTTTCCCAAGATGAGGGGAAAGAAGGGAAAGGAAAAATGGAAAAAAAGGATAAAAGCAAAAATGAGTCCTCTTCCCTCCTCCCTTGGGGGGCCTCGAACCCGGGGCCTCCGTTCCGAATGGCCTTAGTTCTACGATGTGAGCCATCGCACCTTTCCCTCCGGTGCAGCTTCTCTTCGCAGTCTTAAGGCGCCCGGGGAGTGGGAATGGAGAGAAAAAAATATATATTCAGGAAAAATACAAGAAAAGGCCGGAGAGGGGCAAGAACCTCGGCGGCAGGATTCTGCAGCCCAGGGGAGAGAGAGAGAGAGTTTTCACCCGGGAACAGGCGTGTGTGCGAAAGTTGGGACTTGTTCACTCGCGGAACGGCCTGCAGCTTGAAACTGCCGACTCTCGGTAACAATCTGATACTGAGGATAGTCTAAGATAGAGCTTGGAATCACAAGTTTGTAGCTGCTGCTTAACTAACCCCTTCCTTGCCCCAATCCTTCTCCTGTCCTTCCATGTCATTTCAAAAGTGCCAGACCCTCACTCCATTCACCCTCTTCTCACATGGACTCTCCTGATTTCAGATTTTAAACCCCTTTTCCAATGATCAGTTGAGGCCCTCTCCACTCTCCTTCTGCTATCAGATTTTAACCTCTTTGCCCAACTACAGACATCCTTTAAGTATTAATCCCAAACTTGTTAACTAAACTATTTCGGCCCAGTTTAACTGTCCGTATGTATCTCCTCCTATGAACCATCCAGGAGTTTAAGATCGTCTGGGGAAGCCCTGCTCTCAATCCCACCTGCCTCGCAAGCGCGATTGGCGGAGACGAAGGACGGGGCGTTCTCAGTAGTGGCCCCCCACTATGGAACTCCCTCCCCAGGGGTATTAGATCGGCCCCCCTCCCTCCTGACTTTCCGAAAAAAGTAAAGACCTGGCTCTTTTAGCAAGATTTTGAGAATGCAGCAGAATAGATAACACAGAACTATGAAGGTTGAACATGGAATGGCCAGACGATGTTACTGGATAACGTTTTTAACAGTATGACACCGATGATTATATGTTTTAATGGTTTTTATATATGTTTTCTATTGTCATGTTGATTGTTTTTAATTGCACTTTTATGAATACCTGGCATTGAATTATGCCAATCTGTAACCTGCCTTGAGTCGCCTTATGGCTGAGAAAGGAGGGCTATAAATATAGTAAATAAATAAATAATAAATAACTGGCTGTCAACCTTCCTTGCCATGGGATTGTCCTGAACTTTCCCTTTTAGTATTCTCATGCTGAGCTGAAATTCTGATAACTATAATAAAAGTAAATAACATCTCAAAGTCAAGCTGGGTTGGCCTTGGTCAGTGTCTCAATTAGAAACATCCTCCATTAGCAACTTTATGTGGGTTGACTGGAGAACATGCGTTAAACTAGTGCTACTACAAGTGCTTGTTCCTGAACCCTTTGCTGTTTGTTTCTGGCAAGTTTGAATGAATGAATGAATGAATGAATGAATGAAAGAAAGAAAGAAAGAAAGAAAGAAGAAAGAAAGAATTGTACTCAATGGGTAAAAATATTGTTCAGGTAACTGGCACATTGGAAACAAAATAATTGCTGTTCCCACTCCATAGCCTGAAGAGCACTGTACAGAACCATAAGAAGTCAAGAGACACCTTAGAATTTCCTATGCAGTAGCTCCTCTTCTTTCTTTCAGCTGTCATATACAGTGGGACTTTGGTATATCTATTAGGGTTTGCTTCCAGGACTCAGTGTACTGTAGATACCAAAATCCTTGGATGTTGAAGTCCCAATGTATACAATGATGAGGTAAAATGGTGCCCCTTATATGAAATGGTGAAAAATTCAAACAAGTACCAGAGACAGTCTAAGGATCCGTGGAATGGCAGGAAGCGACGACAAGGTATGCCTATACATTAGTGCTTGCCATATGGCAAAATCGAGGGCTGCTTTTTGGTCATTGTACCCCCCATGAATATTTTTGAGCTGTGGTTGGTTGAAGTCATGGGTGAACCTATGGATATGGAGAGGCAACTATAGTAGACACTGGTTTCTAAGCAGCTTGGGCAGCTGCCCTACATAAGAACATAAGAACATAAGAACATAAGAAGAGCCATGCTGAATCGGGCCTCAGCCCATCTAGTCCAGCATTCTGTGTCACACAGTGGCCCACTAGTTGTACACGGGGATCTCTAGCAGAAAGGAGGGCAAAACCTCACCTGCTCCCGACCCCCACAACCAGTACCCGGGGAAAATCCTGCCTGCCTCCATCAACACAGAGGTGGCACTTGGATGTCCATTTCAGTAGCTACTGATTCCCTTGGTCTCCATGAATCTGTCTAATCCTGCCTTGAAGCTGTCCAGGCTGACAGCTGTCACAACCTCCTCTGGAAGTGAGTTCCATAACCCAATGACCCTCTGGGTGAAGAAATATTTCCCTTTATTTGTCCTAACTTTCCTACCTTGGAGCTTTAGGGAGTGCCCCCTAGTCCTAGTGTTGTGTGACAGAGAAAATATTTTTTCTTTGTTCACCTTTCTATCCCATGCATGATTTTATACACTTCGATCAAGTCACCTCTTAAACGCCGTCTTTCAAGGCTGAAAAGACCAAGGCGTTGCAACCTGATTTCATAAGGGAGCTGCTCCATCCCTTGGATCATATTTGTTGACCTTCTTTGTACCTTTTCCAGATCCGTTATATCCATTTTGAGGTGCGGTGACCAGAATTGTACACAGAACTCCAGATGTGGCCTCACCCTATATTTGTAGAGAGGCAAGACAACATTTGCCGACCTATTTTCGATTCCTTCCTGATCATGCCAAGCATAGAATTTGCTTTTTCACTGCTGCAGCGCACTGGGTTGACATCTTCATTGAGCTGTCCACCAAAACCCCAAGATCCCTTTCCTGGTTTGTCTCAGAAAGCTTTGATCCCATCAGTTGATAAGTGTATTTGGGGTTCTTTGCCCGATGTGCATGACTTTACACTTGTTTAGGTTAAAATGCATTTGCCACTTTGTTGCCCATTCACTCAATTTCGAGAGATCTTTCTGGAGCTCTTTACAGTCAGTTTCATTTTTAACTACCCTGAACAGTTTAGTGTCATCTGCAAACTTTGCTACCTCACAATTTACGTCTACATCCAGATCGTTTATGAATAAATTAAAAAGTAACGGTCCTAAAACTGAACCTTGGGGTACGCCACTTCTCACCTCTTTCCACCCAGAGAAGTGTCCATTTATTACCACCCTTTGTTTCCTACAGTTTAGCCAGGTTCCAATCCAGGACAAGACCTGTCCCCTGATTCCATGGCTAAAGAGCTTATTTAGGAGCCTTTGGTGAGGGACTTTGTCAAAAGCCTTTTGAAAGTCAAGGTAAACAATATCGACTGGGTCCCCTTTATCTATGTGTTTATTTACACCCTCAAAGAATTCTATCAAGTTAGTAAGACATGATTTGCCTTTGCAGAAACCATGTTGATTTTCCTTCAGCAATGCCTGTTCTTCTATGTGCTTAGTAATTTTTTTTTAATAATGGTTTCCATCACTTTGCCTGGAACTGAGGTTAGACTAACTGGCCTATAATTTCCTGGATCACCCCTGGATCCTTTCTTGAAGATCGGAGTTACATTTGCCTCCCTCCAGTCCTCGGGTACAGTGCCTGATCTTAGAGAAAGGTTATATATTTTGGCTAGAATTTCAGCAATTTCACACTTGAGTTCCTTAAGAACTCTGGGGTGGATGCCATCTGGCCCTGGTGATTTGTTGACATTTAGTTTAGTAAGGCATGTGAGAACATCTTCCTTGTTTATCTCTATCTGGTTTAATTCATTTAATTCCCTCCCTGAAAAAACTGACTCAGCTGCAGGCATATGTTGTCTGTCCTCCTGTGTGAAAACGGAGGCAAAGAAGTCGTTTAGCCGCTCAGCAATCTCCTTGTCTACCTCTTCCTCCAACTCCTAATATAATATCCCTGACAGCATGACATCATCTTCCTCCCCCTTATCCTGCCTGCCATTTAGGATAACTTATAAATTGGTTTGTTGTTCACAAGAGAATTTCCCCCCCCAAACGGTCAGGGCTTACAATTTGCATTTCTAAAGGTCACATTTACATTCTGCATGCCCTGTCCTTGAGGTATGAATTTTTGAGACCTGGGAAATCTCAACCGAATTGATTGCTTCAGTTAAAAGGAATCAGAAGCGAAGGTATTGTTCTGAAAAATTACACACCCATTTTTAAAAGTTCAAGCCAATTTCAGCAATCAGTGGGCACGTGCCAACACAGCAGCTGCCTTTCTGAGCTTTTAAACTGAGGAAGAGAGACCACAATAGGCATGTAAGCACATAATATTTAAATTAAAAGCAGGAGACTATTGAAGAGGCAAGGAAACTTTGACCAAATCCCTAGATAGATGCATGAGAGCCCAGGAGACTTTCCCTCTCTTGCCAGGTCTAAGAAGAAATACCGTATTTATTCAAGTCTAATATGCCATCAAATCTAATGCGCACCTCAATTTTCAAAACCCTGAAAGCAAAAAAAATAAAAAAATGTTGTCAAATATAATGCACAGTGGCAAAAAATGCACCCTTTGTAATGTGACCAAAAAGGTGTACATTAGAATTCCTTATTAAAAAACAAGTGTTAGGACACCCAAGTTTCCAGCACTGGAAAAGAAAACAATTAATAAACTTTAACTGTTTTGGTTCAATGCTATAGAATCGTGATGTCTGTAGTTTTACAACATATTGAGCCTTCTCTGCCAAATAATGCTGGTGCCTCATCAAACTATAAATCCCAGGATTGCATAGCATTGGGCCATGGCCATGTAGGGCCCTTCCACACAGCCATATAACCCAGAATATCAAGGCAGAAACCCCCACAATATCTCCTTTGAACTGGGTTATCTGAGTCCACACTTGCCTCAAGTCAAGTAGACGAGTTATTTCTCCCATTAGCATTTAATGACATTTTAGCTTCAAAGTCTGGCTGATTGCTGCCTGGAATTTTATTAGGAGGTGTTAGCTAGCCCTGATTGATTCTTGTCTGGAATTCTCCTGTTTTTCGAGTATTTCTCTTTCTTTTTTTGTCTTGATTTTAGAGGTTTTTTAAAATACTGGTAGTCAGATTTTGTTCATTTCCATGGTTTCCTCCTTTCTGTTGAAATTGTCCACGTGCTTCTTGTGGATTTCAGTGGCTTCTCTGTGTAGCCAGACATGGTAGTTGTTAGAGTGGTCCGGCATTTCTATGTTCTCAAATAATATGCTAGGTCCAAGTTGGTTCATCAGGTGCTCTGCTATGGCTGACTTGTCAGGTTGAATTAGTCTACAGTTTTCTGAATGTCACCTGATGGCTGTCCAATAGTGGCAGTTTTATACATTTACACAAATCTGTGGTGCAGTGTTTGCAATGGACTCTGCAGATGATGCTTCAGCTGTACTCCTTAAAAGGAAAATCAGCCTGTTTAGCAAGCCTTGCAAATGTTCATTTACTATCCATAAGTGTTGGATTTTTATACTTATTTTATATTCTTATATACCTGGGGTCATGTTTAAATTTATTGGGCAGGAAAGAGTCTCAACTGAAAAAGTTTAAGAAGTCATATGCTAGTATCAGAATGAGCTGAAAGATACCCACCTAGACATTAATGGGAAAGCTGTATTTCCTTTGGCCAACTCCATGATGAAAATTCCTCCAAGATATATGTCTTAGGCCCCTTCAACGCAGCTGAATAAAATCCCACAATATCTGCTTTGAACTGATTTATATGGCAGTGTGGACTCAGATAGTCCAGTTCAAAGCAGATAATGTGGGATTTTGCCTTGATATTCTGGGTTATATGACTGTGTGGAAAGGCCCTATGCAATTAGACTCGTAAATTAAGCCTATGTTTACTTGCTATTACCACCTGCAAAAAAACCCACACTAAATGCAAAATATGTTAGTGAGAAACATTAATTTTGATAAGAAACAAACTTCCCTCACTATTTGGAGGAGCATTTTTAAAAGAAGACCAGACAAGCTATTGTATTTGGCCCTCACATTTGAAGCTTGACATCCATTCATTTGCGTGGGGATAGTATGGCAGGTCAGGAAACACAACAATAATTCTGCCCTGTTGATATTCTGACATTGTTCACCGAACCGTCCTTTCCCTCTTAATTTCTATTTTGAGAAGTGCCAACTGAACTTTAGCAAAACATAGATGGATAAAATTAACATGAGCATTGGGTGTTTTCTAGTTCTAGTTGCTTCATGAAATGGAAAAATGAAAAATTCCTCATACTTATTATTTTTTAACAGTCATAAGCAATAACCTATACAAAATCAAAAAGACTTCAGCTTAGATACAGCACTTTTGGATGTGTATTTTCCCAACAAGTCTGGTAATTCTGGAAATAAATGAAGTTGGGAATATAATTGGAAACAATTATGTGGGGAAAAGAATGTGTCTGGATGGGGAGCTTTAATTATTTGAAAACCAGGCAGAGCATTTAGTAGCTTTTAACAATTTCCATATAATAAATGTGGTATGTGGTATTGTTGCTATTTATCTATATGCTGCATGCAGTGCACACATCTTTCTTAATGGCTCCACAAAATTTAATCCTAGGAAACTGCTATTATTTTCTGAGTAGCACATAACTTGTTATTATGATGATTGCCTTGCATCATTATTAAAATGGGTATGCAGTGAGTAAAACAATAAAGACTAAAATACTTTATATAAGTAATTTAAAATTTAAACTACTTTAAAATTTAAATTAAACAACTAAAGTGTTTAAATTCAGCTCTCCCCTTCACCATTACATAATAAATAATCACATAGAAATACGTATTCATAGCTGCCATCTGATCCTGAAAGTTATGCAAGGTCAGGTCTGCTTAATACTTGGATGGGAAATTGCCAAGGAATACCAACTGCTGCGGGTTATATTCAGAGGAAGGCAAATGGCAAACCACCTCTGCTCTGACTATTACTTGATCATGAAATCAATGGGGTTGCCATTAAGTCAACAAGTGGCTTGAAAGCACACACACTCTTAAGCTATTCAAATCTTAGTGATGCTTGCAAATGCATTACACTAAAGTCAAGACATGCCACAAACAACAAAATAACAACTTTGTGATAATGCTCATGTTGAGCTGTATCTAAACTTTCAGAAACAGTTTCTGCAAGTGTACGTGGAAGAGGTAGTATCAAGAAATCGGGCCCCAAATTATGGAATGTATAAAATATATAAGCTTTAAGATGCAGCTCCACTAGGGCATATATGTTGGAGGTTGTAGATATGAATAAATAGAAGCTTTACCACAGTTGCTGAACCAAAATATACCCTGCACTATAATAAAGCAGTCTCTTTGAATTCCCACAGAGAACAGAGGAATAAACAGTCCTTTTAAACAGTCTTCAAAATATGCTTCATGCCTTAGAAATTATCAGGCTTCGGAGAGTTAGCAGCCATTTCCTTCCTGGCTGTTTCCAGCCAGCACTCTCTTCACTCTCTGAGGTGAAAGTGGCAGTTAAAACTGTTTGTCTCAGCAGCAAGCTAGAGACAGTAGCCAATCAAAATTCTGGCTCCTGGCATGCTCAGCCAATCAGCTGCTGACACATACCTTTCCAGTCAACCCATTACATCATAGTGCCTTTTCACAAATCCCCGCAATATAAAGAGTATGTGTGCCTTTGTCTTGAAGTAACCTTTTGTATGAATTGCCTTTGGAATGCTGTCGGAACACACCCAGACTCCTTCCTTTAATTTCCATAATCCCCTCGCAGTGAACTGGGAGATGTGTGTGTGTGGGTGGGTGGGTGGGGAGCATTAGATGAATTTGCATCACTGTTCCTGAACTTGTTTCCTGCTCCAATTGATAAAGTTGGGGCTATCTCTGCGAAAGTTTTGTCACCCATGCCCCTAGCCAGCCTCACCCATTGAAATGGCGATCATCAACAAGCACCCACTGTATACTTTGGACTAACTCTGTAGCGGTAACTTGGAGTCCCAGAACTCCTAAGGCAGTACCTGTTGTGCTAGGCTGCCGTTTCTAGCGAGCGCAAGGACGGATGACGCGACAATTTTACTGCGATTCAGGAAACCAGCTTTATTTGCATGACATCAGCTGATGGGCCTGCCCTCTTTGCAGAACAAAGCCGCTGGAAGACAGAGCCCCGATCTTTCCCAGTAAACAGATTTTATACAAACAATGGTGACAATATTTCAGTCCCTCCCTTCTTCATGCATTGTTACTGGCTAGCATTCATGAACCCATATTACTCTACCCAATTAAACAACGCATTTTAGCATCTCAATCCTATTTGCTTACAAACGTTGCGCAGTGTTAATTTCCATCTTTCTTCTATGTTATCTGCCCTGTGGGCATACTGTACTTGAATCGATACATTTGCTACTGAGTTCCCACTGGAAGCCTGCCAAGTGGAAACCTCATTTGCCATGCGCATCTCCTAACCCAATTGCTAACTTTGTAAACAAACGCACATGGTGAATGCTAAGCCAATCAATATTGTTTTTTTATCTAGAGGCACATGATGTTCTCTGGGCTAATCACAGCCTGTGCTTAGGTGGACCAATCACAGTGACTAATTCTCGAGCTGTTGCTGGCAAGCTGACTCCACTATTCTGAGCCTATGCTGTAGCACTTTCTCCTGGCATTTCTTCTGTTAAAGCATCAATTTCCCCTTTAACTCCATTGGGTTCACTGGAGCCAACCCATTAAACCCATCATGAACTCATTTCCCAATGCGACACTGCATTACTCTCAACATATTCCTCTCCCTCTTGGAGGTGGATTAATAAGCAGACTAACACTTCAAATCCTCCAGTGACAGTTGATTGAATTTCCCGCCACTATGAAAGAGTCAACCAGCAATGATGTGGGACTGAGTCCTGAGCCACTCAGGATGCAGATCCTAGCTGGGCATTTTCTGAATCAATCAGGAGCTTGAATAGCTGTCAAATGAAATAAAAATACTCTGTATTTGTAATTGTGGTATGTCAGTATTTTGGAGTGCTTTCTGTACTGATATCCTCTCTGGCCATTGAGAATAACCCTCTGATTTTGCCTTCTACCTGTCTGTAGGCCCTCTGGTTAAACCGCTGAGCTCCTGCACTTGCTGACCAAAGGTTGGTGGTTCAAATCTGGGAAGTGGGATGAGTTCCCACTGTTAGGCCCAGCTTCTGCCAACCTAAGCAGTTTGAAAACGTGCAAATGTGAGTAGATCAATAGGTACTGCTCTGGCGGGAAGGTAATGGTGCTCCATGCAGTCATGCTAGCCACATGACCTTGGAGGTGTCTATGGACAACGCTGGCTCTTCGGCTTAGAAATGGAGATGAGCACCACCACCCAGAGTCGGACACAACTAAACTTAATGTCAAGGTAAACATTTACCTTTAGCTATCTCCCTGTGTCTGATTTGGCCTTCTGGAAAACTAGACAAGCCAGGCCCCTGTACCCGTGATAACTCCACAGAAGGGTTATCTCTTGCAAGTGACAGGAATCCCATAATTTGTGCATGTGTGTAACTGTTGTTGCTTACATACATCCCATAATATAATAAGTTTGGCAGTGTACTTTTATTAGCTATATTCCCAAATTTGTTATGATCATGGTCTGCTGAGTTCTAGATTGTTTCCTTTCAAAAAACATGGATCATTGCATCTTTGGAACTAATTTTATCTTTTAATTTCCTAGAACAACTTGAAAATAGGTCAGGAAAGGAATTCATATTTTTGGAAATTTAGTTGATAGCTTCAGTAAAATTAAAATAATGTGGCATGCTCATTCTCATTATATGACTTTTGAGAACAAGTCACTGATAATGCAAGTTAAATATAATATGACCCCTGCATGAACTATGACTTTCCCCAAGTCTATTAAAGTTTTTGTGTGTGCGAGAGGGAGACCAGTGAGCCATAACACCAGCCTCATTCTTTCCCTGCATTGATCTGTAAATAGAAAAGAAGGAAGCAATATTGGCAACTACATAAACAGCGTGAAAGGAGGGGTCTAAATAATCTTAGACTAACTGGAATGAAACTGGAAACTAACTAGCAAATGAAACTGGAAAGTTATGTCCAACATCATCCAGCTAAATTGGAAGAGTGGTTGGTAGATAATAATATTCTGGTTTAAGAGTAGGCATGGTTACAGCTTGCTAGATCCAAAGCTGACCACTGTTTCCTTCTATCTTATACAGAAATATCAGGCGCATATATGCCTCTAAAGTAGCACCTCCCCTGAATTATTCATGTTTTACTTGTTACATAAAAAACCCTGCAGAAATTGGGGAATGGAATGGCTTTTACTTGGACCTGGCTAGATTGGATGCCATTTGCCACCCTAGAAGGAAGATTTAGGGCCAGGTCTTTCCTTACACGTACTTATCTTCATAGGCTAAGGCAGGCGGAGATCTCAAGGACATTAGTCTTCTTTACTGTCCCACTTACACTGCATTGAGAGCAATACATCTAGCTTAGGAAGGTATTAGAGAAGAGATGCTAATGAGACTGTAGTTTTATTACCATCTGCAGAAGACAGACTCATAACTATGAAAGTTGCACATGTTTTATCTTAGTCATGTATCCTGGAAGTTTTAAAAAAAGAAATAAGAATGTAGCTGTCAAACTGTTTCTGACTTTCAAAGCTTGGTATGACCCCCTTTTCAATGAATTCAATATCCATAGTTCGACTTACTTAGGCTCCAACACATTTCCCTCCCCAAGTATTTGTGGAACTCTCTAGAAGATTGTTCAGTGTGGCTTTATTTTATGATTCCAGCCAAATATACGGTTTACTGTAATTCATGTGAGTCTTGGTACATTTCCCTCACACATATGGTATTGAATTGTATTGGTTTTGTGTACTTTATGGCACTTGTACTATTAGACGGTGTTATCTTATACAGTGGCAAAGCTGTGTATTGATATTTTGCTTTGTAATTATCTTTGAACTGGACACAAATACTGCAAATGGAAGGAATAGAATGCATATACTGGTATGTTTAATGTATAGAAATGACCAAATTCAGCCTTTTCTTATGGCATAATTTGACTGCATGGAACGCATAGAATTTTATTATTGTTACCATGAATTGTGTAGAGCCCCTAGTGGTGAAGGTGGTTAAACCACTGAGCTGACCAAAAGGTGGGTGGTTTGAATCCGGAGAGCATGGTGAGTTCCTGCCCCAGCTTCTGCCAACCTAGCAATTCAAAAACATGTACATATGAGTAGATCAATAGGTACTGCTTTGGCGGGAAGGTAACGGCGTTCCATGCAGTCATACTGGCCACATGACCTTGGAGGCGTCTATGGGCAACGCCGTCTCTTCGGCTTAGAAATGAAAATGAGCACCACTCCCCAGAGTGAGACATGACTAGACTAAATGTCAATGGCAAACCTTTACCTTTACTACCATGAGTTGTGCACAATTCAGCTTTTATTCTCTCATAAAATCCAAAATGTAGTTGTCATTGGAAATACAAGTGCAGTTGTAATTGCTGCTATTACCTCCAAATGGTAGGAGCAATCATAGGAACTTGTGATCTCTTAAATTCAGATCCTATTCAACTTTTGTTCCTTGAAACTGTAAGATTACTCTGCCAATGTATGCAAGTAAAATCCATGATTATTATTTATACTCATACTGCAAGAGGCAGGGCTGTGGCTGAGAGACTGTGGGTTGGGTCAGCCCTGCAAATCTGTGGGGGGAATTTAATGCTCTATAATAACCTAACAATGGGGTCCAGTGTGTTATTTTGTAACAGCAGTGCAATATATTAAAAACGAAGTGCCATTGCATTGGCTAAGGAAACCTCGGAAACAACTGAGAGAGCAGCAGCACCAAGTCAGAAAATATTATCTACTTATTGAGGCATAAATCTAATTGCTAGTTTCAATTAAAGTAGACCCATTGAAGAAATAGGATTTATATAAGCATTGACATTAACATTCAATGGATGTACTCCAGCTGGAGCTAAGAACTGGATTTAGGACTGGTTAAAAAAATGAGAGATGTTAATTTGGTGTAGATTCCTGAGATCAGGACTCCCTGTCACAATAGATTTGGTGGTCAAATGTAACAGCTTCTGCCAGTAATTGTGGTCGCTGTTCCCAGAAACCATTAGCGCTTTTCATGCTCAGAATGTACTTTTTGAAAATAACATTTTAGTTCACAATTCAAGTCATGCAAATGTTCTTTTATGTCATTTAATATAAAAAGTTATATTAAAAAATAACAATGTGAAAAGTGAAAAAAGGAGGAGGAAGAAAAATGCAAGTGGTGGTGGAGGAATCTAGAGGTACATCTACAATGTAGAATCAATGCAGTTTAATCCCACTAACTTCCATGGCTCCATGCTTTGGAATCATGTGAGTTGTAGTTTGGTGACGTAACAGTACTCTTTGGCAGTACTCTTTGGCAGGGAAGGCTAAAGACCTTGTAAACCACAACTCCCATGATCCCTAGCATTGAGCCATGGTAGTCAAATTATTATTATTATTAGAAAAATAATGATATGAGTCCACAGCAGACAACATCACTCTGCTGGCTGTTGTACTGGATCACACGACGGACACTTCCCAAGTGTCTAGGACTGTGTGATGTATCGGTGAATAATGCGTGCAAATCCCAGTAAGGTGGCCTTCTACAGATGGTAATTTTGTCAGTGCCGATTGTGTTTAAGTGCAGACCAAGGTCTTTAGGCACTGCACCCTGTGTGCCGATCACTACTGGGGCCACGTTTACTGGCTTGTGCCAGAGCCTTTGCAGTTCGATCTTTAAATCCTCATATCGTGTCAGTTTTTCCAGTTGGTTCTCTTTAATCCTGCTGTCACCTGGGATTGCAACATCGACAATCTATACTTTGTTTTTTAACATGATTGTGAGGTCAGGAGTATTGTGCTCCAAAACTCTGTCAGTCTGAATTCGGCAGTCCCAGAGTAGTTTGACATGTTCATTTTCTGTAACTTTTTCAGGCTTGTGATTTATTTATTTATTTTATTTCGGGATTTTACCCCGCTCTTCTCAACCCCCAAGGGGGGACTCAGAGCGGCTTACAGTACGGCACAATTCGATGCCCACATAATAACAATATAAACCCCAAAACACTTCAACAATTAAAATACATTAAAATACATTAAAATACAACTACATCAGCACCATACACATTCACTCTGGATTAAAACAATGTTCCCACCAGTTCTTTGTGGCAAGCAGATGGTATTTGTGGTACAAGTTCCAATTAATCATCTGAGCAACAGTGTTATGCCTCCGTTTGTAGTCTGTCTGCACAATCTTCTTGCAGCAGCTGAGGATGTGATCTATTGTTTCACCTGCTTCCTTGCAGAGTCTACATTTGGGATCTGTCATCGACCTTTAAATTCTGGCATTATTAATTATTATTATTATTATTTGCTTCATTTATATCCCACCTTTCTGACCTCCACAGGGGGAATCAAGGCAGCTTACAACTCTGGCAAGATTCAATGCCGTTTAAAACTTAGTCATAAAACGTATCCCGTCAACTAAAACAATTAAAGGAGTCAAGCAAATAGAACACATAGAATAATAACAGATTAAAAATATATAAAGTGCATGGTACCATTCATCCATAATCCTTGCTCATAATCCTTATAAAGACTGTATCGAAACTGTAATAACTTATTCTTCAAATGCTTGAGTGCAGAGCCATGTCTTTAACTTTAACTTCAAAGTGGCAACAAATTGCTTGAATTCTACTGTGTAGATGCACACCTGGACTGAGGGTCCTTAGTCATGGGAGTTATTTTCCTAATATTGTGTCTTTCGCATGTATTCAGTCATAGAAATTAAGTCATCATCTTGAACTGGCAGGATGCTGAATGTGCCATTTCTATGTGCCATGTATTAACATACAAGAGAGTTGGTTAGGGCTGCACAAGAAGAAGAAGAAAGGCTGAATGTCAGTTTCCACTAAATCAACGGCATGGTCTGGGTTTTGTTCCAGTGCCAAATTGCCTCTTCTCTCCCACTGTGGGCTCTGGCTCTGTCAACTCCCCGAGTTCATTTGCTACAGACTCTCTCCTTCACACAACGGTCTCACAACAGCTGCTACCAAATCCGTTCCTATCATCTGCGATGGCCACTTCTTCGCCTCATCAACTCTCTTTCTCATTTCCAGTCTCACAGGAAAACAATTTTTCTCCCTCGCCGGCACTTCTTGGTCCCTTTTGCCGTCACTGTTATTATTTCACTCTACAACTGTATTTAACCTTATCACAAATTCAGAAATGCATTTAGGAGGGAAGATCCTTGGGGGGTGGATATGACTGGCTCAGCCAAATGATTCTTAAGGAAAGGCTAAAGGTGAGGAGAGTCAAGGTACATTTACATTTCTTCCTTAGATTCACCAACTCTCTTCCCTTCTTCTGCTTCAAACTCGTCGCTTAATTCCTTCGTTTGTCAGATTTCTATTTATTGATTTCACTTTTCCCTGTTTCCATAAACAATCTATGTGTGCATAAATTGTTCTGCATTTGCTTGGAGTTTTTCAAAACTCCAAATGGGCAATAAAACAATATCTCTTCTAAAATTGGTGTTTTCCCTGTTTTCTTTGTGCCTCCATCATCTGCTGTAAAAAAATTTCATAATTCTTTTAAGGCTTTTTACTTTAAAAAAACAACAACAACAATGTGTCTCTTCTTACTGCTGCGTAACAAATGGAAAAAGATAATAAGGAAAAAGGGAAGACATTTTTGACAGCTCAGAGAGTTATTTTCTTTTATTGCTTTCTGCTTCTATTTGTAGGTAGACATTGGAAGGTTATGGCTTAAGGCTTAAGATGTTTAATTAATTATTAGCAAGTTTAAAAATGTAATCTATTTATATTAATGTTAGAAGGGGACATGGTGTTGTGATCCACGAGTTAAATAATGTATAAGACTTTTGTCGAACTAATGCAGCTTGACACGACTTTAACTGCCAAGGCGTAATGCTATGGAACCAGAATGCTCCCTTCTGCTATGGCTTGTTATTCTTACAGGCTTTTGAAACAAAAAAGGCTAAGCCTGCTATCTTGTTTTTCATGCTTGGAACTGATTTTACTCCCATTCTCTTGTGACTCGCTCTTGTCCTGTCGGTATCCAGGAAAATTAAAGGCAATACCTGTTGAAGACCAGTTCCCCTCCTAAGTCAACCTTGAAGCAATTGCTGATACAGCCTGGCCCCATAGGCTCAATCAAAGCTCAACCTTGTTACTAGACAGGTGAATATTTCAGTCCTTTGAACACAATCAGTAAATATTCATAATTCCTTCTTTTCATTACATAAATTCTGTAATGTGGCCAAACGCCAGTTTGGATGGAATGATAAATTAAACAGGTCTCTTGTGAAGGAAATCTAGAAAGATGATAAGGAGCGATGGAATAGAAGTTTATATAATAGATGGGAATGCAAACTAGTTCCAATCTCACTGAAAACATAAAACTCCTCTCATCACACTTCAGAGTCTTCAGATAAACATTGTCTCATCAGGGAACTGGATAATTGGATATGGAGGATCATTCTTCAAAGGTGTCAGTTCGAATCAAGTGCTGCTTCCTTATGATGGAGGAGTTACCAAGGTCTGAAGATTACCTGTTGGCCTTTGTGAAATGCATTCGGTGGTCGGACTCTGCTCCCCAGAGACAACTGTCTGTGCAAGAAAAAGAATAATTACTACACCAATTAATGCTTCTCGGGCTTCATTTCCAAAGATGGATATCAACCATTTAGGTAATGTTTTAAGGGAAATTACTTTGGACATTTACAGATAAGCAAAGAGTCCCACTTGTCCAAGGTTTGTATGGGAAGTGAGGCATACACGGTATTCTTCGTTGAAGTTAAACAGCTTCCATTTTCAGTTTGCTGTCCAATCAATATCTTTTGCATTCTGTGTGATAATGTCCAGAATTGTAAAGTCATGCAGGAGTAAAGTAGGATTGTTGAATTTCAGACTAAAGATAGACAATGCAATTTTTGAATCTTTACCATATCAACACGCAAAAACAAAACCATGGCAAGTAATTTTAAAGAAATATCTATAGAGTGTCCTGTTTATTATATACCTTCTCAATTCCATTTCATCTTGTTTGATTGAGCCACGTCTTACAAATGTCGCCCAATAATATTTCAACCACTGTGGTTTTTTAACACTGTCGTTTTGATGTTTTTATTGATTATTGTTGTGATCCGCCCCGAGCCTGCAGGGAGGAGCGGAATATAAAACTGAATAATAAATAAATAGGTAGCAAAAGTAATTAGTATTGAATGTAGGGTTTGGATTGTTGTTGCAATGTTTCTATGACAATTTTTGGATATATATCACAATATGAGTATTGATGCATATATCATATTCTTGCCCATGAGTTATGCAGTACATGAAAGACAAATGCTCCCATCCTGCATCACTTTTACAATGGAATTGTGTGGCCTTCCAGATGTTGTTGAACTGAAATTCATAACATTGCACCGGGAAGTGGCGCAGTTGGCTAAGTGTCAGCTGCATAAGATCTCTCTGTCCTGTAGGTCATGAGTTCGAGGCCTGCCTGGGTCGGGGTGAGTGCCTGTGACGCCCCCTAGAGGGCTGTTTGCATTGTTTGAGGTGTTAGTGTTGCATGCTTGCAACCCATTTCTTATGTTTTTGCATTTTGCAAACTTGTGTGTGGTTTGTGTGGGAGGAGACTGTGTTTTGGCTCCAAACCTGACATCATCACCCTGAACTCCTCCCCTTTCTGAGTTTTGCTGGGATGCAAGTTTTCCTTTCTGCCTCCCTTCCAAGGAAGAGCTCATGGACGAAGCACATGGAAATCTGAAGCTTGCTTAGACAACGCATCTTTGTCCACGTATAGCTTTCCACCTACGCTCTCAAGCCAGAATTACAGTGATAGGAAGGCCAGCCTTCACCCATAGACTGCAATTTCTGGGGACCTCAGAACTTCGTGTGTCGGAGGACCATTTGGAGCAATCAAGGCACCTGGAATCAAATAGAGGCATTTTCACTCTGCGAAAGGCAAGTGGATGCAACCCCTTTTTTCAAAGGACCCTTTCTAACAACCCACCAGCAAGCCTTTTGGACCCCCAGCATTTTCTACTGGTTGTTGTAAACAAATAAACCTTATTTGAGTTCACCTTTTCTGAGTCCTGAACTCATTGCTCATAGACTCTCCAGGCTCTCTTTAAGGGAAAGCTAGAACGCGAACCCCAGGGCCCTATAGAATTCGTCCATCCATTCAAAGCCCCCTTTTGGGCCCTGGTGGGACGCCACAGTGCCCGACCTTAAGTGTAGCCTACTGTCGACCTTTGCAACCCGAAAGACAGTTCATTTGTCAATTAGGAGATAAAGGTACCACATTATGTGGGGGAGGGAAATTTTGATTGATTTATGAAGCCATAAGAATTCCAGGAATCGCTGAGGATTGCGGAAGAACAACAAGGGGCGCTGGGGGAAAAAACGCTCAGAGAGATGAGGAGTGGCCAGACGTTTGCCAGAAGTTTGCCTCTATGTTCATCAATATATGTCTAAAATATGTCTATATATGTTGAACTGCAGGGATTGTCTGCAAGTATATATACTGTAATCCGCTTTGAGTCCCCTTCCGGGTTAGAAGAGCGGAATATAAATGAAGTAAATAAATAAATTCCTCAGTACTATAGATACTGCCCTGAGCTGTTAGGAGTTGAAGTTAAGTCACATCTGAAAGGTCACACAATTCCCAATCGCTTGGATATGAGGACTTATACAGTTTTGAACCTTAAATGTAGACTATGGGTGCATCTATACTGTAGAATTAATGTAGTCTGACACCACTTTAATTTCCATGGCTCAAATTTTTAGTTTGAGGAGGCACCAGGACTCTTGGGCAGAGACGGCTAAAGACGCAGTAAATTAAAATGGCAATTAAAATGGTATCAAACCACATTGATTCTACAGTGTTAATGCGCCCCTTCTACACTGCCATATAAAATCCAGATTATTTGCTTTGAACTGGATTATATGGCAATGTAGACTCATATAATCCAGTTCAAAACAGATAATGTGGATTATCTGCTTTGATAATCTGAATTATATGGCAGTGTAGAAGGGGCCTAAGATTGGGAGAGCATCCTCAAACATGCCATATAACTTTAAATCTTTTTTGGAGATCACACATTCATCTTCTTCATAGGCTACATACAGCCTATGAAAGGCAGCTAACTAGTCTTTCTCTGGTTAATGAATATAAATGCTTTCATCACTTTGGGATATGGATGGGGATATTATAAAAGAATAGAATATAAAAGAATAGGTTGTATACACTCACCCAACCTATTCAACTTGTATGCAGAACACATCATGCGATGTGCAGGGCTTGATGAATGGAAGGCTGGGGTTAAAATTGCTGGAAGAAACATTAACCTTAGATATGCAGATGATACCGCTTTGATGGCCGAAAGCGAGGAGGAGCTGAGGAGCCTTCTAACCAAGGTGAAAGAAGAAAGTGCAAAAGCTGGGTTGCAGTTAAACACCAAAAAAAATCAAGGTTATGGCAACAGGATTGATTGATAGCTGGCCAATAGAGGGAGAAAACATGTGACAGACTTTGTATTTCTAGGTGCAAAGATTACTGCAGACGCAGACTGTAGCCAGAAAATCAGAAGACATTTACTTCTTGGGAGGAGAGCAATGTCCAATCTTGATAAAATAATGAAGAGTAGAGACATCACACTGGAAACAAAGATCCGCATAGTACAAGCAATAGTATTCCCCGTAGTAACCTATGGATGGAGGGAAGGATAGTAGAGGCAAAGATGAAGTACATTGGCCACATCATAAGAAGACAGGAAAGCTTAGAGAAGACAATGATACTGGGGAAAATGGAAGGAAAAAGGAAGAGGGGCCGACCAAGGGCTAGATGGATGGATGATATCCTTGATGTGACTGGCTTGACTCTGAAGGAACTGGGGGAGGTGACGGCTGACAGGGAGCTCTGGCGTGGACAGGTCCATGAGGTCTCAAAGAGTCGGAAGCGACTGAACAAATAAACAAGAACATTATAAAAGAAAGGAAGAGAAATTTTGAATCAAGGGGGATCCTTGCTTGATGGCACAATCCTTTTCTCAGTGTTTACATATATATCACATTATGTTTGACGGGCCTTACTCTCTAATGCAGGAGTTGGCAACTGTGCCCCCCAAGATTGTGCCGAACTGCAGATGACAGTGATGTTCAATTTGAATGATGAATCTTCCTGCAAATGTATCTAGTGACCCCCAGTTTTAGCTCAAACTGCTAGCCTTTCCTTGAGGAAAGCTCTACTTATTTGTAAATAAAGCCAGTTCTGCACAACACTGGATGATGACAAATGGAGCCAAAAAGCCACTTTGCCCCCTGAAGTTTTTTTTAAAAAAACAAACACATTTTAACATACTCCATGAAGAACTCCGATAGCCCACCATAGTTGTACAGTCTTAGATCTTAAATTACCATAACTATTGCTTACATGGCTCCCTGGTGACACAGTGGGTTAAACTGAACTTGCTGACTGAAAGGTTGGCGGTTCGAATATGGGGAGTGGCGTGAACTCTAGCTTCTGTCAACCTAGCAGTTTGAAAATATGCAAATGTGAGTATTTTTTTATTTATTATTCAGTCTTATATGCTGCCACTCCCTGAGGGCTCGGAGCGGCTTACAACACAGAAAATAGATAACAAACCATTAAGAACATATTTAAAATCACACGGTATATGGAAAATCAGATCCATATTCACATTCAACATTCAAATGCCAGTCGGAACAAGTGAGTCTTACAGGCCCTGCGGAAAGACAACAAATTTTGCAGGGCATGTACTTCGGCTGGCAGGGAATTCCTTAATAATGGTGCCACAGCAGAAAAGGCTCTGCATCTGGTCGACGCTAAACAGATGGTTTTAAGGCTGGGAACTTCCAGAAGATTCGAATCTTCAGAACGGAGTGATCTCTGGGGTTGGTAGGGGGTTACCGTTAGACGGTCCCTCAGATACGCCAGCCCTGGACCATTTTTATTTATTTATTTATTTATTCGGGTTTCTATGCCGCCGACTCCCGGAGGCTCGCGCCGGCTTACAGAGCCAAAGGCACAGTAAAATACAAGATTAAAAACAATTAAAAACAAAACAGCATAGTAGAAACACAACACATTTGATGTGGTGGCGCAACCAAGAACACACGGGCCTACCCATCGAAGGCCTGCCTAAACAAATAGGTTTTACAAGCCCACCTGAACGGGAGCAGGTCCTTCATTGCCCGGATGTCGGCCGGGAGGGCGTTCCACAGCGTGGGGGCTATGACAGAAAACGCCCTCCGGCGGGTGGATGTCAGCCGTGCCAGCTTCGCCGAAGGTACCACCAAGAAATTAGCATCCTTGGACCGCAGTGATCTCAAAGGGCAATATGGAATGAGACGGCCCCTCAGATACGCTGGCCCCAGGCCGTGCAAGGCCTTAAAGGTAAGAACCAACACTTTGAAGGCGATCCGGTGCTCAATTGGCAGCCAGTGCAGATCCTGCAAAACAGGTGTTATATGGCAGCCTGCTGGAGAGCCAGACAGGAGCCGGGCGGCAGTGTTCTGCACCAGCTTGAGCTTCCGGATCGCTGACATAGGAAGGCCAACGTAGAGCGCGTTGCAGTAATCTAGTCTTGAGATGACCGTGGCTTGGATCACCGTGGCGAGGTCGTTCCAGGAGAGATAGGGGGCCAGCCTCCTTGCCTGTCGGAGATGGAAAAAGGCCACCTTGCTGACCGCAGAGACTTGGGCTTCCATGGTCAGCTGGGAGTCCAGCTGGACTCCCAGGCTCTTCACGGAAGCCGATGGGCATAGCGCCGCACCGTCCAGGGTCAGAAGCTGGGCATCTACCCCACCCGGGCGGCCCAGCCACAAGATCTCCGTCTTCGCCGGATTCACCCTCAACCTACTGGCTCGCAGCCATCCAGTAACGGCTTCGAGGCAGTGCTGGAAATTATCGGGGACGGATCCTGGCCTGCCCTCCATCCTCAGAATGAGCTGGGTATCATCCGCATATTGGTGACACTCCAGCCCATAACTCCGCACCAGCTGTGCAAGCGGCTGCATGTAGATGTTAAATAACAGAGGGGAGAGGATGGCCCCTGCGGAACTCCACAAACTAATGAGGAGCCCTCGGAGACCACCCCGCCCCTCCTCACACGCTGAGACCGCTGGTGGAGGAAGGAGGTCAGCCATTTTAGGGCTGTCCCCTCACTCCAGCCATGGCCAGGCGGTGGGTCAATAGATTGTGGTCGACCGTGTCAAACGCTGCCGTGAGGTCCAATAACACGAGCAGCGCAGACCCGCCTTGGTCGAGCTGGCAGCGGAGTTGGTCTGTGATGGAGACCAGAACCGTCTCTGTCCCGTGCCCCGAACGGAAGCCGGACTGGAAGGGGTCTAGCCATATTGCATCATCTAGGAAGGACTGCAGCTGCTCCATTACTGCCCTCTCAACTACCTTGCCCAGGTACGGAAGATTCGACACTGGGCGGTAGTTGGAGGGAACCGCAGGGTCTAAAGACGGTTTCTTCAGTAATGGAGCTACCACCGCCTCTTTTAAGCACCCTGGAAAGACTCCTTGCTCAAGGGAGCTGTTTACGATATTCAACAGAGGCCCACGTAACCCCTCCAGGCAAGGTCGAACAAGCCAAGAGGGGCACGGGTCGAGGGAGCAGGTGGTAGGCCTGGCTGCAGCCACAATCCTATCAACAGCATCTGCGTCCAGTGGCCGAAACCGGTCGAGGGTGGGCCTAGCGGAGGGCCACGGGGTCTCAAGCTCTCTTACTGTCTCAACCGTGGCTGGAAGGTTCCGGCGGAGGCTCAGAATCTTGTCTGTGAAAAAGCTCTGTAAAGCACCGGCAGTGAGGGCCTGATCACTATTTTTTGGGACAGTAGGGACCGTCGTCAAGGACCGAATTACCTTAAACAATTGGGCCGGACGTGAGCTATCAGACGCTATCAAGGTGGAAAAGTAACCATTTTTGGCCGCCTTGACAGCATGCTCATAGGCCTCTTTAACTAGCTTATAAGCAGATACTGAGGCTCCGTCGCGGAGTTTCCTCCACTCGCGCTCTAGCCGTCTCCTCTCTCGTTTCATCGATCTAAGATCCCCTGTATACCAGGGAGATCGGTGATTGCTAGGGCGGAGAGGGCGCCTAGGGGCAATCTCGTTGAGAGCTCTGGCTAAAGAGATGTTCCAAGCTTGAACCTGCTCTTCGACGGAGACGCTGATAGACTCCAGATCCCTCAGAGCATTCAGGAACCTTTCGGGTTCCATAAGTCTCCTCGGGCGAACCAAAATCTGTTCGGCGCCCTTGCATGGAGGGGGCGGTTGCTCAACCCGGATCCTTAGAGCACAGTGGTCCGACCATGGAACCTCTATTACAGAGGCTAGGTCCCCGCGCTAAACACCAGATCGAGAGTGTGCCCTGCCGAGTGTGTGGGTCCCGAGCTACATAAGGAGAGGCCCAATGTCGCCAAGGTCAAGATTAGGTCCGCGGCTGCAGATTGATTGATTGATTGATTGATTTTATTATTTATGAGTCGCCCTCCACGTCAGTGCTCCGGGCGACTTACACATAAAACACATAAAAAGAGTTCAATAGTTAAAAGCTAAAAGGATAGGAAAATTAATTAAAATAGTTCCAGTAACTCAGGCTAAGTCTGGAGGGTGTCCTTAGCCGTAAGCCTTTCGGAAGAGCCAGGTCTTCAATGCGGTCAGGAACTGGGGCATGTCCCGGATAGCTCTCTGATCCGCCGGCATCAAGTTCCAAAGAACAGGGGCCGCGATGGAAAAGGCTCTCCGTCTCGTGATGTCGAGGCGGGCCTCACTCACACCTGGGATGCGGAGAAGGTCCCTGTTTCCTGAACTTGGCGACCTTAAATGAGCTGGTTCGGACAAGCGGTCTTTTAAATAAGCTGGGCCGGCGCCATGGAAGGCCTTAAAGGTAAGCGACAAGATCTTGTGGATGGCTCTGAGCTCGACTGGCAGCCAGTGCAGGCGCTGTAGAGATGGCGCGATATGGCATCTCAGTGGTGTCCCGGTGAGGAGTCTGGCGGCTGCATTCTGCACTAGCTGGATTTTACGAGTGGTTGACTGCGGCAACCCCACGTACAAGGCATTACAGTAGTCCAGCCGTGATGTCACTGTGGCATGGACCACCGTAGCCAGCGCATCTGATGGAAGGTAAGGTGCCAGTTGACGTGCCTGGCGTAGGTGGAAGAAAGCTCCCTTACTTGTCGCAGCAACCTGGGCCTCCAGTGAGAGTCTCGAGTCTAGTATCACACCGAGACTCTTCACCGACGGGGCCGGGATCAGCGGCTCTCCCTCAAAGAGAGATGGAACGGAGGCTGCGTCGGCGTGGACATTGAAGTCCCCCAGAACAATAAGTGTCACTCCGACACAGTCTCCAGCAGCCGCACCAGGCTCTCCGCTGGTGCGCTAGGCGCACGGTACACCAGCAAGATCGCCAGGCTCTCGTGGGACTCCCACACCAGGCCGGCACTTTCGAGCCCCGAGGTGGTGAGCGCAGGGATCGCTCTAAGGTGCAATCCTTGAAGGTTAATGCCATCACCTTGAAATTGATCCGGTGCTCGATTGGTAACCAGTGAAGCTGCTGCTGGATAGGTGTTATATGGCATCTCATAGGGACCCCCATGAGAAGTTGAGCAGCAGCATTCTGAACGAGTTTAAGTTTCTGGATCACAGGCAAAGGAAGGCCAATGTAAAGAGCGTTACAGTAGTCTAATCTTGAGATGACTGTGTAGATCAATAGTAACTGTTTCTGTAGGAACGTAACAGTGCTGCATGCAGTCATGCCAGCCACAGGACCTTGGAGGTGTCTACAGACAACGCCGACTCTTTGGCTTATAAAATGGAGTTGAGCACCACCCTCCAGAGTCGGACACGACTAGACTTAATGTCAAGGGGAAACCTTGTCCTTTACTTATATTGCTGACACTCCCATACAGAGTTTCTGAGAGTAGCTTCATCCCAATGGAAGAATGTATTTGGGGATTGCAACTGTATGTATGCTTGTTTTGTTCATATCTCAGTGGTATGGACACATCCTTAATTGGCTACTAGAGCAATGCCTTCTTAAAGTGGAGGAAAGAAGAGGGGTGTATCTCTACACTGTAGAACGAATGCTGTCCACTTTAACTGCCCTGGCTCAAAGATGGGGAACCATGGGAGTTGTAGTTTTACAAGGTCTTCAGCCTTCTCTGCCAAAGAGGGCTGGTGCCTTCCTCAACACACCTTAAGCGCACTTCTTAACTTTCCCCAATTACAACTGATGACTGCCATGGCTCAATGCTTTGGAGTCATGGGAGCTGTAGTTTGCAAGGTCTTTTAGCCTTTGCTGCCAAAGAGGGCTGGTGCCTTCCCCAACACACCCTAAGCGCACTTCTTAACTTTTCCCAATTACAACTGATGACTGCCATGGCTCAATGCTTTGGAGTCATGGGAGCTGTAGTTTGCAAGGTCTTTTAGCCTTTATATTTATTTATTTATTTATTTATTCTTCGATTTTATATTCCGCTCCTCCCTACAGGCTCGGGGCGGGTGACAATAAAATACACCTGGGCAGGCCAAGTCTCGGCATGCTGCCCTACAATTAAAACAAAAGACAGTTAAAAACACAAGTTCAACGTATCACGAGGTACAGGAGATATACAAAGTATACAAGGGTATACAACATATCATCCAATCAGGCTTAGGTAAATGCTAGCTCAAAAAGAGCGGTCTTACAAGCCTTTCTGAAGGGGATTAATTCCGAGATGGTTCGGACTCTATCAGGCAGAGAGTTCCACAGCGCTGGAGCTGCCGCTGAGAAAGCTCTCTGTCGGGTTGCGGATAGGTGGCAGGAGCGGACTGATGGTATGGTCAACAAATTCCGTTCGTCTGACCGCAGTGATCTCGGGGGCCAGTACGGGTAAGGCGGTCCCTCAGGTACGCAGGCCCTAGGCCGTGAAGTGCCTTGAAGGTCAATACCAATACCTTGAAGACAATTGATTACTCGATAGGAAGCCAGTGCAGTTGCGAAGAATAGGCGTGGGGTGGTCCCTTACTGACGAGCCCGTCAGCAGGCGTGCCGCGGCGGTCTGCACGAGCTTGAGTTTCCGGAGTGTCGACAAGGAAGGCCAACGAGAGGGCGTTACAGTAGTCCAGTCTCGAGATGACCGTCGCTTGGATTACCGCCCGCCAGGTCGTTCCCGGACAGGTAGGGTGCCAGTCGCCTAGCCTGACTTAGGTGATAGAAGGACCCCTGC
>JARBWK010000002.1:123200159-123483590 GCA_030556195.1 Anolis apletophallus
CACTTCAAACCTGCCTCTCCCTTCTATTTCAACCCACAAGCACTCAAGTTTTTATATATTTCTCTTTTTTAAAGGCAAAAGTATTTTCTGTATATTTAAATGAAAGCTGAGATTGTTCACATTTTCATCATGAAACTGGCAGCTTTGAGCCTAAAAGAACAACCTAATAATCATTTCTGATCTGTGGCATCCCATGTTGGCATCTCTCTACTCAGCAACCACATGGTCTACAGAAGCCAGTGAGAAAGAAAATATTCACCAGGCTTGCTAAAAGACGATGAGGTATTACAACTTGGCTTCTGAGGATTAAGAGGGCTTTCATTTGTGATATGAAATTATGCCATTGCACAATTTTGCAATGTTTGTATATACTGGCTGACTAATGAAATTAAAGTTACCACACAGATACCAGTTTGTAGCATGGCAACTGCAATGGGTGGTATTGATTTATTGTGGGCAGCTTTAAATAAAGCCACTTTATTAACCCTTCACCCTATCAACATAACTACATCCCACAGCCAATCTGCCTGCCAAAAAGACCAGGATATTATATATCTGCTCCATATACATAGACACCAGCACACACTTCAGTACACTGAAGGATGGAGACATCTTCCCCTGAAAGGCAGCAACAGGAGTAGGGTTTTGATGCTTAGTTTTTCATATGCCATTGGGGTTTAATTTGCCATTTAAAAAGAAATATTTACATATTTTAGCATCCTGAGCAGCAATGTATTCTGATTGCTGAAAGAAAACAAGGACATGCCCTGTTTCTTGAACATTATTACACTGGCCAGAATGTAATTGCTAGTCCCAGCTAAAGGAGATACAGTGAAGTAGTAGAATTTACCCAAGTGTTGATCTGCCATTACACAATTGATTCAAAGATGTATTCTCATTGGATACAAATCATTATCTAGAGCAGTGTTTCCCAACCAGTGTACCGTGGCACACTAGTGTGCTGTGAGAGATCATCAGGTGTGCTGTGGGAAATTACAGTGTAGAGAGAGAGCCTAGCAGGAAACTTCAGGCAGTGGAAATGAGGCTTTCCTGGCCGAAGCAGCAATGCCAGCCTGGCTGTAGTCAGGGAGAGCCCTCGGCGTCCAGAACTTTCCTCCCTCCCTCCTCTCTCTCTCCTTCCTTTCCTTCCCTCCCTCTGTGCGCCAAGGGCTACCTGGCCGGGCTGCAGCTCCTCCTGCCCTTGGCGCACAGAGGGAGGGAAGGAAGGAAGGGGAAGGAGAGAGAGAGGAGGGAGGGAGGAAAGTTCTGGACGCTGAGGGCTCTCCCTGACTGCAGCCAGGCTGGCTGGCATTGCTGCTTCGGCCAGGAAAGCCTCATTACCACTGCCTGAAGTCTAGCCTCTCCATGCCGGGGAAGGGGAGCAACCCCTCATCTCCTGGCCTCTCCTGGCTGGACTCCGGGTTCGTTGCAGAGCAGAGCAGAACAGAGGCCGGGATGTGCAGCTCCACAGCCTAGCGTGGTTCATTCCCGATCTGGCCCCAAGGCGACAGCAGCTGAAGGGACGCGGGGGGAGGCACTCCTGGGGGGGCTGAACCCCTTCAAGAAGGAGAGTTGGGGGTGCCAATGGCTACGAGCCTTTGTCGCAGTTTGTTCTGAGGCTCGGAGCCACCCATGTGCTCAATTCCTATTTGTCCTGCTCAGCCGAGCCCGTGCGCTTCGGCCACTCAATGCAGCCCTCCCCCGCAGGATGGTGACGGGCCTCCTGCGCGTGGGCCTCCCGGGGGGGCGGGGCGGGAGGGGGGTTTGGCAGAAGCAGCGGCATCACGAGGGGGGAGGGTGACAGTAAAATGACAGTCATTTTAGTTGGTGGTGTGCCCCAGGATTTTGTAAATGTAAAAAATGTGCCACAGCTCAAAAAAGGTTGAAAAACACTGATCTAGAGGACAAGCTTTTATAATCTATCATGACATATTGTATGTGACATGTACATTTATGGGACTATTTACAATACGACCCTAATACTCATGGGACTGGTATTACAATTTCACCTACACATATCTGACAAATGTCCTCTCTAGAAACATTTTACTGTACGCTTTTGCCAGAAGTTACAAAAGAGTTGTTTATGTTGGAGGACATAGCAAATTCCTAGAAATGACACCTCCCTAAGAATTTTCTAGGTTCTCTATGCCCTGGGGCAACTATATAGTAACTACTGTTCATTTCAATACGTTTGCAACTATCCGTTGTTTCCTGTTTCCATGGGAAGTTCAGGAACATATTCCTTTAGATATGGGAGTTGCATAAACATTTCTAATATATTCCACTACAAAGCTTATCCAGTTGTGGTTTAGTTGAGCCTCCCTAAAGAAGCTTGAGTGGTGTGAGAAAGAGATGTGTTCCTTCTTGGCATTGTGTATGCCATGGCATCGCATTCCTATAATCTCGCCAACATTTCTACTCCTTGCCTTCTTATTGGTGTTATTTCTTTACAACTCTGCATATTCATACCGGAGAACCAACACACAACTAATATGAAATCAAGGATATATGTATACCTTGAACCAGACCCTGACTTGCCAAAATATCTTCAAATTATGAACCATCTTTAAAAGAGATTCTGACCTTCCCCGCTCCCTATGTGTATAAGACTCTAATTTAATTCTCTTTACAAGTGTTAGTCATCTTATAAATTCAAAGATCCCTGTATTATAATCTAGCTCCTGTTTGATAATGGCCACTATGAAGGCAACTGTTTCTGCTGTTTGCATTTCTCTTCTTCTTACTCCACCAAAGTATATTGAAGGACTCAAATCTGTGTGATATGCAACGTCTGTAAAGATAATAATCAATGCTTACATTTGCCACATTTCAGTTCCTTCTCCTTGCATAGATTACAGTCCCTTGATTTGCTTTGAATGCAATTTTCTTGCTTCTTGGCTGAGGGTTGGACTGGATGGCCCACAAGGTCTCTTCCAACTCAATGATTCTATGATTCTATGATTTTCCCAATCAAATATATAACCATCACTCACACATCTGGTAGAGCTTTATACGTTTGGTTTTGCTCCAAAAACCTTACATAGCTGTCTTCTTAGAAACTTTCGATAGAACGCTATCACATATTGAAAGATGTGAAAGGGTTTGATTTTCTTCTATAGCATAACATAACATAGTATTAGGGGTAACGACTTATTTTTTTAAAAAAATAAACCCCTGCTCTTCTTCCCTTGAACACTAACTTGCAAGTGTGCATCTGCTAAGTGTGTTAAGGACTACAGTAATCCTCTCAGGCACTTTAATTAAATTTGGCATTTTATGGATTCTATAAGTCCTCTGAGACCATCACGTTTAATATTGGAAAAAGAAAAGGTATGGTAGATTAAACTAATGTTAAATGTTAAGGACCAAGAAAATGAGAAAGCCTTGATTAATAAAACTCTCAAGGCAAAGAAAATGCAGGTTAACTTCATCTGCTAAAAAGCTTTGTCACTGAAAATGTATTGCTCCTGGGAACTGAACAGGCTCCAAAGCAAGAAACAATGTTTTTAGAGACTTAGGGTTTTTTTTAAATGCAAAGCAAACTCCCGTTTCTGTGATGACAACACAGATTTAGTTTGATATAAATGGAAGCAGCCCTTTCTCAAAGAGAAGATCTACAACAATTTTTTCATCCCTTTTAGAGGTTGCTATAGCTAATCTTGTAAAACGTGTGTAATCTATAATTGTCCAAAATCTCATCAATTACAATATTTGGCTCCCTGATGATTATTTTTTTATAAGAATGAAAAATAGCTTGTCTTTCAAAACATAAATTAAGAGTTTTCACCCAGAAAACTTTCATTCAAAGTTACACTTTAGCACAATGGTTCTCAACATGTTGGTTTTAAAATCCCATAACAGCACTAATCTATAGATGAGGGAGTGATATAGCACATGCTTTGCAAACTGTTGCAAAACCAAGCAGGAGGATAAACAGTAGGTTGAAGCAGGGGGCACAAATAGATTTGCAGAGTTTCTTCTGGAGCTCCATGGCATTCTCATGGGTCTCCATTGCAAAGCCATAGTAAACAGCTTCAGTGAAATAAAAAGGGGAAAAGATAACTATTGAAATTATCCTGATGATAACAATGGAATAAACTATAACTGCAAGGGAAAAGGATATTGTCTTTAAATAAGTTGGGAGGCGATTTGTGAGGTGATTGGAGTATTAGCAGCAACCTATTGAAGGGCAGTATGAAAATGAAACTCTCTTGTTACAATTATTAAGCCTGTGAACCCTTCAGAGCCAAATCACAGGACTGGTTTTATATCCACATGATGCTATTTATTTATTTGACATATTTGTATCCTGCCCTTCTCAGGGTGCCCTTACAGCAGGCAGCGATTTGATGTCAATACATATAAATATAAAAATAAACAAATACAATTAAAACCATACCATTAAACATTAAATATTAAAACCTCAATTAAAATCACATAATCCACATGTATATTCTGTTAATACCATAAATGCAAAGCCCAGAGGATGTCCAGAAGAAGCATCAAATTATTTTTTGGGTGAATGAATCCCTGACATTCTAACATACCATATATACCCGGATATAGGCTGAGTTTTTCAGCCCCTTTTTGGGGGCTGAAATCTACTCTAGTGCACCAAAGCTTATGCCAGAACAAACCTCTTAGTCTCTAAGACACCACAGGATTGTTTGCTGTTAATGGCACAAGAAGGCCAGCTACTATTATTTCTACTATTATTTCTATTTCTATTATTTCTATTCCAAAGGGTTATTCTATATCATTGGGGGACATGGAGTTGTCTTTGATTGACCATCCCATGGTAGAGAAAAAAAATCTGGCTGCAGGTGGGTGGAGGCCCATCAGTCAGAAATCTGATGCTCTGCTTCACCATTCCCTACTGGAATGTTGATTGTTAGTTTTCCAACAGTCCTCCAGGTATTTTGGGATTAAGCTACCCACCATCTTCAATCAACATGGGTTACAGACAGGAATAATGCGAGTTGTATTAATACAGAGGGCACAAGACAGAAATAATATGCTAAAACAGTGGTTGGTCTTCCAGATGTTTTGAACTTCCAGTCCAAGAAACCCCAGCCAGCTCAGCCAAAAGTCAGGAATCTGGGAGCTGAAATCCAAAACCTCTGGAGGGCCAAATTCTGCTACAGAATTATCATTTCCTCTGCAACATGAAGGGCAAAGAACAGTATTGGATATACCAGAATCCACAGATTTTCCACAGCCTCATGTTGTCTCTTACCAACAAGAAAAGAAACTGAGTAATTAAAAAGAGTAAGTAATACCTACTGTCAGTGATCAGTGACATACAGAATTGTAAAGGTCACTATAAAAAGCCAATTCTGATTCTATTTTGCATAATATTTCAGAAGATTATTCTGTGTGCTAGATACTGGGTTCCCTTCAAATCAATTTCCTTATATCGCCCTTGAACAATCAGCATGAACAAACATACTGCAACATAATCCTTTTTAGATTTGCATCCATTGAAATGTTTCTACAAACCATCCCATATGTGCAAACAGCTGAAATGTAGCAGACAAAGTAAAGAAAAACCTAATAAAGAATCACTAACATATAGTATGAAACACCTTAATGGGAAGGACATGTGGCTAACAGTCTCCTTCCATTTTATAGCACTGCAGAGCACCAAAGTGTACATATTGTTCTTCCAAAAGCAGGAATGAGAATCACGCAGCCCTCTGAATGTGGTTGACTCCATGTTCCAACAGCCCTAGTCAGAGGAATGATGGAGGCTGCAGTCCAGCAACACCTGGAGAGCCACACCTGCCCTAAAACTAATATGAACTTCCACACCAGATTACACTGAAATTAGATACTGCTTACAAGACAACAATTTACAGAAATATATATTCTAAACACCACATTTTATAATTATGTTATATTTATGAGGTATATATTAATCTACAGTCTTTTTAGAACAAGCAATCCATTTTATATCTTAATAATGCTTTTACAACTCCCTCATTTCATTTAAGCAAACTGATAAGTACATGGACAGCACAAAATGTAAAACAAAGAAATTATAAATCTAGGCTTGTGTTTCCAAGATTTGCAGACCCAAGACATTTTGTTGCCCAGTGAGAAAAAAAATATGGAGCAAGACACAGGCACACACCTCAAATTCTTCAAACAGAGTTCAGTCCGATCAGCAACTGTATCTTACTGGTGGTGGCACAGCATCCTATGACAACTTTAGGATAGATGGGAAACCTGATGCCATCCACATGCCTTGTCTATGTCCACATCTAAGGGTGCATCTGTACTTTAGAATTCATGCAGTTTCACACCACTTTAACTATCATAGTTCCGTGCTTTGGAATCATTGGGGGGTGTAGTTTGGTGGGGCACCAGCACTCTTTGGCAGAGAAGGCTAAAGTCCTTGTAAAATTACAGCTCCCGATTCCATAGCATTGACCCGTGGTAGTTGAAGTGGTGTCAAATTGCAAGAATTCTACTCAGGTTTGTCAAAACCATTTTCATGGAAGGCTACACCAGCCTTGTGACTGCCCGTTTGGGTTCTCAGATGTTATTGAACAACTCTTATCACTTTTTATTATCCACCATGCAGACTGGGGATGAGAATTGCAACCCAACAGCACTTACGGCTCTGAGGTTGGGGAAAAGTGACAGAGCATTTTAAAGTCAGACATCGTATCCACAAGCCTTGTATCTAAAACTCTATTTTGACTAAATAGAACAAGCAGCAGATGTTACTGTATCACCACCCCCCATCAGACTCAGTCATGATGCGCATTGATAAGGAGTACAGGAGTTGTGGTTCAGTATCTGGATGACCACATAAAGTGACATGGCAGGCTGGTTTCAGCCCATCGGCCTTGAGTTTGACACATATTGTATAGATGCACCCTAAATGAGGATGGCACATTACTCAAGCTTCATGGTAGAGCTTTAGCTCTGCCTTGAATAATTTCTGTGAGAATCTTTTGTATGGAATGAAGGAAAAGGGCTAGACGAGAACCATCCTAATTAACATCTGTAGGATAAAAGAGCCACTGCAAACTATCTTTAGGCATGTGCACCTCTGAGAAAATGTAGCACATTTGACAGTAAATAACACATACAGCCATTATCTGGTTTCATCAGTGTAACAACTTTTTTTTTCACCAATGCAGTCATGGGAAAGACTGTATGTCTACTACTGGTTCACACCTTATTGATGTTCACACCATGGCGTGAGGTTATGTGTGTATTACTTGGTGTCAGAATGATTGCCTTATCAGCCACAGTGTTGTGAGCAGCAAGTGTTATAACTGTAACTGTCACACTACTTTATGCAGTTAATTTTTCTTCATACTGCAGTATCAATATATAAACTTGAATTTCAGGACAGTGTGCTACAGGGAAACCTTTGCCTTTGTTTGTGTATTGTATGCCATTGTTCACTATATAAAAGGCATTGAATGTTTACTTATATATATGTATACCGTAATCCGCTCTGAGTCCCTTCTGGGAGATAGAGAGGAATATAAAGTGTATTATTACTACATCTCATAAACTTGGCTGTATTTACACAATCTCATTCTATAATACATTGGTTTTAGGGGTGTTGTGTGTGGCTTTCTTACTCTATAACAGATTAACAGAACTGTGTACAAGGGTATCAGGCAGAAGATGTATTGTTGAAGGCTTTCATGGCCAGAATCACTAGGTTGTTGTGTATTTTCCGGGCTGTATGGCCATGTTCCAGAAGCATTCTCTCCTGACATTTCGCCTGCATTTATGGCAGGCATCCTCAGAGGCTCACAACCTCTGTGGATGTCTGCCATTGCTGCAGGCGAAACGCCAGGAGGGAATGCTTCTGAAACATGGTCCTATTGCCCGGAAAACTCACAACAACTCAGGCAGAATTGTTTGTGGAACTGGAGTTTTATCTAAGTGATAGGAGGGGTGGCTTTATTTACCACACAAACACAAACGGGACTTTGGTTACTAATTTTTTTTGCTGGAGGGATTATAAGAGGTGTAATTTAAAACACATTTGCTGCGGTTGGGGGCCTAGGACCCTCATAAAAGTGAAAAAAAACATATATACAAACTGCTATTTTTTTAACCTGCGAGAACATGTCTCTAGGAATGTCTAAGAACATCCACCACACAATCCAGTTTCACATGAGGCTAAATGCACCGGTAGTATCATACTGGGTGGCTTAGAGTTTTCCTGAAGCCATTCTCTCCAGGAACCTCTAAGTCCTCCACCATGACTCTATGGTCAACATCCACCAGCAATTGACCACAGACTTACATTGCAGGATGTGGGCATTCCTAGAGATAACAGGCTAATCAAATTGGTATATAATCAAATGCACAAAAGTCAAACCCACAAATCTGGATGGATGCCTATAGAATATTGACAAAAACTAAGGAAATAGTCCATGTGTGGGTCCTCCAGGTGTTTTGGACTTCAACTCCCACAATTCCCAGCAGCTGATAAGATGGCTGGGATTTCTTGAAGTTCAACATACCTGGAGGGCCAAAGTTTGCCCATGCCTGATGTAGTCCCATGGGCCTTCTCCTGACAAAGAATCAAATTTGAATTTTCCCCAATTTGCTAACATTTATTACGTGCAGCCCTGAAGAATACACTACTTTCCCACGTCAATTTTAGTGGGAACTGAGTTGCAGCTTGAAAGTGAAACAACATGTACCTCTCCAAGGACAAGAGAAAGAGAGAAACATTGTCTCCCTTTTTACCGTGAGATTTGTGACCAACAAAATCCAGAGAAGCTCCACTAAACAAGGAGCCTGCACTCAACCCAATTTTGAATATATTTTAATGAGTTTCAATTGAATTTTTTAATACCAAGGTTTTAATGTTTATATATTTGTAGATTTTAAATTGTATTGAAATGTAAATTGTATTTTTTAATGTAAGCTGCTTTGAATCGCCTTTTGGAGAGAAAAAGCTGGGTATAAATAAACATCCTAACAATAGTAATAATAGGTGAAACTACATCTGTGGTTCCCAAAGTGGGCGGTACCACCCCCTAGTGGGCGGTGAGGCAATCCAAGGGGGCGGTGGGAGGCTCAGGAGAATTTGAGGGGGGCACTGAAGCCCTGTAAGGGGGCGGTGGCAGGATTCCAACTCGCAAGCGCGTGAGTGTGCACCTGCCAGTTGAAACCCCGTGCAGGCGCTGCCTGAAAACCGTAGCACGGCCCCCTTACTCTCCTCAACTGTCCACAGCGCAGTCCTGTATCGCCCCTTCCAATCCAACTGGTCCCTTGGAAGGAAGTGCGCAGTGGGGCAGAGTTAAGGAGAGGAAGGCAGCACACACTGTGGTTTTCAGGCAACGCCTGCCCAGGGATTCCAACTGCCAGGCTGAGACAGTCGCGCACTTGTGTAGCACAGCAGTTCTCGTTTGTGCCTGGGGGGCAGGGGCCAGGACCGGGGGTCCCATTGGCATTGGGGCCTGCAGCAGCAGAGCTAGATTCTGAAGAGGATTTAGAAGGGTTAGCAGAAGGAGAGTTTCCCATCACTGGGCCTCCTTCGCCCACAGAAAGTTTGGCATGGGAAGAAGGTTGGCCTGACCCTTACGACGAGACAGATAACCAGGTGCAAATGGAAAGCAGTGATAGCGAAACTTATGAACGGCCGGGGGGGAGAGGTTCACAGGATCTTGTGAGTGAAAACATGGAAGAGAGCGGCTGGGAAGAATCTAGGGAGGAGAGCTCTCATGGAGATAGAGACCCAGGTGCTGGGAGGCAAGGCCGAACCTTTGATAGGAGACGAAGCATTGAGACTAGCAGGAGGGGATGGTACCACAGCCTAGACAGGCCGAGGTCTGTCAGCAGAGATTGGAGACGACGAAGCCTAGAGCGTCGGGGACCTCGGCCGAAAGATTAAGTATAGGATCCGTGGGAACGAATCCCCAGTACTTCGGCCACGTCTCTTCTGAGTAGACGTGAAGCGAAGCTGGTCCACGGAGCTAAGTTGGCTAGTGGCCTACCAAGTTTTGCCTTGCATCGTGTGCTTGCCTTGTTCCTGAATCCGCATTGCTGTGCGGAGCTTTGCCAAGTCTTTTGGATTATTTACCAAGCTGTTTTGGACAATTGATTGCTTTCTGCCTTTGGATTTACTTTTGCTATTTTTATGGACATTATTCCTTTTGAACTGTTTTTATATTCAATAAAGTAGTTAGCCTTCAGTCCGTCTCTGTGTGTGTGATTAAGGGGCCGGTCAAGTCCGTGCATCGTGACAACTTGCGAGTGTGTGCCTGCCAGTTGGTCCAGCGGAGAAGGAAAGCCTCCGCGTCTGCAAACGCCCCCTGAGTTACTACGCCGTTTGCAGGCGCCTCCTGGGAGAAGGCCATGGCACAAAGGAAAATGCAAGCAGCTCCCAATTTCCAGGGTCCAGTATTCTCTATTGCTCAAGTTTGAATCAATTCCATTGCTGTTGGGGGTTCAAAATGCTCTTTGATTTTTTAATACCAAGGTTTTATTTCCAATTAAACATTGGAACTATAAATCCCAGCAGCTACAACTCCCAAATGACAAAATCATTCCCCCACAACTCCACCAGTGTTCAACTTTGGGTATATTGAATATTTGTGCCAAATTTGGTCCAGATCCAGGATTGTTTGGGTTCAGAGTGCTCTCCAAATGTAGGTGAGCTACATCTCCCCTAAATCAATGTGGATTCCTCACAAACCCCTCCAGTATTTTCTGTTGGTCATGGGAGTTTGTGTGCCAAGTTTGGTCCAGGTCTGTCATTCATGGGGTCTCGGCTGTGGAAGTCAGAGCTGAACTGGACGAAGGTACTGCAAATCCCATCATCCGTTGTCCATACTCCCCCAAACATATTGTTTTTGTGATTAATCACTATGCTTTAATTATGTTCAATTTGCAACAATGATAATACATCCTGCATTTTAGATATTTGCATTAGAATTTATAAGAGTAGCAAAATTATTTATGAAGTAGCAATGATAATATGGATGGGGGTCACCACAGCATGAGGAACCTTATTTAGGGCTCACGGCATTAGAAAGGTTGAGAACCACTGCTTAAATACATATATCTTTCTGTTTAATTGCTATTACGTTTAAAAAAAAATTAATTTCTAGGGAGGTGGTCAGTATTTTTTTTTCTTACATGGTAGAATGGATACAGTTTGACACCACTGCAGCTGCCAGAGATCAATGCTATGGATTCACCGGAGTTGGTTTTTTACAGTAATAATAATAAAGGTAGTAAATGTAAAGGTTTCCCTTTGACATTAAGTCAAAGGAGGGGGGGGTGCTCATCTCCATTTCTAAGCCAAAGAGTCGGCAATGTCCGTAGACACCTCCTGGTCATGTGGTTGGAATGACTGCATGGAGCACTGTTACCTTCCTGCACAAGCGGTACCTATTGATCTACTCATATTTGCATGTTTTTGAACTCCTAGATTGGCAGAAGCTAGGGCTAACAGTGGGAGCTCACCCCAGCCATGGATTCAAACTTCCGATCAGCAAATTCTGTTACTTAGTGGTTTAACCTGCTGCGTCACCATGGCCCTCTAATAATAATACATGTTATTATTACCAACCTCTCCTGGCTGGAGGCGGGGTATAACAAACTCAAAAACAAGTGAACATTAAAATACAATAACTGCTCCCGGTGATGCAATGGGTTAAATCCTTGTGCCAGCAGAACTGAAGACTGCCAGGTCGGAGGTTCGAATCTGGGGAGAGTGCGGATGAGCTCCCTCTGTCAGCACCAGCTCCCCATGTGGGAACACGAGAGAAGCCTTCCACAAGGATGGTAAAACATCAAAAAACATCCAGGTGTTCCCTGGGCAACGTCCTTGCAGACGGCCAATTCTCTCACACTAGATGCAACTTGCAGTTTCTCAAGTTGCTCCTGACGAGATAAAAAAGAAACTTTCATAAACACACACACATATACAGTATATGAAAACCTCTCCCAAACACAGCTACAGAATTGACTTATAGGGGTAACAGAATGCAAATCAAAAATTCATGATTGACAGTTGACAGGGTAGGCTTAGTCAAAGCATGCGGGTGCCTCACCAAACTGCAACTCCAAAGACTACAGAACCTGGAGCCATGGCACTGAAGGTGGTGCTAAGCTGCATTCATTCTGCAGTGTAGGTCGGGCATGGTCCAACTTGGGCCCTGTAGGCTTTTTGGACTTCCACTCCCACCATTCCTAACAGCCTCAGGCCCTTTGCTTTTCCCCCCTCACCGCTTAAGGGGTTAAAAAAGGGGGCCTGACGCTGTTAGGAATGGTGGGAGACGTCCAAAACACCTGGAGGGAGGGAAGGAGGGCCCAAGGTGGACCATGCCTGGTGTAGATGCCTCCCTTACTCCTCCTTTGGGGGGGGGGGGTTAGTTACCTCGCAGTCCGTGTCCCCATCCCCAGAGGTGGGCTTGAGCCACGCCCCCTCCCTCCCTCCGAGACTCCGCTTCCCCTCCTCCTTTTCTCCACGATGCAAAGTAAACGCGGCGGCTCCAAGGGAACCAGGCACCTGCGCATTTTCCCTGGGCTTTCCCCGCCAAAGCAAGCGCGAGACCCACAGGCTTTGTGTGGACACGCCTGGGCACGCAGCGCCCATTCATTCACACAAACACACCGGCCTTTGACGCCTCCCTCTTTCCCCCCGAAAATCCCCAGTTCAGAGGCTCTCTCTCCTCAGACATCCACGTCGCTCCCAGCAAGGATATGAAAGCTTTGCAGCAACTTATTTATGGAGGGAGTGGCCGCCCATGCACTCCACTTCGAGTGCATCTACACTGTAGACTTAACACGGTTTCGCACCTCTTTGAACATAGCCAAGGCTCAACGTTATGGAATCTTGGGAGTTGTAGTTAGTCAGGAGCTAGCACTCCTTGAAAGAGGCTAAAGGACCCTTTCAAGCCACAACCCCCAAGAGCCCTTAGCATTGAGTAGTGCCAAGGTTCACTCATTCTACAATGTTGAGCCTGACATCACTTTAAAGGAATGCTATGGAATCATGGGAGATGTAGTTCTGCAAGGTCTTGTGCCTTCTCTGCCAAAGAGTGCTGGTGTCCCACTAAGCTCCAACCCTCAGTGACTCCATAACCTTGAGAAAGAGGAGTCAAAGCACCTTAACCCTACAATGTGGCAAGACACCACTTTAAGTGAATGCTAGGGAATCATGGGAGATGTAGTTTTGCAAGGTCTTGTGCCTTCTCTGCCAATGAAGTGCTGGTGTCCCACTAAACTCCAACCTCCAGTGATTCCATAGCCTTGAGAAAAGACAATCAAAGTGCACTGACCCTACAGCAGTGCTTCTCAACCTGTGGGTCCCCAGATGTTTTAGCGTAGCCTAACAACTGGTAACCTGGCTGGGATGTCTGGGAGTTGTAGGCCAAAACACCTGGGGACCCACTGGTTGAGAAGCACTGCTCCACAGTGTGGCTACTGAGCTCCTTCCTTCCAGTGAGGCTTCCTCGGGTCACTGAGGCTTGTTATAGTCAAGGGAGGCAGTCAAAGTGCATCAACTGTACAGTTTGGCCTGACATCATGCTATGGAATCATGGGAGATGTAGTTTTGCAAGATCTTGTGCTCTCTGCCAATGAGTGCTGGTGTCCCACTAAACTCCAACCCCCCAGCGACCCCATAGCTTTGAGAAAGGGCTGTCAAAGCGCATCAACTGTACAGTTTGGTCTGACATCATGCTATTGAATCATGGGAGATGTAGTTTTGCAAGATCTTGTGCTCTCTGCAAATGAGTGCTGGTGCCTCACTAAACTCCAACCCCCAGTGACCCCACAGCCTTGGGAAAGAGCCATCAAAGCACCTTAACTCTACAATGGGGCCTGGCACCACTTTAACCGGCTGTTAGGAGTTGTGGGAGTTGAAGTCCAAAATACGTGGAGGGCCCACCTTTGCCCGTGGCTGTTCAACACTGTAGACACACCTGACTCTCGGTTGGTGATGCCATCGCAAGCAAAATAATCATGCTTAATAATATCCACAGCGTATGTATCCTTTCACTGGAAAGACCGGTTTCCTGCTAGTTCCTCACACTAGAGGAGAAAAAAATCCACTTAAAATCCGGTTTCTCTTTCTTGCAGAATTCTGGGGTTTGTAGTTTAGTAAGGGCGCGCCATGCAGTCATGATTCTGGGATTCATGGTCTTCTGCTCTATCTACTACTAGAGAGTGAAAGAAGCAACGTTAGAACGGTCACCCTTCCAAATTAGATCTTTTCTAGATGTTTGTAATGGCGCTCCATGCACTCATGCTGGCCACATGACCTTGGAGGTGTCTATGGACAACGCCGGCTCTTCTAGAAATGGAGGTGAGTACCAAACCCCCCCGAGTTGGACACGATTGGACTTAATGTCAAGGGGAAAACCTTTACCTTAAGGCTGTTCAAGGCTCCTCCCTAAAGTACAAACTCCAGAATCCTGCAGCAGGCAGAAATCGGGTTTTAAGTGGATCCCCCCCCCCCCTCTCGTGTGATGTGGAGCCGGAACAGAGTCGGCCAAGCTGGAAGAAGAGCAGCAGAAGCCGGGGTAGAATAACATCCTCTCGGCCCGTGAGCAAGACCAATCATCCCCTCCGCGGCCATTCTCCCCCCTCCAAGCCGCTTCCAGCAAGGTCCATCTCTCTCGCGCCTCCCTCTCGAGGTGGTGCCTCAGGGGCGCAATCACAACAACAACAAATAACAATAATCAACATCAGATAATGGAGGGACTCACCGCACGCCCCGGGTCTGGGCTGCTCTCGCTGCTGCCGCCGCCGAGCAAGGTGGAGACTCTCTTCGCCGCCTCCGGGGACACCATCCAAACAACAAGCCAATACACAAACCTACCCACGCGCCACCCGGGTCCCTTCTCCCTCGCGCACACTCTTTCTCCGTGTCTCTTGCTTCCCTACTTTAAGAAGACGCGGAGCCTTATTAGGCAACGCTTTGGAGGAAGAATGCGGGGTCTGGCGGGAAGGAGCCCGGTTTTGTGTCCCTGCAAAAGTGGGGCTGAATGGAGGAGAGCAAAGGGGGAGTGGGCCAGGAGGGAGGAGGAAAGGGAGCGAGGGAGGGAGGCTCCCAGGCAGGACTCCTGCCCGCCTTGACTACAACAACAAGCCTCAGCGACCCGAGGGAGCTCAGTAGCCACGCTGTGGAGCAGTGCTTCTCAACCTGTGGGTCCCCAGGTGTTTTGGCCTACGACTACCAGACATCCCAGCCAGGTTACCAGTTATTAGGCCAAAACCCACAGGTTAAGAACACTGCTGTAGAGTCAATGCACTTTGATTGTCCTTTCTCAAGGCTAGGGAATCACTGGGGGGTTGGAGTTTAGTGGGGCACCAGCACTCCTTGGTAGAGAAGGCACAAGACCTTGCAAAACTACATCTCCCATGATTCCATAGCATTCCGTTAAAGTGGTGTCTGACCACACTATAGAGTTAAGGTGCTTTGACTGTGCTTTCTCAAGGCTATGGAATCACTGGGGGGTTGGAGTTTAGTGGGGCACCAGCACTCCTTGGCAGAGAAGGCACAAGACCTTGCAAAACTGCGTCTCCCATGATTCCATAGCATTCAGTTAAAGTGGTGTCGGGCCACATTGTAGAGTTAACTAGCTGTACCCGACCACGTGCTGCTGTGGCTTTTTCTCTTTCCTGTGTCTCAGTCTATATATATGTGTTTTGTGTGTGTATGTATGTATATATATGGATTTGTGTCTATGTGTACCTATGTGTGTGTATATATGTGTATGTAGTTATGTATATGTATATGCGTGTATATGTGTGTACTTATGTATATATGTGTTTTTGTATAAGCATATGCGTGTATATATGTAGATGTGTGTAAGTACAGATGTGTATGTATGTGTGCATGTGTATATTTCCGTGCATGTGTATATGTGCATGTCTATATGTACATATGTGTTTGCATGTGGCGAAGACCAACAGTAACATCCCTTCCTGCCTTTTATACTTCCTTTCTTCCCTCTCCCCCTCATCCCTCAGCTTTTCTCTTCTCTCTGTCCTCCTGCCTCTTCTCCTTCCCTTTCTTCTTTCCTTTCCCTCCTTCCTGCCATCCCTCCCCTTTTTGTTTCAGTTCTTGCTCCCCTTGTCTCCTTCCCTCCATTCCCTCCCTACCTTTTTTCCCTTCCTTTTGCTAGTCCCTTCACCAGCTTCTACCTTTTGGATTGCCTTTTATTACCTGTCTGTTTTGCATAACGGCTCTGAGTGGCCAGCACCACCAGCATTCCAACACTCTAAACTGGGGGGTGGGGGGTGGGGTGGCTCCCAGCTTCTACATTCTAACTGAGGAAGTATTTGCATAAATGCCTCTAATTGGCCAGCTCCAACAACATTCCAACACTGTAAACTGCCAGAGGGAGGTGGTGTGTGGGATCAAGGGAGTTGTAGTCCATAATGTTTTTTTGGATTTGTGGCGGTTGGTTCTTTTTGGGGGGGGTGGTATGCATACCTCGCAGGGTTTTCTGGGTATGTGGGCTGTTTTTGTGTGTCTGCCTTGTGTGGTTTCTTTGTCTATAAGACAGGAACCACCACATGAAGGATTTTATATATATAGAAGATGAGCTTTGAGTGCCCTCTCTCAATGCTATGGAGTCACTGGGGATTACATTTTAGTGGGGCACCAGCACTCCTTGGCAGAAAAGGCACAAGACCTTGTAAAACTGCATCTCCCATGATTCCATAGCATTCAGTTAAAGTGGTGTCGGGCCGCACTGTAGAGTTAAGATGCTTTGACTGCTCTTTCTCAAGGTTATGGAGTCACTGGGGGTTGGAGTTTAGTGGGGCACCAGCGCTCCTTGGCAGAGAAGGCACAAGACCTTGCAAAACTACATCTCCCATGATTCCCTAGCATTAATTTAAAGTTATGTCAAGCTCTATTGCTTCTATAACACACCTGTTAGATAGCCTCAGGGTTGTTTGAGGGCCCTTCCAGAGAAGCCCTGTATCCCAGGATCTGATCCTAGGTTTTCTGCTTTAAACTGGATAATAAGAGTCTGCACTGCCAGAAAATCTGGGATAAACAGAAAACCAGTGATCAGATCCTGGGATCCAGGGCCTATCTGGAAGGGCCCCGAGACACCAAAAAACCCAACAAATTTAAACAAAAGGGGTGAACCTAATGCAGGATTAATGTAGTTTGACACCCACCCAGCTTACTCCCTGCTTTGATGGCCATGACTCAAGGCTATGCAATCATGGGAGTTGTAGTTTGACAAGGTCTTCAATGTTCTCTGCTAAGAAGTTGGTGCCTCACAGAATACAACTCCCAAGATCCCATAACATTGAGCCACCGCACTTAAGTTGTGTGAACAACACACCTTACCCAAACCTCTAATAAAATAATACATCTCAGCCCAAGGCCTCATTTCCTTTATCTGGATGAATCTTCAGTTTAAGGCAATGTTGTTGTTTTAATGTACTCTTTCTGATCTTGGTATTCCCCGGGGATACCAAAATCCACGGATTTTCAAGTCTCATTATATACAACAACATTCAAATGGTGTCCCTTACATAAAATGGCAAAAACATGGTTTCCTTCATGGAATTTTTTGAGGGGAGATCTTTTCAAGCTGTGGGTAATTGGCTTCACAGATACATCATAGCAACTGTATTCCTATTTTCTTAGTGTTTTTTTTAAAGGAGTCAACCATGTCTTTCCATGTTATCCTCCCATCAACTCTGTTCGGCTGAGAGACAGAAGGTCAGTGACCTGGCTAACTGCGTGTGGGTGGAACAGTTTACCTCCAGGGCCTAAGTCCAATTTTGTGTCTCCTATTGCCTGACAATGGCCTCTTGTTTGCTGCTTTCCTCATGCTTTCATGATGGCTGTTAGTATTTGGCTGACTCTCCAGAAGAGTGTCAAAGATGGGAATCCTGTGGGCCTCTGGGTAACTCCCATAGTATAGGTGTTGAGGCATGCTGCTGCAACTTACTGTCCAACAACAGCTGGAGGGACACACATTCCCACCCTCTGCTCCTCATGGACCTTTGGCTCAGCCCCAAGCTTCTTCCTGCCATCGGGTTAAATGAGGCAACCACCTCTGGAAGCAGAAGGATTGAGAGGGAGAGATAACTACTGAAATGTTTCAATCATTCTTCTGGGGTTTCCGGGCCCTTACATGCTGTTGGTAGGACAGAGCACTCTCCCTCCCTCCTGTGCCTCTCTCTCTTTGCATATCCATGGCCTCTCCTGCAGTTAGTCCTTCAGTTAGCCTGCAGTTTCATGGGTGGGGGAGTCTTGAATAGGATTCAAGTGCCTTCCTAGGACCTTTCCACACAGCCATATAACCCAGAATGTCAAGGCAGAAAATTCAATCTCAAACCCAGCTTTGAACTGGGTTATCTGGATCCACACGGCCATTTATTCCAGTTCAAAGCAGAAAATGCAGGATTTTATTCAGCTGTGTGTAAGGGGCCCCAGTCAGCTTACATAGTGGAACATGGGGAGTGTCTTGGTCTTAGTCTCAGACAGGAAATGCCCCCAATGTATCATTACTTGGGAAACTAGGGTCAAAGGCTGGACCTGCAGTCTTTCAATTGTATCGGGCTCAGGCATTTGAAGGGGAGGTTTGCACAGGATCAGCATCCTTCTGAGGCCCCTTCCGCACAGCTGAATAAAATCCCACATTATCTGCTTTGATATATGGCAGTTTGGAATCAGATAATCCAGTTCAAAGCAGATGTTGTGAGATTTTCTGCCTTGATATTTTGGGTTATATGGCTGTGTGGAAGGGCTCTAAGTCTGTCTAGTCAGGTCCCTGGAGAAGGGTATGTTTGCACAGATTCAGACTTGGGGTCCTAAATCAGCACTGGAGCTGCAGGCCAAGCTCTTTAGCTGTCTTCTTCCTTCCCTGAATCTGCTGCTTATACCCCTATGCAGTGTGCTTGGCAGTTCCTTATGCCTTTGTCTCTTCCTGTGAAACTTTCAAGCCAAATACAAATCTGGCACCTTTTGACTCTGGCAGCAGGACTGAGGGGTTAAAAAAAATTCAAGATTTCAGTTTCACTCTCTGTGCAATGTATTCTCAAAGGAGAAGAACCTGCACCTTGAAAGTCGTTTTACTTATCTGGAATTCTGCAATCTTAAATACTCCCAAATACAACATCCTATTGATATTTCACTGTATACAAACTGTTTCATGCACAAGGTTATTTTAAAATGTTGGATAAAATTACTTTCAGACTATGTGTATAGGATGATATGAAACATAAATGAATGTTGTGTTTAGACTTGTGTCATATCTTCACAACATCTCAAGATGTATCTATTCAAATATAAGTATTCTAACATTTTAAAAATGTAAAATGCTTGTGGTCCCAAGCATTTTGCATAAGAGCTAGTCAGCCTGTCATACAATGTTTTCACTTATACACAGGCATATTTCTCATCACCCCATTGTACGCACTACAAACAGAAACTAACCTAGTAATATTCCTCTATGTAAGATCTTTGTTTGTGTATACTATACATCATGTGATGCTTTTAATCTTTATCTTTTGTTCTTTTGACATTTGGTGAACCAAGGACAACTCTGGAAGCAAGAAAGAGTGCAGATACATCAGTAATAGTTGCATATTTTAAAGAATGGCACCAAAAGGTGTAAAAATGTGGAACAAAAATGTCTTGTGGTGGATGTTAGTTTAGCCTGCCATTGGTTTAGCCTGCCGGATTCGCACAGCAGGTTAAACTGCTGTGCTGCAGAAAAATCCTGCTGATTGGAAGGTCAACAGTTTGACCCGGGTCAGAATTGAACACCCGCAATTAGCCCCAGCTCACCTGCCCACTTAGCAGGTCGAAAGCAGAAATGTGAGTAGATACAAAATAGGTACCGCTTTTAGCGGGGAGGTAATACAGGTGCCCTTAAGAACATTGATTGGAGGAAAGCTCCTCAGCATGGAAGATGGAGCGACAGCACTCCTCTGTGGCCAGAGTCGAACACAGCCTCCAAGATGCCAGAAATAAGATGGGGAAAACTGCCTTTACATCTCTTGTGTTGTTTATTCCTTGTTAATTGTATAATTGGCATTGAATGTTTGCCAGGTGTGTGTTCTGTAAAGCTGTTCTGAGTCCCTTTTGGGGTGAGAAGGGCGGGGTTTAAATACTGTAAATAAATAAATATACTTATTTGTGCTTTCTTATTTACAGGAAGGCAATTAAAGTTCAGTTTTACATCCTGTGTTGTCATCGTGTGATTTCAGTTTCGGTCTGACGTATGCTCCCCCTAAGTTGAAACTATCACAGGGTTTTCATACTAAGATTTGTTCAGAGGGGAGTTGCCCTTGTCTTCCTTTTAGGATGAAAGAGTGCGACTTGCACCGTCCTAATGGGTTTCTGTGGTCAAGTTGAGGATTCTAACTCTAGTCTTCAGAATCATACACTTAACCACTACAATATATTGGCTCTAGCTGTCATATATCTTCTGTTATATGCCTTCAAGTCACCTATGAATTTGTAGTGACTCCATTAAATTTATAATGGTTTCTTAAGCAATGAATACTCAGAAATGTTTTTGCCAATTCCTTCCTCTGAAGTACAGTTTAAAGCACCTGGTATTTGTTAGTGGTCTCCATCCATATGCTAACAAGACCTTACCCTGCTTACCTTCCAAGGTCAGCTAGTCCATTTACCCAATACAGAATAATTGAACACACAGGATGAAAGGAATTGGTTATGAACTTTCATATATTGTGGTGCTCTTAAGCGGCCACTACTGTTTTCAAACTACAACTATCTCTGAGGCAGCTGTAGGAAGGTATTCTAGGAAACAGACTTAGGGTGGGTTTAAACTTGTTTGTTAACTGGGCATATTCTTGTCTTCCTAAGATTTATAATAGCAACTTTCCAAACTTGTAGCCTGTAAACCCCTGAGAGCCTTTCAGCAGCTTCTGTTGGGAACAAAAAGGAGGATAAAGTTACCAAATGGATATGTTTAGGGAAGCAGATGATTGAAGTCATACTGTAAATACCGCAGTTGAGAGATGGCTATCAGAAGATTAGGAACAGAGCTGCCTCAAATGAGTTACAGTAAAATCTAGCCATGGATAAGAAGCGGTGGGAATGGTAGTGGGGGAGATGAGGATGCTGCTGCAGAGTCTTTTAACTACAGTTGCCAATTCAAACTATCAAGTATAATACAGTTTAAAATTTCTTATACATTTCTATTTTTAGTATCAGTAATAAAAAGATAACATAGCCAGTTTTCTTAATTAAGAAGCAAAGTACAGTAGACTCTCAGTTAATTGGGACTCAAGCAATCGGAATACTCACGCAATTGGCAAAAAAAGATCAAATCAATCTTACTACATTTATAAAACTATTACATTAAGTTGGGTTTGGCTTTATTTGTCTTAATCTGTTTTTAATTACAGTATTTCAATATTAATATCAAGTCAAAACAGAGTTTATGGTATGGTACAGTATGGTATATAGTATTACTTAGACCTATTTTTAATAGTGGCTCGCAAGCATGGGGTATAATATTACTTAGGCCTTTTCTTAATAGTCATTTGGAAACTACATTTATCTGGCAGCTACCAATCCCTGGGGTGCCGATAACTGAGAGTCTATTGTAATTATTATTATATTCTGGAGGTATATGTTGTGAATGTTTTTATTACTTAAGGTGTTCCCATATATACCATTTCTGGAAATGAAATATAGTCTTTCTCCCACCAATAAGCATTTGATTCCGGCATAATGGGAAAGAGGGTGTGGATGATGGTGTCACTCCTCACTTAGACAGATGTTGCTTAGAATCTAACTGAAAATATAACCAGTTGAATTAAGAACTGAGTATAGGCTTTGCAGGGAGAAAATGTCTTGACACTGAAAACTGCCAAAAATAGTTGTTTTAATTATTTGGGAATGTCTAGAGTCAGAGTTCAATAAAATCTACTCCCCACTCCATTACTGCTAATTACTGCCTTGTATGTTTTTAGATTTTGCTGGTTTTAGTAATAATGTACTTTTACTTTTGTTTTCAACTTTGCTGGTTTCATCCAGATAATACTTATGTTTGTGCAACAGAATAGTTAATAACTGGTCCAGGATCACAGAGAGAATGAGGATTTGTTCCTCGCCGATCACATAACCTTTACATCATGCTGGCTGTCAACCCACCTACAAGCCTGTGTCACTTTGTCACATGCAAGCATTGTACATTTGCAAAGGTTTGTTGTGGCATTCTACAGACAAGTATCACACCATCACTTGAGCAGAACAAAATGGGCAAGGAATTTGCAACAAAGCAATTAATATGAGATGTGGACAGTTTAGATCTGGAAGTTGACTCATGAACGAAGTTGAGGCCATGGTGGAAGGGCAGAAGGAAAGCGATCTTGCCCTGGAACAGAAAAAACATACACTCTGCTCCTGTTTGAATGTATGCCACTCACTCTGTACACAAGCTATTTTGGCATTCATGGACTAAAACTAGGCTTATATTGGCCTCATACTAATCCTTTGTTACTTTGGCTTTCCTGTTTTCTGACCTTCCTTTCATGATTTCCCCCCAGGCTAAAATATACATTGAAAGAAATATTTTGCAATATAAGGCCAAGGCTGTAATGCAGTGGGCCCTTGGTATCTGCCAGGGTTTGATTCTAGTACCCCGGATTGATACCAATTGTGGATGCACAAATTCCATCATATAAAATGGCAAAATCAACATTTACTTTTTAGGAAACATGTTTTTGGAATAGCTGTAGATGGTTGATTTCATGGATACAGTGAGCTGACTATACACTATTTTTCAGAGTAATGAAGAGTTTACCTGCCACTCATTACTGGATATGTTCTGACTCAGCCTAAGCAAAGGGAGGAGAAAGGGCCATATGTGTATCTATGAGGTATTGTGCAACCAGAAAGGCACAGAAGGTCAGGAAAAGGGGATGGATGAAGCTTTGTCAAAACCCTAAACAAGGAATCGGACACAGGATACAACTTTAACAATATAATTAATGCAATATACGGACAACAAAAAAACAAAAATTATAGTGAATCAACATAAAACCAAGAACATTAAGGTAGAGAAGGGAGTAAGACAGGGATGCCCTCTGTCCCCCCTTCTCTTTATCCAGTCTTTAGAAATATTACTAGATGATATAAGAGAAGACCCTAAACTGAAGGGACTCAAAATCAAGAAAGATGAGTTTAAAGTATTAGCTTATGCGGACGACCTAGTTCTAATAATAGAAAATCCTAAGGAACTCCTCCCGCTATGGCTAGAAAAAATAGAACAATTCGGTAAGGTAGCAGGATTAAAAATTAATAAAGAAAAACCCAGATGTTAACAATGAATATGACTGAAAAAGACAAGTTGGCGTTGGAGAAAAATTCGGGACTCCGTTCCACTAAGAAGGTGAAATACCTTGGGATACATCTCACCACCAAAAACTCACAACTGTATAAAAATAATTATGAACATAACTGGAAAGAGGTAACCAGAGATCTGGAAAAATGGTCTAGGCTAAATCTCTCTTTTTTTGGCAGAATAGCCACAGTAAAGATGATGTCCCTACCAAAAATAAATTTCTTATTTGCAGCCCTCCCAATAATCAAGAAAGACACACAATTTACTTATTGGATGCGGGACCTCTCCAAATTCATATGGGGAGGAAAGAAACCCAGGGTCAGATTAAAACAATTGTATGACTTGAAAGATAGAGGAGGGTTGGGGGTACCCAACTTAAGGTTATACTTCGAAGCAAACTGTCTGGCCTGGGTCAGGGACTGGTGTATACTTGAGAATAATAAGCTGCTTAATTTGGAGGGACATGATCTAAAATACGGATTTCACGGGTATCTATGGTACAATAGGATAAAGGTCGACTCAAATTTTAAAAATCACTACATAAGAGGGGTTTTATTAAAAACCTGGCTAAAATATCACAACAAAATCTTCCAGGAATATCCGCTCTGGCTTTCCCCGGTGGAAGCATACAGAATCAGACAAATGGAAGATAAAAAATGGTGGACATACAAAGATTTAACCTATTGGGACGGGGTTGGATACACCCTGAAATCCATAAACCAACTGAAAAGTGAGGACAAGAAAACGGACTGGTTTCCATATTATCAAATTAATCAAAAATTTAAGGAAGACAAAATCATAGGCTTCAGAGACGACCAATCAGAGATGGAAAGAATATTACTCGGCAGGGAAAAAAAACTGGTAGGAAATTTATATAAAATACTACTAAAATGGGATACAGAGGAAAACCAAACCAAAGGGTATATGAAGGAGTGGTCGAGAAATGTGGGCTATAAAATTAAGCCAGAGGTTTGGAATAATATATGGAAAAAGAATGCAAATATTTTAACAAGTTATAACTACAGAGAAAACTGGTTTAAGGTCATACATAGATGGCACATATCACCGGACAAGATCGCAAAATGTACAAAAACTCTAAAACAAACTGTTGGAACTGCAACGAAAAGCATGGAACATTCTTCCATCTCTGGTGGACGTGTAAAAAAGCAAAGCAATTTTGGACAATGATTGAAAAAGAATTAGAGAAAATCTTTAAAAAACAAATTGAAAGGAAACCAGACCTTTTTCTTTTGGGTATCGTGGATCAAGAATTAGAATTAAGCTCCAATGAGAGAAAGATTTTCATATTATTAACAACGGCAGCCAAATTGGTATATGCCAATATTGAAAGCAGGAGAGCTCCCGACCAGGGGAGAATGGATTACAAAGGTTATGGACACTATCGAGATGGAATGGCTCACGGATGCCTTAAAAGAAAAGAAAGAAGATAAAGCCCGGGAGGAAAAGGGAGACTGGCTGTTGGTCCAAGAATATTGTAGGAAAGAACACAATTTAGATCTGACACTCAACTGGTATTAGGGGTTAATGAACTATGTAATAGTGAATATTTAGACATAGACTTACGATCTCTCTTAAATTACAGGTAACCAAATAGTACCACGGGCACTAAGTCGACGTAGAGTGAAATAAGAAAAGCAAGAGTTGGGATAATATGTATAGAATGGTCCAACCAAACTGACTATAATACGCCTCACGGATCAAACAATTTCATTGCACCGCTGTACCTCAAGCTGTCTCTTTTCTGTACACTGCTGTGATCGTCCCGAGATGGACCACAGCATCTATGTTTGTTTTATTCATGCACACTCTGTGCATTCTGTTTCAAAACCTTTTATATGTTTGAAAAACCAATAAAGAATTATTTTATAAAAAAAAAAGGAAAAGGGGATGGATCAGGGGAGGAGGGAGCCAAGTTAAAACATCACCTGTACTAGAAATGCAGGTTAGTTAGAAATTGGGTGGGTGGGGGGTGGGGGTGGAGGAGGTTAAGGTCACTTTTTTTACCTTCCTTGTTTTACCACACTGCTTGAAGGTTAATGAGACTATCAGTGTGGCCTGGCTGCTGCAAACAGTGGTACAAGGTACACATCTGAACTGGCTATGCAAGGGAGTTTAGATGATTAAATCACATTGTGGGAATTGGATTTAGAGCAATTATTTGGAAGAGAGGAAAATGGGGAAGGAACACAGGCTTTGCATTAGAGGACTTCTTCACAACAACACAAAGCATCTGTGTGCAGTCCATGTCGTACCCATATGATGTGTCACACTGTCCCTGAGCAGACACTATGGGGTGGGGGAGTACAGGCAGGATAGTCTACTTAAAGTTTTGATGGTCAGAACTGCAGAGAACTAAAGAGCATTTTGCTAGATTTTCCAATAACATTAATAGGAAAGTAATGCACAAATAGTCCAGCAAATTATTTTCCCCACTGCAGTAAGATAAATAATGACCTGCTTGTTGATCAGAATATTGAGTAATGTATGTAATTCTTTTTAGAAAATAGCTTTCTGTGCAGGTCAAACAAGGGTTTGATTTTTCATATGCAGGTTAAGTATACCTTAGCCAGAATTACAAAATTGTCCACATGGTTGGCTGGGATGGTGACACTGTTGTTTTCTGATCATTCAATATACACACATTTTGTTTTATGCATAAAATTATTTACAATATAATATATCTATAAACATGAAAATATTTTTGTGTATATGTTTATATGCACTTATTTATATTTGTGGACAATTTGCAATATGGTTCCCATTTCCATTTACAGAGAGCCCTGTGACTCCCACCAATGATAAATCTTGACCAAATGTGAAACACAGAAACCAACCCCTTCCATGATCAACAGAAAATAATGGAGGAGTTTGGGGAAATTGATCCTGAATTTTGAGAGTTATTGTTCATCCCACATTCTGAGTGCCCTGTTGCTCCCGACATCAACAGATCTCAATCCAATTTGACATACCAACTTTAATGATGGGGAATTTAGAGGGAATTGACCTGTGGTGTTGGGAGTTATACAGTAGGTCATCCACATCCTGAGCACTGTGAGCCCAAATGATGATGGATATGGACCAATCATGGCACACATACCCAACATAGACAACTTTGAATACTGACAGGGCTTGGAGGGGATTGACCTTGGATGCTAGGAGTTTTAGTTACCCCATATCCTTATGCATTTTCTAATGGGACCATTCATAAAAACAAAAGTAAACAATTACTATTTCTTATAAATAGCATTACAAAATACCTAACCCGGGAATTGCCAGGCAACTAAACTAGTATTGTATAAAATTACCTTCAGGCTATGTGTATAAAGTGTATATGAATCATATATGAGTATCGTGTTTGGATCTGGGTTCAGTCTCTAGGATATCTCATTATGTGTATATATGCAAATACAGGTCTTCCAAAATAAAAATATTTTAAAATTCAAATTACTTCTAATTCTGAGCATTTTGGATAACCAATACTCAGCCTGTATATGTTCAGGCTCTGGTTTGGTGTTATGTCACTCAGTAGGTTAGTTGGGGGCTCTAGGTTAGTTATTGCTCCTCTTCATGTGTACCAGGCTTCTCTCTTTCTTCCTGATTTTCCATTTCTCAAAAAAAAAAACCCCTACAAATTAATAACTTGTCCTTCCCTGGAAAGAATAAACAACAAAAGCAAAGGCTGGAAGAAAGGGAATCATATGTGTTATGTTTTGGGGGGGAAGGGTTTGTCTTGTTGCTGAGGACATATTGAGGGCAGAGACTGCCTGTGTAAACCGTCCCGAGTCGCCTTTGGGCTGAGAGGGGCGGTATAGAAACGTTGGTTAAATTTAGTTTTCATTATTTGAGGGGGAAAATACCTTCAGCAATGCTGATGTAGTCAACTGGATTGTAATTTGTCAATACATTAAAAAATAAAACCAACTCTCACAAAAGCAACAGCATGTGCACAACAGATAACTGGGAGCAGATTAGAATTCTGATGTAGTAAAATATATTTCTTTGAGAGTTGGACCATGGAGACCAGGGTTTGAATCCATATTCTGACATGGAAATCTACAGATTGACCTTGGGAAGGCCACTCTCTCAGCCTCAGATGATCCTGTTGTTTTTGGGGTGTCAGAACCCCCAGTGGTACAGTGGGTTAAACCACTGAGCCACTGAACTTGCTGACCGAAAAGGCGGCATTTTGAATCCGGGGAACAGGGTGAGCTCCCGCTGTTAGCCCTAGCTTCTGCCAACCTAGCATGCAAATGTGAGATCAATAGGTACCGATTCTGTGAGAAGGTAATGATGCTCCATGCAGTCATGCCGGCCACATGATTTGGTGGTGTCTATGGAAAACACTGGCTCTTCGGCTTAGAAATGGAGATGAGCACCAACCCCCAGAGTCAGACACAACTGGACTTAATGTCAGGGGAAAACCTTTACCATTAGGAGTACCATTAGTCATAAATGACCTATGGCAATACAAAATAGTAACAAAAAAGGAAGTTTCAGCCAAGATGTGTAACTCAATGTGCAAGTATTAGAAAAATTGAGGTTTCTGTCATCTTGAGTGATATTGTTTCGATTTAAGTTAACTGCTATGTCAGTTACTGCTCTAGCTCAGTGGCTCCCAACCTGTGGTCCATAGGCCATTAGTGGTCTGTAAGTATGAAAATATGGTCCGCAGCCTCACCATTGCTACAGTTGTCTTGAAACCACACGGCAATGAGAATGACTGGTCTCGCAAAACCTTCTTATAGTGCCAAGGCAACGGGGATGTCGGGAGGGGAGAGGCTGACTACCCACAAAAGATTGCTTCAACCACACCAGCTCTAGATTATGAAATATGTTTTTCTGTGGGCAAGCAGATGGCAACTACTGGATGGCATATGTTCTGTGTCAGAAACTAGAGCTGATGTGGTCTATCCAATGCAATTTTCTGAATCACCACCTCAAATAACCAAACCAAATCAAAAGTTGACCAAAAACTGATTTGTAACCCTTTTGGTACTAATGTTGGAGAGTGGTCCCTGGTTTAAAAAATGTTGGGAACCACTTCTCTAGCAGTTCAACAGGTGTGGCTTTGTTGCTATGACTGCTGCAGATATTGTCTCAATTTCCTTTGTCACTTGGCCAGTCCCTATATTGTTCTTGAATGGGAAAAACTCATTAGTTCAAAAAATACCTGTCTCTGCAGGAGATGGAAAACTACTAGAATTTGTTTGCTGATGTGAATCAAGACAGTTGCCTGTATTTTTAACTCTCTTCACAGGTTTGGATCTGGAGACAGCAATGATTTCACATAGTTTACCACTGAATCACTCTTTTGACAGTTCCATGGGCTGGGAGCCTTGTAGGCGCCTTTCTGCTGTGTTGCTGCCTGTGTAAGCATATGCAACACACTTTCTCAGGGGACTCAGTCTCAGATGGCAACCTAATTGGCCTCTGTGGGAAATTATTTCTTGAATAAAATCTGCTTGCATTCACTTCTCTATAGTTTTATATTTGTAAATAATATAAATATTACAAAAATACAGCAAGTCTCTGAATGCTATCTCATTAAGAGGAAATACCACTTGAGGAGCACTAAATTGCATATTAGTTCCCATCAAAGCCAGAATCAAATAATATATTGTATTTCACAAATATTCTTTATTTGATTGCACCATACCTCATGGGATTGTTTGCATTGTCTAACATGGGTGTTATCGAAAATATCCTGCATGATTTGTGTATAGTTTTGTTACATTGCATTTGTTATTTGCTTGCTTGTTTTATATCTCACTTTCCCCCCAGTGTGCAAGCCAAGGTAATTTACCACATGGATTAAAACAAAATACAGTGGCCCTTTGGTATCCACTGGGGTTTGGCTCCAGAACTCCTATGGATACCAACATCCATGGATGCTCAAGTCGTACTATTTATTTATTTATTTCTCGCAATTATATCCCGTCTCTTCTCAACCCCTGAAGGGGGACTCAGGACGGCATTACAAATAAGCCCTATTAGAGGCTATCACAAAATTATATCAAATAGCCAAATCAAGGTTTGCTTTGAGGTGGACTTGGGTGTGGAAATATTTTCTATGGATGCAAAACCTTTGGATACAGAGGGTTAGCTGCATAGCAGCTAAAACCTTATAACATTGAAGAGCTCTTATGTCTTATTCTGCACAGTATTTGTGTTGTCTTTATCTGCAATATATTACTAGTCATCATTATTACAAACTTTGTGTGCCTTGTGCCATTTCACATCTGGTTGCACATGAGTTTGTAGTCTATTATCTTTTTATCTGTCAGCTACAGAAAATCTTGCAACCATAAGGTCGGCAATTCAAGCCACGAGTTGTGGTGAGCTCCCGTCGTCAGCCCTAGCTTCTGCTTACCTAGCAGTTCGAAAACAGCAATGTGAGTAGATAAATAGGTACTGCTTTGGCGGGGAGGTAAAAGGCACCCCTGAAAAACATGCCAGTGATTTGATCAGGAAAGTGTCCTCAGACGTGGAAAAATGGAACAACAGCACCTCCCTATGGCTGAGTCGAGCCCAGCCTCCAGATGCCGGAGATAAAAAAGAGGGAAATAATTAACAACAAAGACCTCTCTGTCTTTGTTGTTAATTGTATAACAAAATTGAATGTTTGCCAGAATACATATATGGAGATATAAAATTCTAAGCTAAAGATGAATAGAGGGCTTAAATAATTAACAACAAAGACCTCTCTGTCTTTGTTGTTAATTGTATAACAAAATTGAATGTTTGCCAGAATACATATATGTTTGCCATATATGTATTCTGTAATGGAAGGACCACAGAAGAGAGATATAGAATGAAGACGGACTGGTCTGACTCCCCTCCGGGAGATTGATCCATAACTTCTATACATGATAGTATATGTATGTATATATATAAATAACGGAATATAAATAAAGATGATGATGATGATTATTATTATAAAATATGTCCCAATTCTTTGAAATCAGTGTGACTTTGACTGCATACACTTAATTGAGGTTATGCCCCACTTAATTCAAAATCACTGGAATGTTTTTCTGAATAAACACAAGCAAGAAGGATGGCTTTCATGAAAAGGCATGACTCACTGCTTAAGACAACAGTGTTTGACAAGTTGGAAGTCAGTAATAAAAGAGGGAGATCATATTAAAAATATATCGACTCAATCCAGGAATCCATGGCCCTGAGTTTGCAAGTCCCAAGCAGTACTGTTGAGGGTAGATAGGGCGATTCTGGGCCCTTCCACACAGTCATATAACCCAGAATATCAAGGCAGAAAATCCCATGATATCCACTTTGAACTGGGTTATCTGAGTCCACACTCCCATATATTCAAAGAAGATAATGTGGAATTTTATTCAGCTGTATAGAAGGAGCCTCAGAGGTCTCACAATCAAGTTGAAGTTAACCTGATAGCAGTTAACAACATCAAGAAGCAGCATAGCGTGCTCTATGTTCTAAATCACCTTTGTTTTTGTGCATCCAGAGTTTTTATGTGTGATGCATTTTTTTTGGATCAGACAGCACTTTGGCTGAACGAATTCCATACTATGAAGACAATCCGGTATTTCAGAACAGAGTCTGTTTCTCTAAGTTACTGGCAGTAAAAAGACTCTGCAATGGCAGCACATGTACAACCTTGTGTTTATTATGGAAACAATTTAATCTCAAATGAAGTCAATTAACGTAGCAGCTGGAGATGGGAACTGGAATAATGGAATGGTGACATTCTTGGATTTGCCTGTAATGTACTTAACTGGAAATGAAGAGAGTGTATACATTATGGGTCAAAGAATAGACTATTAGTCCAACAGGGAAATATCTTTTTAAACTGAAAAACAGCAAATGAGTAGTCTTAATACCATTTGGGAACACATCACACATTGCATTTCTGTAAAGCTTTCCTTAAATTAAATACATTTAATTAAAAACAGTGTGTCCCAGCTTATACTGTTATCCTTCCAGAATATACAATTTTAGCAAGAATATTCTTTAAAGCTATTTAAATATATAGTAAAAGATCACTAAGGAATATTACACATCCAGATAAAATATAGACACAACTAATGTATGGGAGACCACCAGCAAATACCAGGTGCAAATAGGATATATGTTAAGAGGAAGGAAGTGACAAAACTATTTCTGAGTACTCCTTGCCTCACTCTGAAATCAATAGGTTCACCATCAGTCAACAGGTGATTTAAAGGCACATACACATGCAATGTTTCTCCCATGCAGTCTGAAACAAAAACAATTTTATTTCGTCACCCCTGTAATAATATTTTAAAATGTTTTTTGGTTTAAAATATTTCTTTATTATCACCCAGTCCAGTCCTGAAATGATGAGCAAAAACAAATAAATGAAACAATAGAGAAATAAATAAAAAATTTAAAATACATTAAAATGCTCTTTAATTTTAGAACTCCTAAAGACAATCTAAAAACTATCCTAGAATCAATTTTAAAACAATTAAATAACCATTTCAACTATGGTGAATGTCCTGTGGAACAGCACTGTTTTGACAGCTTACTAGAAGCTTAAGAGAGATGGGCCCAGCCTAACTTCCTTGGATAGGGAGTTCCACAGCCAAAGTGTTGCTATAGAGAAAACCCCTTTACATGTACCCACCAATATGAAACAGGACCTCTTCTGAAGATCTGAAATTTCTGGCAGTATCATAGGGAAAACAATGATCTTTCAGATACTCTAGACCCAAGTCATTTAGTTTATCCAATCAGTCCTCCTTGACTAACCAGCCCAGGTAAAGGTTGACATTAAGTCTAGTCATGTCCGACTCTGGGAGTTGGTACTCATCTCCATTTCTAAGTCGAAGAGCCGGCGTTGTCCGTAGATGCCTTCAAGGTCATGTAGCCGGCATGACTGCATGGAGCGCAATTACCTTCCCCCCAAAACAGTACCTATTGATCTACTCACATTTCCATGTTTTCGAACTGATAGGTTGTCAGAAGCTGGGGATAACAGCAGGAACTCACCCCGCTCTCCAGATTCGAACCGCCAATCTTTTGGTCAGTAGGCCCAGCAGCTCAACGGTTTAACCTGCTGCGCCACCGGGGGCTCCCTTATCAGCCCAGGTAGGCCACAGCAAAACATAGACAGACTTGAAGAGGGAGGGAATAATACTATTTTACTTTCATCACATACAGACCAAGGAATTCCAGTATCAGCACTTGAGTCCTCTTTGGAATATTAGACCTATGAGAGCAAGGGGCCTCACGGTTTGCTGTGGCTGCCTCTAACTTTCTAATGCTTGTCAGTTGCAAAGCTCAGAACATCAACACTTTTGCACTGGCTCGAGATCTGCAGACTTCAAGAATAGTAATAATAACAATAAAAATCCCCTTAGGTTTCTCCTCGCCAAGTGAAAGACTGCCAGGCTTTGAGTATGGCTGAGATTACTTTGTTCATACACTTTAACAGCCAAGCCATGGACTGGGGGAACATAATAGTAAAATGCTGGGAGCTAGTCCATACTTGGAAGAGAGAAAAGAAAGGGAGGGAATAGAACAGACTGCTGATTTTAATTCACATTGGCAAGAGAGCTCCATTAGATTTTCCATGCAGGTGCATATATTACTCTTCTTAATACTCTGCTTTGATGCTGCTCCAATACAAGCTGTTGTTCACTGGGGAAGGAGAGCTGCTAAACAGAGGTACTTTGAAGCCTGTTGCTAGGAGAGAACTCAGCAAAGAAACTCCTGTTAATCAACATGAAATTCTACCTGATTTCTTAAAAAAATAGTAGTATTATTATTGGCCACTAGGATTATTCTCAGATAAGAATGTTTATCATGATTGTTATTGTCATAAGCACTTTAATTTCAGATAACTGCCAGTTAAACAAAGGAAGACAGCTTGTGTCTCTGCAGATATGTTGGACTTAGCAGCCCTAGCCAGCAGTGATCGGGGACGGTGGGCATTGTTGCCCAGCAACATTGGGGAGGGCGTCCTAGATCTCCACCCCTATGTCAGAGTATTATCTCTAACTTCCATCACATTACACAGAAATGAAGAAGAAACAAATGCAGGGATTCTGGGATTCATGGTCTTCTGCTCTATCTACTAGAGAGTGTGAAAGAGGCAACATTAGAATGGTCACACATCTAAATTAGATATTTTCTATATGTTTGTAATGGTGCGCCATGTACTCATGCTGGCCACATAACCGTGAAGGTGTCTACAGACAACGCTGGCTCTTCGGCTTAGAAATGGAGATGAGCATCACACCCCAGAGTCGGACACGACTGGACTTAATGTCAGGAGAAAACCTTTATCTTTACCTATATGTTTGTAAAGTGTAGCCCAGACATTGTTACACTTGACTGCATTATGTCCATCAGAGTGATTAACCTATTATCAAGATTGTGTCGTATAGTGCAATTAAGAGGGATCACCTGCATAAAGCAAACCTATATACTTAGACGTCAGCTTCAATGGAACTCAATGCAGTCTTTCAGTTCTCGATTTTGTTTATTTATATTTAGCATGCAAGCAATGAGAAAACATTATCAACAACATTCTATCACAATCCAGTGACAGATAATTTTATTTATTTATTTATGTATTTACTATTTTTATATGCCACCCTTCTCAACCCCGAAGGGGACTCAGAGTGGCTTACAGCAAACAACAATACTGCCAGAGTGGCTTACAGTGTACATATAACAATATTGCCGGAGCAGCTTACAACAAACTGAAAAAACAACAATTAACATTACAACATATCGCAATATTGTTAGCAATATTGCATGTAATACAAATATATAAATTATAATATCACGATATAATTATTGTATCACATTATCATTGGCAGTATTATACTGTGTTACAATACAACACCACCAATACCAAATGCATATACCACATACCATACCGTAATCATACTATTATTATTATTATTACATTACAATTATTATACTATAACATAATACAATATATTGACATTATATTATATTATATTATATCAAATTGCAATGCAATGTAACACTATATTATATTATATATTATTATAGTATATTTTCTTTAAAATAATAAATAACATTATTTATTTAAACAAAATAAAATTACTTATTTAAATAAATAATTTTATAGAATCATTTTAAACAATTATTTTAAATTATAATGCAATGTAACACTACATTATATCATATATTATTACATTACACCATACTTTCTATAAAATAATTCAATACATACAGTTGAAGTAAGTCATTTCAGGTGCTTGCCAATTCATTGTACTGCCACAGCAAGTTCAACTTACTTGTAGTTACTCCAGAATAAATACTTCGGGATCATTAACAAACCTGTTCTTCCAACAAGTCATGGACATTTGACCTCAAACAAGCATTAGCTAGAAATTGGTGACAAGTGTGATAACTGATTAGTGTCTATATATCTGTCCTCATCAGTGGTCCCAGGAAGTACAGGATAGAAATCAGCAAGCAGAATGCTGGGGAAAGAAGTTACTAATTGGGAGGCAGTAGTTAAGATTTGTTTATGGCTAACTATCTTACTTTATTGGGTAAGGATTTTTTTTATAATAAGTTTTTAATCCACATTTATTTAGATTTTGCTTATGCCTATTTGCTTACATGTCTAGATGCTGGAAGCTTAGTATTTCTAATAAGGGCTCTGTAAACTCCCTGTAGCAGAACTGTAGAGATAATTATTTAGTTAGGTTTCCAAAATGTTATAAACGTACAAAATTATTAAGCAGAATTACTTTAAGCAGCCCTGTTCAGATGTGTGTAGTTCCGTAATACACACATAGAGAAACTTTTGAATGTATCCTCACTCATTTATACAAACAATGTCAGCATATGTCTACTCAGATGTAAGCAACATTGTCTTCCTTGTACTTCTTTCCACCTATGTGGGTATAGGATTATACCCTAGCAAAATGTAGGGCCCTTCCACACAGCCATATAACACAAAATATCTCCTTTTAATTGGAATATCTGAGTCCACATTGCCATGTATTCCAGTTCAAAGCAGGTAATGTGGGATTTTATTCAGCTGTGTGGAAGGGGATGTAATCTCCTTCAGGCAATTTACATTGTTCACACAACCCAAAGAGCTCCTAGCTGCCTGACAAAGCATTTAAGTTTGTAGAATGGCAGTATACCTGTACTTCATGTTGAAACAAAAGAAAAAAATGCACTTTTAACTTAATTCTGTTCTATACTGCTCTCTTTTCCTTTATTAAGAATATTTGTACTTGTTGAGAAAGGCTTAAGTCTGTTATGAACCAGGATTCATGTTAATGGTGGAAGATGTGACTCATATATGCATTTGCCAACTTTACAGGTACTGAACTTTTCAGAAGCACTTTTTTCTGTTGCAGTTTGTTAGTCATTCTTTAACATCTGTAATTCTAGATTTCTGGAGTTGTGCTGATGTGCATAGGAGTGTCTATCCAAGTGAAACTCCGCGATACCTTTGTGGTGTTGAATGAAGGAGCTTCTGTAGTCCCTGTGATTATCACCATTGTTGGCACGCTTATAATCATCATATCAGCCTTTGGAGCAATTGCTGTGCTTAAGCGCAACTCTAAAATGATCAAAATAGTAAGTAATGCATAGATGTAAGTAGGATCCAGATTTTGTTTTCACTTGTGTGTTAATTTCAGATGGATTCAAGAGTAGCTCAGGTCTTGTGAAGTTATGGCACCCACTGCCAATTGGAAGTACTGTAGTATCATGGCTCAGTGGAGAATATGGTGCTTTCCAGCGGTGGGACTGCAACTTCCATTTTTGCCATAGCTATATGCTGTTTGCAGTTGTAGTACTTCGACACACGAAGTTCTTATCTGGGCTGTGAAACCTGAGAGAAAAGCCAACTGTGAGGTGTTCTCTGAATTGGTTAATATTTATTTTACTGCTCTGTAATAGCTTCAAGTAGCATCATGCTAGACAGCAGCCGTGAGAAAACACTATACAAGTATATCATGGTTAATTAAGAAAGTGAGAGAATGAAGATAGTGATCATGGACAACTAATGTGTCCACCATACACCTATTTAGCAACTGTGCGAAGTAACTAGTATAATGGCTGCATTTGGAGCAAGTAACAAACTTGGAAGGGCATAATGTTCCTACTCTGAATTAAATGAACTTCCAAGTATACTTAATAATAAATTACAAATCATACCCAGTTATGTAGCTGTGCTCCATCTTAAGTTTTGGGCCATTGATGTAATGGGGGAAACAACTCAATGTGAGTATGCACTTCCTGTTCTGTTAAAAATCCTGAATATATGCCCCAAATATTTTTTTTAACAAGAATGTATAAACCGTGCCCATTTCCTAACCACAGCAGGTTTTTTACCATGTATGGTGATTGTGGCTCAGCTTGGACACGATCAGTAACTTTTGCCTAAACTTCATTATCTCTGTTCTGTGTCAAAATATCAATGCCAACAGTAATGGATCAATGTTGAGTTTGGCTCTGTAGGCATCATAAAATCAGCCTGGCATATTTGATGGATTATAAATTGGACTGGAAGGCAAGAGAGGCAGGAATTGAGAAATTATACTAAGAAAACAGCAGTGGTGTTTTTCACTAGTCTAGTCTTCTTGAAATGCAGTCTTGATATTGTTTTTCATAAGTAACTAGCCTTTAATCTGAGAAGTCCTCTCTCTTGTTAGTTTGCAGGCATATTACTGACTCACTTGATTACTGGAATCATAGCTGGCACTGTTGCATATACTTACAGAGAGAAGGTAAGTTTTGTGATGAATTAAAGTTCAAACTATGGTCAATTTAAGTATTCCAGAGGGCCCCCTGGTGTCACAGCAGGATAAACCGCTGAGCTGCCGAACTTGCTGACCAAAGATTGGTGGTTCAAATCCAGGGAATGAGGTGAGCTCCCACTGTTAGAATCAAAAACACAAAAGGCTGACAATATAACCAAACATGTATAAACATATATGAAGTCTGCAGAATGAATATGGATGGAGGTCTCCTCCGTGGGGCCGGGAAACCTGGTCCGGACCACCACCCACCCGCTTCTGCCCAAATGAAACAAAAATTGTCAAAAACATGCAAATGTTCCTGAGTAGAAGAAGATGAATGTTAGACCCAGCTTCTGCCAACATAGTTTAAAAACATGCAAATGTGAGTAGATGAATAGGTACTGCTTCTGCTGGAAGGTAATGGCACCCCATGCAGTCGTGCTAACCACATGACCTTGGAAGAGTCTATGGACAACGCTGACTCTTCATCTTAGAAATGGAGATGGACCCCCCCCCCCGAGTTGGACACAACTAGACTTAATGTCAGAGGAAATCTTTACCTTTAGTATTCCAGAGAATCACCTGGGGGACATAGAAAATGCCTAGAGAAGTCATACTTTGGTCCATTCAACACTGCCACTCGTAGGATCCAGATTATCTGCCTTAAACTGGATTATATGGCAGTATAGACTCATATAATCCAGTTCAAAGCAGATAATATGGATTATCTGTTTTGTTAATCTTGCAATGTTGAATTATATGGCAGTTTAGAAGGAGCCTGAATCAGACGCAAGTAAATTAAACCACAGTTACAAATCTCGCATAAACTTTGATTGTACTGTGCTATTGCTCTCTATTATGAGTATGTTGCAAAGTGTTTGCGTTTTTAATCTCAAACTCCCCTCTTTTGTAGAGTGCTATTCAAAATTGTAATCATTAACCTTTAATGTACAAAATAAAGCCTATTTCTAATTAATCCTTGCTGAAGTTCCAGAATTAGGCAAGGTGGATTGAGAGGTGCCTCACCAGTTCCTCATAACCACTGAGTGAGCTCTACAAGTAGCAGTGAGGAAAACCTTGTGGTCAGGAGGACAATGTTTAATTTGGGAAAGGTTTCAGTAGGCATCTGAGAATAAGGGCATAGGGTAAGGCCAGAAGGACCAACTATCATTCTTTTCAAGTTGTCTTTTTTCTGCAATCTTATCCATATCCACTTGGATGTAAAACACAATCCATGGGTCCACAAAGATATGCTAGGCCTCTTGTCACTGAGCAGACATTATAACAAAAGCAGTGTGCAAGCTAGATGAGAGCAAATTCTCTTGAAAACATTCAGTCCCTGCAATCCCAATCTAAGATTGATAATACTCCATATTATCAATGGAGTAATGATGAAGTAGTATCAGGTTTCTTATAATAGGTTTCTTGGTACCTAGAAGATATAATTTCCTTCTCCATTCCCAGTTTATTAGCAGTCAGCTGTCCTCTGATTTTTGGTAAAACAAAGCAACAGACCAGAACTTTTATTGTATTGTCCTTTGTGTTTCTGTTAACAGTTACATCAAACTTTATTGAAAGATGTCCTGAAGACGATGGACAAGTACAGCGAACGACAGATCACCAAGGCTGTAGATAGTCTACAGACACAGGTAAATAGGTTTGCTCTATCAGAAAATTGTAAAGAAGTACATGTAAAAGCCATCATTATGACTGGAGTCCAGAAGCACAAATGCGGTTTAATCCTTTCTCCCTCCGTTTTAAAAGGTTAACTAAATACTTATCCATGTGGAGTATTTAGTAAATAACCTGATCATTTGGGTCTGTGTGTCTTTTGTGAGAGAGGCAGAAAGAAGAAGTAACTAACAATATAAAGACCATATTGTTTGAGGAAGAAATATAATGTTTTAAGCTTGCAAAAGAGCAGTTGGAAAAGTTACTTTTTAAAAACTAGTTAAGTGTAGTTTTAGTTTAACTCCACCACCACCCCACACAGTGGGAAGGTACTGTTATATTTTTCTTACGTTACGTTATGAAAAATCTTTTTAAAGGTAAATGGAGCCTCCTAACCATTTGGTCACAAGCAAAAAAGAAATAAATAAACTAAGTCAGGAGTTTTTGATTTAATCCTTTTGTTTAATGTTTTCGGAAAGTAAATAGTTTTTTCAATTAAAATTTCTGAATGTAGAAGTTTGAGGCACAATACATGTTCTTGTGTGTCTTTGAGTTGATAGGTGAACCTGTCACAGGGGTTTTCTTGGCAGATTTGTTTCGAGGGATTTTGCCTTTGCCTTGCTCTGAGGGAATGTGACCTGTTCAAGGTCACTCAGTGGATTTCGATAGTCGAACAGGGATTTGAATCCTGGTCTCCAGAGGTTCTCAAATCACTATAACACCAAGTGGTAATTCCCCTTCTAACATTCAGTGAAACCATACCACATAAGTTTCAAAATAACTAAAATGGAAGTTGGCTGCAATAGTTACCAATTCACCCCACAATCCATTATACCTGTAATTTAGTTATTTATACTTTCATTCTTCAATGTTTATGATTTTTCTTTCCAAGTTCTGTTCTGTTTTTATATTTCCTTTGGCCCGTGGACAACTAAAGGACATGCCAATGAATCTACATCAGGAGATGTAGCCACAGTGCTACCCATCCTAAAATGTACTGTTTAAGCCAGGCATTGGCAAACTTTGCCCCTCCAGGTGTTTTAGACTCCAACTCCCACAAGTCCTAACAGCCTACTGTTTGTTAGGAATTGTGGGAGTTGAAGTTCAAAACACCTGGAGGGGTGAAGTCTGCCTAGACCAGGTTTAAGCCATGTGGTTCCCCCCCCCCCAAGGTATTTATGAGGTTCTAGACTGGGGACAGTGATCTAGTGTAGTTTCCTGTTTCCTGTTGTGTTGCACCCCACTACTGGGTGAGAGCCTGGCATGTTATTACTTCCTTGGCATCTTATCACTTACCACCCTAATATTCAGTATCTCTGTATGGGAATCTAAATTGGAGGGTATTTTTGGTCATTGCAACAGTACAATAACTATAAAAATAAGTTGGGTCTACAGATGAAGATTACTGAACAGGGTGTGACTTTTTTTAAAGAAAAAAAATAAATAAATAGAGGAAGTTATGATTTCAATGAGGTTGTTTTGTATCAAATTTCGTAGAAACCGAAACTTTCCTTTTGCACTGTAGTTCCAGTGTTGTGGTGCAGAGAATTTTACTGACTGGCTAAACACCACATTTGGCACTCTCTCTTCATCTGTCCCAAGAAGCTGCTGTAAAGTACCTGTGGAAAGCTGTGACACAGATCTAAGACAATATCCAGTAGGCATTAACCAGCAAGTAAGTTCTATAATGTCCTAAAGTTCAAATGCATGTTCCTCTTAAAACCATTTCCGATAGATCCCCAAGAATCATGTGTAGCTATGTTATCTATAATATAAAAGGAATGGTTTATATTTGACATATTTCTTTGAAGAGTATTTTATCAACAGTCTGGTTTTTATGTTTTGTTTTTTTTGTACACAGTTTCAGTGCAATAGTGGCTTGTGGTTTCTATGGCAATGGAAGAAACGTTCCAAGGTGCCAAGGCTAATTTTTTGTTCCTTGAACAGCTTCTTTAAAGACTGCAGGAAAAGCAAGGATAGTTTTCACAATGCTAACATTAGAGGCATTTGTCTCTACAGGTCTAGTGATTTTTTTAAATCTTCAGATGGTGGTATAACAATAAAAAAGCTATTTGCATCTGGAGAAAACCGAGTGATCTGATCCATAATGTAGAAAACCTGTACACACTTGGATGAACCAGTCTATCATGAATCTTAGAGTAGCTGTTATGGTACAAAAATCATTGGGAGATCAGAAACAAACTGACTTTCATTATATAAAGAGGATTCGTCTTCAGAAGTTTGAATTGAATGATGGATGGACTTTTATCACACGGCAGCCAAGAGTTTACATTGTCTGCAGAAGTATAGTGCTATGCCAAGCAGAAGTCAGCTATGGTGCACCACAGCTAAGAATTGTGGCTTTCCTGCCATAGTCAGTGAAAGGCTGGAGGAGTGTGTAGGGAATAGAAATGATTGCATATACACCCATGTCTAGAGCAGTGTTTTTCAACCTTTTTTGAGCCACAGCACACTTTTTACATTTACATAATCCTGGGGCACACCACCAACCAAAATGACACAAAATGACACTCTAACACAGTAATACATATAGTTAATATGTTTTAAAATGTATTTATACTCTCAGTGTGAAACCTGGGCCTGTTTCGATGCACACAACATAGACATCCTTGCAGGAATGGCAGAAAGACACAAACTTCCCACACAGAACTCCCATAACCAAGAGAAAATACTATAAGAGTTTGGTGGGCATTGACCTTGAGTTTTGGAGTTGTAGTTCACCTATATCCAGAGAGCACTGTGGACTCAAACAATGTTGGATCAGGACCCAACTTGACATGAATACTCAATATGCCGAAATGTGAACACAGATGGAGTTTGGGGAAAATAGACCTTGACATTTGGGAGTTAGAGTTTCTGGGATTGATAGTTAACACACAATCAAAGAGCATCCTGAACTCTTGCAACAATGGAAATGAACCAAACTTGGCATATTGAACTTTCATTACCAACAGAAGGTATTGAAAGGTTTGGTTGGGGAAAAAGTGTTAGGCAGGAGGGGGAAGAAAGGGAGGTTCCAATTTCCCACGGCACACCTGATGATCGCTCACGGCACACTAGTGTGCCACGGCACACTGGTTGAGAAACACTGGTCTAGAGAATGTCAGTACTGCTGTAATTACTTTATGTCTAGTTATCTGCAATAGTGTCTGCTCCCCATGAGGCATGAAGTGGCCATTTGGGTGGGTCTTCAGAGGTATTGATCAGCCTAGCATAAGTCCACACACAGAACTACTATGTTATACTGAAAATACAGGATTGTAACCTGTCAGTACACAATTATGAGATCTACTAAGCTGATTAATACATTGCAGTAGTGTGTTGGAGTTATTAGTAGCTGTTTGTTCTTATGAACTTTCCTATTTCTGCTATTCTCTGTCCCCATGCTAAAAAAATCACCTGTGTTAAGTGAGGGGGCTTATTAACAAAATCCCCTCCTTATAAATGCATAGCAGAGTAAGTTATCAGTGTGACCCAGCACCAGTAACCCAAATGATAAAAAGAACAAAAACACACAGACCAATGTTATCTCTTCCTAAGGAGGCTTTTATTTATAGCAAAATAATATGGTTGTACCATTTACAAGAACAAGGTTTCCATAACACAAATAAAGTTCTTTATACCTCCTTCTTTGCTACCATGCTGGGCTTCTTTCACTTGCATATAAAAAGCTTCACTCTCACAGCGAACTTGTATAGGAGATTCACACAGTAGCTTTTACACACAGCACCCTTCACACTGAAGCTTCACACACAGTGGCCTTCAACCTGGGGCGTTTCTCACTGAAGCTTTTCACATCAGGCCTACTAACACTGAGGCATTCTCCCACTGAGGTCTCTCTCAGACTGAAACCTTTCTCACACTGAGGTGAACTAACACTGAGACCTACTTCACACTGAGACTTACTAACACATTGAGGCCCTTCTCCCATAGAGAACTCTCACAGACTGAGGCCACTAAGCTACAGGCACATCTGCTTATATAGAACTACAGCTTTGCTGAGTCATTATATCCATTTAACTCTTTCAATGCTTGATTCACATTTTATGTAATGAAAAATACCTACTGTATTTTCCGGTGTATAAGACGACTGGGTGTATAAGACGACCCCCAACTTTTCCAGTTAAAATACAGAGTTTGGGATATACTCACCGTATAAGACCACCCCTCTTCCGCCTCCTCCTTCCACCCCATGAAAGGAGGGAGATCCAAACTAAAGAATTAAAAACATCTAAAAACAATTACATCAATTATTAAAATCACACAAACCAAAACTGTCATTTTTCTACTCTTATAAATTGTAATGTAAATATCTGATATGCAGGATGTACTTTCATTGTTATAAATGGAACATAATTAAAGCATAGTGATTAATCACAAAAACAATGTTTGGAGGACAATGGACAACAGATGATGGGATTTGCAGTGCCTTCAACTGATTCAGCTATGACTTCCACAGACCACTGAGTCCTTCACAAATTACAGAGGTGGACCAAACTTGGCACACAGAACCCCCATGACCAACAGCAAATACTAGAGGGGTTTGGGAGGAATTGACAGTTATTAATGGGAGATGTAGTTCACACATCCCGAGAGCACTCTGAACCCAAGCAACTATTGATCAGGACCAAAGTTGGCATGAATGCTTAATATGCCCAAATTTGAACATGGCGGAGTTTGGGGAAAATAGACCTTGACATTTGGAAGCTCCTTGGATTTATAATCCACCTGCAATCAAAGAGCACACAAAACTCCCATGAGCAACAGAGAATACTGGAAGCGTCTGGGGAAAACTGACCTTTGCATTTTGAAGCTGCTTGGATTTATAGTTCTTCTGCATTCAAAGTGCATTCTGAACTCCAACAGCAATGGAACTGAAGCAAACTTGGCACATAGAACTCGCATGAGCAACGGAGAATACTGGAAAGGCCTGGGGGAAACTGACCTTAGCATTTGGGCACTGCTTGGATTTATAGTTCTCGCAGTCAAAGAGCATTCTGAACTCCCAACAGCCTGGGAGGGGCCTGCAAATGGCGCGACAGCTCAGGGGGCGTTTGCAGGTGTAGAGGGCTTTCTCTGCTGAGCTACTGGTCTCGCAGGCCCGGGGGGGGGGCTATCTGGGCCTGCTCATGCATTGGCGAGTTGGCAGGGGCGGAGAAGAGCCCACCCCCGGGCTCCCAGGACCGGTAGCGGCCCAGCGGCAGCCAAGCAACAGCCAGGCGGAAAACGTTCGAAGGCCCTCCCATGCCTGCAATCGCCGTGGCGACTCAAGGGGCGTTTGAGTAGGCCATTGGGGGGGGGGGCTCTCCTCCACCCTCGCCAACCTATACGGTGTACAAGACGGCCCCCAACTTTTGAAAGAATTTTCCAGCATCAAAAAGTCATCTTGTATGCCGGAAAATATGGTAGTTAATTTTTTAATATTTCTGACAATCTGTTCACCATGCCTTTTAGATAACCACTACTTTCACTACAGGTTAGAAATGATATATGCACTTGGCTTTTGCGATGGCCACTTTATGGCTGACATAGGAAGCTATGGTTACCATGATTTGATTGACACTTGAAAAACCAAGATTATTGCTTGTGGATTTTACCAAATAGCCCCTACCTTCTTGCCTTGATAAGCAGATCTGTCGATATAAAAAAGACACTGCATTGAGAGATAGCTGCTGAACAGTGACCATAATGTGACTAAAATATGAAACATTTGCATCATTTGTTAAAAAATTCCTTTAAGTAGATTATGTATGATAATGCTAGTTTGCAATCTACTTAGTTTGGATGGCACATGTTCAGACACAACAGACCAAACGTGGATTTTTTTCTTTCAGGGATGTGTTGCAAAAGTGAAGACTTGGTTTGGAGAACACATTGTTGTATTTGGAGGAATTCACATTTTTATTGGTCTGGTGCAGGTAAGCCTAAAGTACTTTGTAAATGAATATTGAGTAATTCTAAATCTGAATTTTATATGCAAAGCAGACAAGTGTATGAGATTGAAACTTCAAAAGACAGAAAGCATGGACTGCCCTGCTGACTAAAAGATTTGGATTTCTCAGCCTCTTCTCCCAAAAGAGGAGGCTGAGAAATCCAAATTGGTGTCCTCACTGCAGCCTTACTTTAAGTGGGCCTTAATCCAGATCTGAATTAGTATAGGAAGAGGTCTGTTCAGCTTTAACCCTAAAGCATCTATTGTTATTTTTGGATTTATTTATACTCTGCTTTTTCTCTCCACAAAAAGGCTCAAAGCGGCTTAGGAAATGCACATTCTTAAATCAGCCACCAGGATGTAGTTGTGACTGTGTTTGCACTACTCAGAATGTTGTGATATGTGACTATTGAAAATGGATTTAAGCAAAAGCTGCTCACTAAAATGCACATACAGTGTTCCCTTGCTACTTTGCGGTTCGCTTATTGCGGACTCTCTGCTTTGTGGGGTTTTGCCACCGCCGCTCTCCAAGGCGCTTTCCTTCCTCAGTCCTCCCTCTCTCCCTCCAGCCTTGAAGGGCCTTTCCTTCACTTTATTTTCAGTTTATAAAGACTTAAAATAGTGTATAACTACTAAAATAGTGTATAAATATTGAAATAGATCGTTCCTACATTGTGGTTTTTCACTTATTGCAGGAGGTCCTGGAACGTAACTCCCGCAATAAATGAGGGAACACTGTATTGTTGTGAAAGTGCGGATACACAGAAGGATTGTAAGGGGAATTGCTTGTAGAAATGAGCATGCCCACCAAATTGCCTGTTTTAAATTAAACTGAAATTAATATTGAGTGATTGGGTGGATTTTTTTAAAAAAAGAAAGACACATTTATGTAGAAATAGGAGGGAATGAGCTGAGGCATGGAAAAATAGAGCAGATAAATTTTAAAAAGATGGATTATTTTTCCATGTGGCATTTACCTAACCTTTTTGTGTGTGTTCTGTGCTTTCTTATCAGCTAACTGGGATCGTGTTTTGCTATCTGCTGCTGAAAATATTAAAAGAGAACTATGAAAGTGTTGAATAAGTTTAAGAAGCTGATGTTACTTTTATAGCTGACACTGGAAAGCAAAATGTGCTCTGTTCTTTTTGCTAGTTATTTAGCAAGCCAATAAAATGTTTCTATCAGCTGAATGAATGATTTGCCTTCACCAGAGCAAGGAAACAGATGTGCCCTGCTTCAAGCAGGAGAGGTTTGTGAGGTATATATTATAACAATGCAACAGTCCTTCAGTTATCCCAAGTTGGTCTCAGCTTTACAGCGTCCCTGTTGAAGACATCTTGGAGACAGCTGCACCAGCAGTTTTTTTCCTCCCATCCCCACCAAGCAGGAAATGTCTAGCCTACCTATACTTGGAGAAAACATTGGAACAAAATAGCAGGTAAATCTTTTACAATGTGGTTCAATGCATATTTCCCTGAAACAAAATCCTGTTGCATTCAATACATCATAGGATGCCATCTTTTCAGAAAATTCAACAAAGCAGAGCAAACTGATTAGGAAAAATGGTGTCTGGTTGATCCAGTGAACACTATTTGTTCCTTGAGAACACTCTCATAATGAACTTATTTTGGTCTTCCAAATTATGTGATAAGCAGTCTTAAGCAAATAAATCCAGCACAATGCTCCACTTAAAGGTAAAGATTTCCCCTTGACATTAAGTCTAGATGTGTCTGACTCTGGGGGGTGGTGCTCATCTCCATTTCTAAACTGAAGAGCTGGCGTTGTCTGTAGACATCTCCAAGGCCATGTGGCTGGTATGACTGCAAGGAGCGCCGTTTCCTTCCTGCCACTACTTATAAGGTAAAACATGGAATAGAGAGTAAGAGAAGTATAATGGACAGAACCATATTCTTCCTCCTTCTGGGTTCAATAAATGTATTTAAACTGAAGCATGTGAGGAATGCAACATCCCCATAAAAAGACGTGAAGATAGACAATCTTGAATGGTTAGATAAGGACCTGGCCAGTTGAGGCCTGGCTGGAATAGTAAAGTGTTTAAACAAAACTAGCAATTAGAAAAGAGGATGGTTTTAATTAGTAAGAGTCCTGGGTAGATGGGAGGAAGGAGGTAACACAGAGTGTTCTGAGATCCTAGCCTGAGGCATAGCTTAAGTCAATCAGGCAGGAGGGCCAATCTGGTTTTTAAAAGAAGCTTTGCTTTTAAAGAAACCTCGCCATATCTTTCCTGTTTTATGATCTTTTCCTTTTCTGATCTTTTCCTGTCAAGTGCGGTACTTGTTGGGTCTTGGCCAAGTACCTATAGAAACCCATCCCATTATATTTCTAATAACCTTATTTTCCTGGAAACAACACAATAGATTTTAATAAAACTGAGAGATGCAGTGGGGTAGGAACTAAGAAGCAACCATGGGTTGCGGAAACAAGACAGTTCAAATCGCTAACTAAACAGACACTAAAATGCAGGAAAGGAATGCTCACTATGAAACAATTAACCTTGTGTGCCCCTTATCAATATAACATCCTGCCTGGTCAAGATGGAAGGTCAGAGAAGTCGCTCGCATGCTTTATGGCATCTTGGCATCAAATGATGTCAAGTTATATACTGTCACTCCTTAGGTGAGCCTTAGCAAAGTTAGAGTCATAAAGATGCTTATGTTGGCTCTAGCCAATGCTAATGATGACGCAATTGTCACTTTCTCATCCAATTTCACTCCGATTACATATCCAGCCATTATATACCCAGCACTTGAAAATTGTTGTAATTTACAAATACCCATGATAAAATCTGTTCAAAAGTGCATCCAAACCCCTTGCTAAGCTGGAAGACACTAACATGGCAATTTCTTTGAAAAGGAGTTGAAGGGACATTTTCAGTCACCGCAATGGTGCAAAGATTAAATATGCATTCCAGAATTGACATTTGCATTTTGCTTTTCCTGCTCCAAATCCACTCTATGTGCTGTTACAACAGAACTTACATCAAAATTCTGGCAACCAATATTTTTGTTCATCTATCTCTGTTTCCAACACCTGCATGCTTGGCCTCAGAATATCAGTTTGGTTCCTCAACTCAACTGTTCAAGCTGGACACTTGAAAACCCAGAGAGTGGACTTGAGTAGTCCTCTTGTCCTGCTCTAGCACTACAAAGCGCTCCGCCTGCTCTTGCCCTCCTCAAGATGATGGCACTTAAACTGATGAATGAGGCTGTGTTTAAATATCAAAGTGTACAAAGTAGGGCAGCCTTCAAAATATAGAAACCTGGATACCACACTGATGCAAAGTAAATTAAAAACAAACTAAAGAATGCTGTCTCCCAAAAGATGCACAGATTTCCCCAGCATTTGCCTGGTGAGAAGTAGTCATGTAAAATATGACCTCACTATCCAGAGATTATCAATGGTTTCAATCACACATGCTCCAAAAATAAAAATATTTTTTTTAAAAATCCAGACGTGTTTGTGAGCCTCTCTAGTGCAATTCTATGGTATGCTTCTGGCCCAAGCATGGTCAAAATGTAGACTTTGCTTTTATTTATTTACCTTATTTATATCCCGCCTTTCTCTACCCCGAGGACTCAAGGCAGCCTACAATCACACCTCCATGGTGCCTTAAAACATACATATCCATGTATGTTTTAAAGATATTCATGGAGTGTGTGTGTATGCTAGAAATTATTACCTGTGGAGACTGGGATCGTACTGTAGTAATTTTCTCATTTCTGTTTAATAAGCTACAAATCACTTCTGGGTTTTTTCTTTGCTTATACCACTGCAGGGATGTTCTTCATTGTCTAATAAGTATACTAATTTCATGGAATGTTTTGAGAAAGAGGGTTTATCCTGCTCAGCATTAAAATACATAGTGCAGCAATGCTACTTTTGTTCATGGTTTTACTTTTTAAAAAAAGAAAAACAAACCGAAAACATCAAAAGACTGCAAATGGAAGACAATGACTAGATGCCCCACAAACATATGGAATATTCCAAGGACACAATAATCATGTAGCTTAAATGCACCACCTGGGAAGCAAAGAGACTATGAGGCTTTACATTTTATTTGCCGAATTCAAGTCCCATTATTGCCCATAGCAGAACACAGACACATAAATGCAGAGCAGCTTGGATATAAGGCACTTTCTGTGGCAAGAAATGTCTACAGCAGCAGCCACACTCAGGGAGCCTTTTTGCTTTTCTATAAAGAACAGGAAGATCATTTCCAGTTTGGAAGGTGCCTTGTGTGAGCGGTCCGTTGCCCCTTCCCCAATAGCAACTTTCCAGCATTGGTTTTTTTTGGGGGGGCGGGGGGGGGGGAGGAATCCCAAATGTCAGCTTTCCACTGCTAGGTGATTCCTTCCAAATTATGAAATGGAGTTTGCTGGCAAGGTTCAAACCAACAGATTATCCATTAGATTCTACAGCATACCAAGATGGAAGGAGAGGGATAACGCATCGTCATTAACACTGAACTAAAAACTAGCCCCTACTACAAAAGACTGGTGTGGCTGGAAGCAATGGGATGTGAGGATTCTGCGTCTTGTGAAAGACGGAAGGCAAAAAGACAAAAAGGTGCCGCTTTACTCATTGAACATTGCCATGGTACTGCAATGAATCTGGCTATGAAATGCTATCTATCTCTAGCCAAAGGTTATGACAACAATCACAGGATGTTACCAGTTAGAAGAGACCACAAAAGACTAACTACAGCAGTCCTAAATGATGCCCAGACAACCTCGAATCCCCCCCCCCAAAGTCCACTCCCACCACTCTAACAAGTCTTACAGTGAAGAAATTCTTCCTAATGTTTAGGTGAAGTCTCTTTTATTGGAATTTTAATCTATTGATTCTTGTTCACCAGAAAATAAGTAAATCCATGACATGACATCCCTTCAGATATTTAAAAATGGCTACCATGTCAGCTATTGATCTTATCTTCTCCAAGGTAAACACATCCAACTCACCAAGTCATTCCTTGCCTTTATTAGCTTGGTTGCCCTTCTCTGGATATGTTCCAGCTTGTCAATATCCTGCTAGAAGCATGGTGCCCTGAGCTGCAGAGCATTCCAGAGAAAATCTGACCAGAACAGAATACAGAGGCATTACTGCTTTCCTTGATGGACCTATTGATACAGGCTACATCGGCCTCATGTTTAGCTTCTCCTTACTATATGTACTGCTTTCAAATCAGGCATTATCCATTCTATAGGGGTTTTTTTCATTTTCATTAGACCACCTTTACCCTGGGTTGCAGGAGTTTTCCAGGCTGTATGGCCATGTTCTAGAAGCATGCCATGTTGGAAACTAGGCAAGTGGGGTTTATATATCCGTGAAATGTCCAGGGTGGGAAAAATAACTTTTGTCTGAGGCAAGTGTGAGTGTTGCAATTGACAACCTTAATTAGCATTGAATAGCCTTGCAGACAAGAGTTCTTTCTCCCACCCTGGACATTCCACAGATTGCCTAGTTTCCAACAGGCCTCGCACCCTCTGAGGATGCCTGCCTCTGAGGATGTGGGCAAAATGTCAGAAGAGAATGCTTCCAGAACATGGGCATACAGCCTGGAAAACTCACAGCAACCCAGGGATTCCAGCCATGAAAACCTTCGACAACACACTGAACATTTATCCCTGTTAAAATTCATTGTTAGTTTCTGACCTAACTCTCCAATCAATTCCAGTCATTTTGATCCTGTCCTCTGGAATATTCCTTACCCCACTCCCAAATTTGGTGTAATATGCAAATGTGATAAGTATCTTCTATTCTATCATCCAAGTCATTTATAACAATGGTGAACAGCAATGGCCCTAGGACACAAAGGGCCATTTTCAAGCATAGCAGCATCAATCAGTAGAGTCCAGTAAAAGCTTCGTCCCTTGATTTTTATGCCTTCAAAAATGGACCTAAGTCACAACTAAATTTAGTTCAATTGTCTCTGATGAAGAAAATACATAACAACCTTGCACCAAGAGCTTTGTGATAATCACATCAAAGAAGTGTGAAGTTAAGATACAAAGAGAATGGGGGACTGGGCAGGAGACTATGCTTTGGAATATATATATATATATATATATATATTCCAATAAACAAGAGAAATCTATACAAATTAAGTATATTCTGTTCATGCATGAATAAGTTTTTATTAGAACAATTAATTAAAAATAAGAGTTAAAATTCATTCTTGTTTATTATAAATTAAATTTCATCAACGAAACATCCCTTTGATTTATTTGTAAGAAAATAAGTTCATTTTCATCAACAATTCAAAATACAACCACATATCAAAAGGTGATATAAATAATTAAGATTTCAAGCAAAGGGCCCACCCCCACCCAACTGTTTTGAAGAAATGCATTTAAGGACTTGACGTTTTTTTCAAACTATTCTGCAGAGTCTTTTGCAGTCTAGCTATGTTAGCATCCAAGGCTGCTAGGCCATGTTTGAAATCTTCTTCATCCCTGGATGTGAATGTTGAAAAGGAAGATACAGTCCATTCAGATTTTCCTGACATCCAGTCAAAAGTTGAAAAACTGGAATCAGGAGCAGAAATTCCTGCGTCTTTGTTGTGTATGCTTCCTTTCTGATGTGTAACAGGAGTGTAAAGGAATTTATCGGGATGAAGTCTGTCTGGATTGTCTGAAATCACTTTAGCAGCTTCACTGGTTGTTTCTTTTGGCGGCATTTGAAGCCTCCTGCCTTCCAGCATTGCTATCCTCCCTGCAGTTTCAGCTTTGTTTTCAACAGACTTTTTTGGACAATAGCTACTGCACAATTTGTCAGAGACCTTTCCATTGCCCATCATCCCAAATCTATTTGTCTGCTTAGAATTAGCCAAATCACAGTCCAGCCTTTTGGGAACTTGGTAATGTGTGTCTATCCTCCTCTCGGTTGCAGTTGTTGGGTTTTGAGATGGACCGCTACTCAGCGGTATGTAAATTGTCTCATCCAGCCCAGGCCCTTCCACTAAAGTATTTGAGCCATCCGTTCCCTCAACATTGGATTTCAGAAAGGTAAAAACATTCCTTGGAGCCACAATTTCCTCTTCAGCAACAGGACACTTCTGATAAGAGTATTCAGCTGCTCTGGTGATATCTATTTGATTTGGCTCTTTCATCTCAGCCTCTGGAAAGAGAACTTCTGCCTCCATCAGGTTGGAGTCGTTTTGTAATTTTTTGAGGTAGTTCATTATGGAATCACTTAGAGGGTACGCGTCAGGCTGCAGCTGTTTCTCATGAATTTCCAAGACTGCTTTTGACAGGCTCCTTTCCTGTTTTGGTTTAGCTGTGTCCGTTGTGAGGTCAGCAAGAAGTTTGGACATACTGGCCTGCAAAGCCCTGTCAAAAACAGTACAAAAGTTTAATTTTAAGCAGGACTGCAAATATGACAACAGCTGAATACTTCGTATCTTTCAACTTATTAGGTGTAGGCAGCAATCCTGTACCTTGCTGAATTTGGCTTGCTTCTATGTAGACAGTCCATACTGCCTTTTGATGCAGGGAATGTCTGACCTGACACAACAACCCAGCTCTTCAGCTTAGAAAGTCCAAATCCACTCCCGGGTCTATACCACAGGGGAGTCATACTATTTAAGTCATACCTATGGAACTTCAGGCATATGAAGTTTGGTTAATACTGAAGACAGACTGCAAAAAGAGACATTCACAAAATTACATTTCAAATGGCTGTTCTACTGAAGTAGGTTATCTAACTATATCAGTAAAAGCTTCATTGAATCAGAATTGGAAAGTCTCTTATGGGCCATTAAGATCGCAAAGATTTCAATGCAGGATCTCCAGCTAAAGCATCCCCAGCAGGTAGCTGCCCAAATTCTTTTTGGAGATACCAGAGAAGGCAGCTTTACCACCTTTCTTGGCAACCGCTTCCACTGCTGAACTGAATTGCTCTCACTGTCAATACATTCCTTCTAATATTCAATTGAAATCTACCCTCCCGTAGCCTAAAGTCCTTAGATTACTAGTTCTGTCCTCTGATGCAGTAAAGAAGTCTGCATCCTCCTCTTCATAGTAGCCGTTGGGATATTTAAGGTTTATGTCACCGCTCAATCTTCTCTTCTCCAAGCTCAACATGCTCAGCGTCTTTAACCTTTATGTTTTGATCTCCGTATCTCTTATCACCCTTGTTACCCTTCTCTGAACTCACTCCAAGTTATCTATATCCTTCTTAAAATGAACCAAACACAGCATCCCAGATTAGTCCTGACCTGTGCAGAATAAGGTAAAGGTTCCCTTGGCATTAAGTCTAGTCGAGTCCGACTCCAGGGGGTGGAGTTGGACTTTCTAAGCTGAAGAGCCGGCATTATCCGTAGAAACCTCTAAGGTCATGTGGCCAGCATGACTGCATGGAGCACCCTTACCTTCTAACCAAAGCAGTACCTATTGATCTACTCACATCTGCATGTTTTCGAATTGCTAGACTGAGAGAAGCTGGGTCTAACAGCGGGAGCTCACCCTGCTCTCTGAATCTGAACCACCCACCTTTTGGTCAGCAAGTTCAGCACCTCAGCAGTTTAACCCGCTGCACCACCAGGGGCCCATGTGCAAAATATATGGTGATTATTATTGCCCATGACTTGGAAACTACATATCTATTAATGTAGGTAAAGACAGCTTTTGCCTTCTTTGCAGTAGCATAGCACTGCTGGCTCATTTCCAATTTATGATAAAAATAATAATCCCAAGATACTTTTCACATGCAGTACTGTTGATTCAAGTATTCTCGTCCTATATCTGTGCATTTGACTTCTGTGGTCTACATGTAGAACTTCACATTTCTTTACACTTAATTTCATTTTATTAATTTCTGCTCACTTTTCTAGTTTATCAAGGTCCTTTTGCATTCTGTTCCAGTCTTTCAGTATGTTAGCAACGACTCTGTTTTTTTATCTGTAGATTAAGTGATGATTTCCGCTATCTCATTAATAAAATTTTTTGAAGGCTGCATATTTAATTGTTTTTTTTCTAAAATCAATAGTTTCCAGAGCTTATTGGACTGGCATCTTCCAGCATTCCTTGCCACCAGATATGCTGGGTAAGGATGATAGGAGCGGCAATCAAAAAGTCATCAACTGGAAGGCTGCATGAATCCTACTTCTGTTCTAAATTAAGGAGGGTAGGAAGAACATCCATCCTGTTACCAATGGCAGAAGTCACCCTTCCAGCATGATTAACAAAATCCTGATTCTCACCCACAACAGACCCACTTTCATGCCCAGTGGCACATGACTTCAGAGAAAGAAATGAAGTTTCTTTACAACCAGGCACAAAAGATGATGCCAAGTAAGTGAGAAAAACACATGCATTTGGCCTTGTCAAAAGCATTCCTTAGTCCCATGAGTAGGAACCACATGGCAATGGCATCCTCACAGCAGAGATCATGAAAGAAAGTGCCAAGAAATAGCACTCTGGATGGAGACATTTGAATCTGAAAACTCAGACATCAAAAGTTACTCCATGGCACCATTTCTGAAGCAGCACAAACTATTCCAAAAAAGTTTAAAACATCATGGTTGGGAAAGAAGTAAGTGGACTCCATGTCCAATCCTTCTGGTCACCTCTTGAATAGTTTCCGGGTCAAGATTTCACATTACAAATGAACCCACAGCTGAATCTACATGTTAGATTTGCAATTGTTATTCCTTTCCAGCTAGATACATAGTATGCAAGCTGATATTCACATGCTGCAATGCTTCTTAATTGTTGAATGAGGAAAGTGATAAAGAATACAACCTAACTGTCAATGGCAATGCATATATGTATCAATTATAAATATTCTACTATGAAAATAGATTTCAGGCCATTCCTTGAATCACTACCACCATCTGCTGGCTGTCTTTTAGCATCACAGATTTCACATTTGTCCTGTGGCTACAAGTTGATTCCATAGAGTTTTCTTGCCAATGTTTGTTCAGAAGAGATCTGTCATTACTTTCCTTTGCATATAGCACACAGCCATATCTCTTAAACTATTCATTTTTGGGGACCTGCAGAGGTGTTTCCTCAATGCGCCAGGGATCGGCATTATATTTATACCCATAGACCAATGGTTCCCAACCTTCTTTTGACAGGACCACTTTGACTAGGGACTACTCTCCAACATTCGTAACAAAAGGGTTACACATCAGTTTTTGGTCAACTTCAGATTTGGTTCGGTTATCTGGGGTGAGGATTCAGAAAATTGCATTGGATAGACCACATCAGTTATAGTTTCTGAAACAGAACATATGCTATCCAGTAGTTGCCATCTGATATATGTCGCTCATTGTAGCATATGGAAGAGTGAAATTATAACTGACTTTACGTGTAAACACCAGAAGGAGCCGACAAAGTAACATTAAGGCATGCACCTTATGTATTATCTTCTAGTGATTTATTTGCAAATTAAACCAGCAAGCATAGTTAAGAACAACATAGCACGGTTGTTGATAAGAGTTTGCAATTTTCATTTTGCTGTTTGTTAGAGATATCTGTGGTTCTTGGATGCCCACAGAAAACCATATTTAATAATCTAGAGCTGATGTGAGCTGTTGCAATTTTCTGAATCAGCATCCTACATACAGTAATTCCAGGAACAGGCCTAAAAATGAAGAGACCAAGGGAAAAAATGTTTTGGTTGGACTGTGTTATTATCCATAGTAGTAATGGTGATGCCACTGACCATATTTTAGTTCTTGTGGACCACTGGTGGTCCACGGACCACAGGTTGGGAACCTCTGCCTTAGACTATAACTGCTTCTTTCCTGAAAACTCACTGTAGACTACAGCCAACAGTATGTGAACTGACAGATTCATGGACCACTATTTTCATTTGGGCCTGATGCCTACATAGCACCTAGTGAAGCATAACTTGCTACTTGGCTACCTCTTCCCACATTCTCATCTTACACCTGGGATTTAAGGCTTCCAAGAATTAAAAAGCAGAATTTGCTATTTATATGAAGAACAGAGGAGGAAAAATAATGGGGTCCACCAGTTATTTGACTGCAAATCCTAAAAGCCTTAGTATGGCCAATGGAGAGGAATGCTGGGAGCTGGAGTCCCACAAACTTTGGAGAGCTCCATGCTTCTCATTCCTGATATAGCCTGACTTCATCAGAACTTAAAGGTTTGCATACTATTGTGCTAGTATGGTAAACCTACATAAAATATAACTCTGATGCGCATTTAGGAATTTTGCTTATGGTCCTGCATCAATGTTCTCCCCCATTTAAAAGTAAGTAGCTAACGTGCAAAGAACCAATAATGTTTCCAGATCTGATTAAACAACTGGAGAAAACATGGTCAAACTTCTTTACTTTAGTTTATTTAAATTATTTATTTTGATGCAGGCCACTGAGTAGGCAATTCACTTTTTAAATGCAGGGCTTCCTTGCACTGTTTAATAAAAAAAAAATTAGAGGTTTTTAAAATAAAAATTGTGTGTGTGTGAATCTACATCCCTATCTAAATATTACAGCCATGCAAAACTGGCCCAAGCCTGATATAGTTATCCCTCCCATTTCAGATAAATTGGTTTGAGACTTGAACAACTGTTGAGACCAGGGTTTGAATCCCCGCTTGGCTTTGGAAGCCTACCCTTGGGCAAGTCACATTCTCTTGGCTTTGGAGTATGGTAAACACAAACCACATCTGAAAAAAAATTGCCAAGAAAACCACATGATATGTTCATCTTGGGGTTGCCATAGGTCAGAAACTACTTGAAGGCAGATAACAACAAACAGGTATTTAGCTTTTAAAAATCTCAAATTGCAAAATACACTATGTTCCTTTGACAGTAGTGGTAGAGAGAGATATGGAAAGACCTTCTTCCAATTCAAAGTCACACCCAGAAATTAATCTGGGAGATTTTCTGATCTCTTTGAGTATATTCACGTTTAAATTGGCTCATTCGTGAATCTTATCAATATAAGAGAAATGATAGTTTTCAGCTAGCTAAGAGAGAAATTCTGTTTTCTATCTTGGTGGCTCCTCATCCCATCTCCAACTCTTCCAAAATAAACACTAGAGGCCTTTAATATGTCTATTCCATCTCATTGAGCAGACATACTTCGAAGCCTCTCCGTTTTGTTATTCCAAGACCAGGCTCCTCTTGCTGCGGTATGTCAGCACAAGCAACACAAGGAGGGAAAATGCCACAGGGACCATGGAGAAAAGCAGGCGCTGAAGTAAATGACAGTTTGAAGCGGCAGAGCTTATCCTTTTCTTCAGCACAATGTTGGGGAAAGTGCAACCACTAATGTCAAGCACCAACAAGTGTTCTGCCCTAAGATGGGAAGTTTGCTGATTTCACTGACTGAAAAGCAAATCAGAGAGAAAGCAATGCCAACATTACCGAGTCAATTCACGCAGTCTATTCACTTCTGCATCTCGCTGACGCAGTGTTATGCCCAAAATCTGGTTCTCTTTCTCAGCAGCTTCTAACTTATACTGGAAATGCTTCAAGTTGGTCAATGCCTCATCTGCTTCTATGATACAAATGAATAAAGTGTAAATCTGTAACATTTGTTAAAACAAATACAGAAATACTATAACAGTCCACTCCCTCAGTCAACACACAGACCTAGTTTGAGCTTTGAAGACTCAATTCCAGACTGCTGTCTCTTTTCAAGCAGCTCTTGGTCTCTCTCATGAATTATTCTCGTTAGTCTTTTGCTTTCTTCCTTTTGGGTTTCTAAGATTTTAATGAGGTCTTCATTTTTATTCTGCAGTGACTCAATGCTTTTACTAGATTCATTCAGTTGAGCCTGCAGTGTCATGTTCAAGGACCGGAGGGAAATGACTATGGAAGAAAAACAAAACAATTGAAAAGACAAATTCAATTCCACAAATATTTATTTTACTATGAAAGAAAGGGATCTGGTAATCTCTAGAGTGAATTACTGCAACACATCATACTCGGGGCTCCTGTCAGAGAAGGACCGGTCATTCCAGCAGTGTAGAAAGAGTTGTTCTGAGAGAATACACAGTTGGTTTCCATTACTTTCCAAACCAGAAGTGAGAAATATGTTCAGTGTTGAACTGGAGAGTTTGAAATATCAAATTGTGTGAGTAATGTCTAAACACTAATATAATAGTAATGTTTCCCAAATTCTGGGGAAAAAAATCAGATCTTTAACCTTAATACTTACGTTCAAAATTGCTGTCCAAATTACACTCTTTAGCTCTTCCTTGATCTTTGAGCTGCTGGTTCAGTATTCTTAATCGTCTACATATGAAATAGATTAAAATTGGATTTAATGATACAAGTTCTTTCATGTGACTGAGATTTTTTAGTTAACTCTGGGTCTATTGTGTCAAAACTGTTCATCTTCTTGTAGATTCTCTTCTGCACAAGTAACTTCTTGAGACAAATGGCTTATATCTATTTAAACTCTGCTTTGATATATAAAAAGAGTCTCATCTAAGAATTATTTCATAATTAATTCACATCATGATCTAGAAATGAAACTTTAAACCAGACCAAATGACTGAAAATCAGGAAAAAGTCAAACAATATGACCTGAAACTAATAAAATCCAATTGCCGTCCCTAATTAGTATAAGCCCACTGAATCAAATACTGGATAGTAAGCCAACACTTACACAAGATAGCTGCCTTAGAACCCGTCCCGGGAGAAGGGTTGGATATAAATCCAGAACATAAATATTGAAAGGGTCTTCTTTAGGAGGGACTAGTGACTGAACTGGATGATCGCTGAAAGGAAGGCTACGGCATCAGCAGCAGCGGAAGCTGCTATGATATTCTGCTTGCACTATCCCATGTCCGGCTCTTTTATAGCCTGGTCATGCCCATTGTACTACTGGCAATTGATTTTGTTGAGTATTGTTTTGATTGAGTTTTAATACTGCTGTTTTATACTCTTATGTTTTATTGAATTGTACTTTTATCTGGATTGTTATATTTAACTATGTTTTTATTTTAATTGTTTTTTTTCCATTGTGTTATGAGTCCCCTTCAGGTTGTGAGAAGGGTGGAATATAAACAAAGTATTGTTTTTGTATTATTATTATTATTATGTAAGCCACCACAAGTCCCTTTGGGGAGATGGTGGCGGTGCGAAAGAATAAAGTTGTTGTTATTGGTCTACAGTATATCAGAAAAAAACAGTCACGTTATTATAAATAACGTGCCATCTCCAAACTAATCTTAATTATTATCACTGGCATGCAACTATTAATAACAAAACCAATGGATCTAACAACTCTTGGCATATGCCAGTGTTTCCCAACCTTTTTTGAGCTGCGGCACACTTTTAACATTAAAAAAATCCGGGGGCACACCACCAACCAAAATGACACAAAATGACACTCTAACACAGTAAAGAACGGCTGGGGGATGGTGGCCTGCTGGGAGCAGCTGCTGGGAGTGCGAAGCCAGGGGAGGAGCCAGGCCGTGCCATGCCCCGCCCCTCCCCCGGCTTCAGTTCTCCCACAGCCGCCAGCCTTGAGGGCAGTGCCAAGCCAGCATTGTGCTGGCTCTGCCACTGCTGGCTTGGCACTGCCCCTCAAGGCTGGCGAAGCTGTGTGAGCGCTAAAGCTGGGGGGGCGGCGGGGGGGGGGGGGGGAGAGCGCCATGCCCTGCCCCCTCCCCCGGCTTCAGCTCTCCCACAGAGGAGGAGCATGAGTGGTGGACGGGCTTCAGTGGACGGGGCTCCTCCTCTGCGCGGCTTCAGCGAGTGAGGGGCGAGAGTCATGGTGGGAGTCATGGCGGATTGGAGGCTGGCTGGGGAAACGGCCGAAGGAGGTGGCGCCCGGCCCCTTCTTTTTTTTTCGCGCCCACCCGGCCCTACCTCCTCCTCCCCCAAGCAGCAGAAGGAGGGGGAAGGAAGGGAGGCAGAGAGCTTTTCTCGCGGCACACCTGATGATCGCTCACGGCACACTAGTGTGCCACGGCACACTGGTTGAGAAACACTGGCATATGCAAATGCTCCTCAGTACAATGCAGGGAAGACGCTATGTGGCATCCTCCTATGCTGCAGGTCCAATGAGCTCCACTTGAAAGGCAGGCCCAGCTGGGAGGATAAGAAAGGGGGCACATGCCTCCTTCTCTCTCAATCTTCTTCCTCCTCCTTTCAAAAACAAGGTGTTGGAGTAAGACAAGGGTGTGCTCAAGAAGGTGTGAAATTAGGTCCCGTTGGGAGGAGAAAGGGACCTTCTCAGCAGTGGCCCCCCGCCTATTGAACGCACTCTCTAGAGATATCAGATTGGCCACCTCCCTTTTTGTCTTTTAGAAGGAAAATCAAGACCTGGTTATGGAACCAAGCGTTTGATCAGTGAGCAGCAAGAGGAAGAGGATCACACAACTTATGGCAATAAATTGACCTGGACTGGTTTTTGTATTTCGATTTTAATGGATGTGTCTTAATTGTTTTAATTGTTGTTTTAATATTTAAAATATTTTGATTGTACTGTAGTTGTTTTTATGATGCTTTTGTTAGGCCGCTCTGAGTCCCCCTTCGGGAGAAGGGCAGGGTATAAATATAGGAAATAAATAAAAAGTGCAATACAAAATAAAATACATTTTGCAGGGATTTGGATCAGATACTACTCTATGGTGAAATCGCAACGGGTCAGCGCAAGAGAGGCGCTCCAAAAGAGAGATATAAGGACTCCCTGAAACAACATCTCAGGTTCAGCCAGACTGATCACCAACAATGGTCCACCCTGGCCTCACATTGGGAGGCATGGAGACGAACTATCCATAATGCTGCGGCCTCTTTCGAGAAGGCACGCTGAATGGGTCTCGAAGAGAAATGACAACACAGAAAGAACCGCAACCTGGAAACAACATCACCCAAGGAGACTTTCTGCTGTGCTTTCTGCAACCGGACTTGCCTATCTTGGATTGGCCTTTTTAGTCATCAACGCGCTTGTAAAAAGTGTGGGATGCGTCCTTCCTAAGAATCTTCATTCACGAAGTAATGCCAGAGGATCATCATAGGTGGAAGATACTCTGTTCGTGCTGTACCTCTCAAATCTTTCTTACTCATTTTAGTCTTACATTTGGGTTTTGATTTTAAAAGGGTTTGGACATTTTAATTCACTGTACAGCAGCTGCTTGGTATCTGATGCAGTTTGATTCCACAATCCCCAGTGGATATCAATATCCACAGATACTCAATTCTCATAATATACAATGGTGTCATAAAATTGTGTTCCTTATATCCAATAGAAAAATCAAGGTTTGTTTTTTGGAATTTTTGGGGGGTGGAAATATGTTCAAGTCATGGATGGTTAAGTCTGTGGCTACAGAGAGCTTACTATAACACGTTTAATACCGTGTTTCCCCGAAAGTAAGACGATGTCTTACTTTCTTTTTACCCCCAAAAGCCCCCACTAAGTCTTATATTGGGGGTACGTCTTATATTGGACATACCCGAAAGAATTCTTCACCCGGTAGGGCGACGGTACCTGTGACGGGGTGACGGTACCTGTGAGGGGCGCCGCCGCGCCGGCGGCCGCCGCACAGCCGGCCACACGCGGCACGCCTCTTGCCTGGCCTCTGACACGACGCCGCTTCGCCCCGCATCTTGCTCCTTCTTTCCCCCTCCCTTCCTTCGTCCATTCGGTGAAGGGAGGGGGAAAGGAGAAGAAGCAAGAGGCGAAAAAAGGCGTCGCCCCCGCCTCTTGCTCCTTCTTTCCCCTCCCTTCCTTCATCTATTCAAGTGAAGGAAGGGAGGGAAGAAAAGAAAGCAGAGGCGGGCGAGCAGCGTCGCGTCAGAGGCCAGGCCTTTGACGCGCCGCCGCTTCCCCGCCTCTTGCTCCTTCTTTCCCCCTCCCTTCCTTCTTCCATTCGAGTGAACGAAGGGAGGGGGAAAGGAGGAGCAAGAGGTGAGCAGCATCGCGTCAGAGGCCAGGCCTCTGACGCGACGCTGCTTCACCCGCCTCTTGTTCCTTCTTTCCCCTCCCTTCGCATGGACTTTCGAGTCGGCGGCTTGCTCGAGTGCACGGCTTACATTAGCCGACCCCCCTGATACGTCTTACAATTGGGGGTGTCTTACTATCGGGGAAACACGGTAGCTGTGTGCCTTGCCCTTGAAAACGCAGCACCAAAACTCTGTTTTTAAGTTCCTTCATTTTAACCTTACACTGATATTTCCATTATTGTTTGAAACCACTGCTGCGAGAACTGCCTGTAATTTTCCCACAGCCAACCTGCGCAACTGGGCATTTTCACTTCTGAGGGGTTGAAGAGCAAGTGCTATTTCTGCTTGCACATTTGTATTTCCAGCAACCGCAGGCAAGAGTGATACGGTGTCTTCCACTTCACTGAGTAGTCTCAACATTTCTGAGTCATCTACAAGAAAGGGGCAAAATACATCTGCTAAGTAATCAAGCACCCACTCTTCACACATGTTACTGTCAAAGCTGAACTGATCTTCCTAGAAAGTGTACTGAGTGTACTGTCTAGGAGTGGAAGGGTAAACCACTTCTACATCAGTTTCCTCCTTATGCTGCATTACACATACTGTATGGTAAGACTGAGCACTGCCTTCAACATCTCCCTCTGTAAAGTTTGAATTCTGAGAGACTGAAGTCTTTATGAGCTTTCCAGAGCTAATTTATGATTCATGTATGTGTCTTTCAGCCCTTATATGGGAACAGAACCAAAAACATGAAGATTAATTTCAAAAGAGTAAAAACCGTAATTAAACTTGATATAATATGCAAAATATTAAGACTGAGGCTGGATCTACATTAGCAAATAATGCGGTTTGAACTGTATTATAGGGTCGGTGTGTAGAACAATATGACACAGTTTAACCTGCAGTATATGGGCCTACCTTGGCAATATTATGCAGTTCAGATTACATTATTTGGCAGGGTAAATCCAGCCTGAGATTGCTTCAACTAAATATTTGTTTTTAAAAAAATCAATGCAGTCTACTTGAATCATAAACTTCCACCTTGTTGCTGCCCAGGATGGATTGTACTTGCAGATTCTCAAACAAGAACAGAATGAAAAACAGGTCAGTCATGAGTACTTCCCTTATTACACGACTTACATCAAAATGGAAATCTTCTGGTAAAATTCTATAAGACATCCATTTAGTTCACTTAGATCAAGACAGGATGTTCACTTAATTTCCTCAGCACCTGCTTTCTATCTCAACCCTACAAATTCCATCAGGAACGTTTATGATTGCTAATGGTCCTTTGATTAAGGAGACACTAAAAGAAGAACATGTAGAGCCCCTGGTGGTGCAGCGGGTTAAACTGCTGAGCTGCTGAATTTGCTGACTATAAGTTCAAATTCAGGGAGTGGGGTGAGCTCCTGCTGTTAGCCCCAGCTTCTGCCAAACTAGCATTTCGAAAACATGCAAATGTGAGTAGAGCAATAGGTATCGCTCCAGTGGGAAGGTAATGACGCTCCATGCAGTCATGCTGGCCACATGACCTTGGAGGCATCTACGGACAACGGCGGCTCTTTGGCCTAGAGATGGAGATGAGTACCACCCCCCAGAGTTGTACACGACTTGACTTAATGTCAAGGGGAAACCTTTACCTTTTTAAAGGAAGAACTATTTTTTTTAAAAATGAAGTATTTTGCCTTGCATTACTATATGAGCATTTCATGATGCATTTGAAATACCCTGTCATATTCAGAATAAAGATGCTGTGTTTACTTCTTAATCATATCAATAAAGACTGCACAAGAAGCTACTAGGCAGAAAATTGGAACATAAAAAGAGATAAAACTGAGTTCAACATTGTCTTTGCTGATCTTCAATTTAGCCCACTTCAAAGATATATCAAAGCATAAGCAGAAAGCCCACATACCATGGTCTGTTAGTAGGGTCTTCAGTTCTCCTAAAAGGTGCTTCAATGTTTTAATTTTCTCAGCTGTTTTTTGCAGGTTTGATCTTTTTAGCTTGAAAGCTTCCTTGTCAAAGCTAGTCTGACAACTTGTGTCTCTCACTGGTGCCAGATCAACTCCGTCTAAGTCTTCCTCTTCGCTGGGAGTACATTCACTATATTCTTCAGCATCATCTTCATCTCCCGCAACGAAGGGTTTGGGCTGCATTTGGTCAAAACCCTGGCACTTCTCCACATCCTGGAGCTTGTCACTGTCTTTCTCATTCTTGTTTTCATGTGCCTGCAGCATAGCCAAGTGTGCCTGAATACACTTTATGAGGTCTGCCTCTTTAAACCATTGTTCCTGGTGTCCTGGTTCAGACATGGCCTCTCTGCTAAGAGCTGAAGCAGGGAATGTTGATGATGTAGGACCACTAATAGCAGAAGGAAAAACATGGGGCAGAGCTGAACATGATGCAGAAGGCTGCATTTGGGATATAGAAGTAGAATTGCTGGAGGTTGCCGTCAAAAGAGCAGGTCCCATTTGTGCCGCACACTGGTCACAGCTGTTTACGGAAACACCCTACAAAAAAACAAGTACATATAATTTCCTCTTGACAGAAATCTCAAACTTGCATACTACGTTGCAAGAAAAAAGTTATAATTTAAGAAATACTAGTGTTATTAGCCTGATACATCATCCCTACATCCCCTGCATGTCTTTACTTCTATGATACTTAAAAGAGACAGTTCCTCCGCTGCCTTCTTAAAAACCCTTCAAATAGGCACAATGGTTAGTAAAACTTTCCTTATTTAGGGCTAGGGTTATTAGACTACTTGATAGCTATCCAATACAAAGAGAAAGTCGTGCCAGTATATGATATGGTGTTAATAATGGCTAGAACCTGATGGTACTCTAAACCGAACATGACCAAATATGCATAAGGAAGGAATGCAGTAACAGTATTATCTAAAAGAGTACCCAATCCTCAAAAGGTGGATACACCACTATGTGAACTTTATTGTCACCGTGTTGCAGTGTAAAATAAGGCATAAGGAACCACTGCCTACTTTCTTTCTGGAGTAAGGAGACAAGAGGGGAATAGGCAGTATAAATATGAAGGGGATCAAGACACATTGAGGTTTGCTTGCCATTGCAAGTTTTGCCCCCTTTTAGCTGGCAGAAATAATTTGTTCAAACTATATGCCCCAAAGGATGAAGAAGGATCTACGCCAGTGGTTCTCTACCTTCCTTAATACAGTTCCTCACGCTGTGGTGACCCCCAACCATACAATTATTTTCGTTGCTACTTAGTAACTGTATTTTGCTACTGTTATGAATTGTAATGTAAATATCTGATATGCAGGATGTATTTTCATTTACTGAACCAAATTGGACACAAATACCCCATACGCCCAAACGTGAACACTGGTGGGGTTGGGGGGAGGGGATTAATTTTGTCATTTGAGAGTTGTAGTTGCTGGGATGTATAGTTAACCTATAATCAAAGAGCATTCTGAACTCCACCAAATGATGGAATTGAACCAAACTTGACACACACAACTCTCATGACCAACATAAAATATTGGGAGGGTTTGGTGGGCATTGACCTTGAGTTTGGGAGTTGTAGTTCATCTACATCCAGAGGGCACTGTGGACTCAAACAATGATGGATCTGGACCAAGCTTAGCACAAATATTCAATATGCCGGAGTGTGAACACTGGTGGTTTGGGGAAAAGGGACCTTGACATTTGGGAGTTGCAGTTGCTGGGATTTATAGTTCACCTACAATCAATGAGCATGCTGAAATCCAACCAACAACAGAATTGTGCCAAACTTATCTCACAGAACCCCCATGACCACCTGTTTCCTACTCTTCTCCTAGATCAGCATTTCTCAACCTGAGACCCCTCTGACACCCCGTCGCAAACCTCCCAGGGGTCCCAACTTACAGGTTGAGAAACACCGATTTAGGAGAAGAGTAGGAAATAGGTGGTCCTGCGGCAATGATTGAACTGTAGCTGTCTCTTATTTGTTGTTTATTCGTTCAGTCGCTTCCGACTCTTCGTGACCTCATGGACCAGCCCACGCTAGAGCTCCCTGTCCGCTGTCATCTCCCCCAGCTCCTTTAGGGTCAAGCCAGTCACTTCAAGGATATAATGTTTCCATCTTGCCCTTGGTCGGCCCCTCTTCCTTTTTCCTTCTATTTTCCCCAGCATTATTGTCTTCTCTAAGCTTTTCTGATGTGGCCAAAGTACTTCATCTTTGCCTCTACTATCCTTCCCTCCAATAAGCAGTCGGGCTTTATTTCCTGAAGTATGGACTGGTTGGATCTTCTCGCGGTCCAAGGCACTCTCAGAACTTTCCTCCAACACCACAGTTCAAAAGCGCCTATCTTCCTTCACTCAGCCTTCCTTATGGTCCAGCTCTCTCATCCATAGGTGACTATGGGGAATACCATTGCTTTAACTATGCGGATCTTTGTTTCCAGTGTGATATCTCTACGATTCACTATTTTATTGAGATTGGTCATTGCTCTCCTCCCAAGAAGTGTCTTCTGATTTCCTGGCTGCAGTCTGTTTCTGCAGTCATCTTTGTGCCTAGAAATATAAAGTCTATCAGTGCCTCCATGTTTTCTCCCTCTATTTGCCAGTTATCAATCATTCTTGTTGCCATAACCTTGGTTTTTTGATGTTTAGCTGCAACCCAGCTTTTGCACTTCCTTCTTTCACCTCGATTAGAAGACTCCTCAGCCCCTCCTCACTTTCGGCCATCAATGTGGTATCATCTGCATATCTAAGGTTGTTAATGTTTCTTCCAGCAATGTTAACCCCAGTCTAGAATTCATCAAGCCCCGCACATCACATGTGTTCTGCATACAAGTTGAATAGGTTGGGTGAGAGTATACAACCCTGCCGTACGCCTTTTCCAATCTTGAACCAGTCTGTTGTTCCAATGTCAGTTCTTACTGTTGCTACTTGGTCATTATACAGATTCCTCAGTAGACAGACAAGGTGGCTTGGTATCCCCATACCACTAAGAACTTGCAACAATTTATTATGATACACACAGTCAAAGGCTTTAGATATATTAGTCAATAAAATAGAAATAGATGTTTCTCTGAATTCCCTGCCTTTCTCCATTATCCAGTGGATATTTCAGAAAATATCACAGAAAATGTGTAACAAGCAAATTATATTCAGGAGACCCTGAGCTACAAGAGTTGAAAAATGACAAGGAGTGCAAAGAAACAGAGGGAGGATGCAAACACATGGGTTTTAGAATAGGGAAACACATCAATCTGCTTAGAGTGCATCTACACTGTAGAATCAATGCAGTTCAACACTACTTGAATTGCGATGTCTCAATGGTATGGAATCATGGGAGTTGTAGTTCTACAGGGTCTTTAGCTTTCTCTGACAAATATTATCTCTTGTTTGAGCCACAGGGAGAGGAGGGTAATAAAATTATTATTATTGATAATAATAATGTTGTTGTTATCATCATCATCATCATTATCAATACTTCTGGTGTCCCATCAAATTACAGCCCCCATAATTCCATAGCATTGATCCATGGCATTTACACTGGTGTCAAAGTGTATTTGCAATGTAGATGCATCCGCAGTCTCAGCACAACGTACTGTGCTTAAAATAGAGTCCTGTTGCTTCCCATCTGGAATGAAAAGATTTTGAAGACAATCTTCATGCAGTGGTTCAATATACTGGCAAATGCACAAGAGGAATTGAAATGTGTTCATGCCTATCCTTTAAACACCAAAACAAATTAGATGAAAAGATAAATTATTACTAATCTCTTTATTACTAATTTGTTTCTAGAATAATGCTTATCAAATTACATTAAACCCAACAATCAACACCCACTTGTAAATTAAATCAGGGAAGATTTTTATCAGACCAAATTAGATTTTGCTATCCACAATCTGTATATGGGAAACACATGACAACCCAAATTTGACTTCAGTTTAAGCAGGGTACTCACAGGTTGAACCACAGTAGGATTAGCTGCATTCTGTGGGGACAGAGCTGGTGTAGAAGAAGGTAAGCGGCTGTTGAATGCAGTAACAGGTTGACTTGTTCCTACCAATGAAGAGAAAAGAGCATTAAAAAAAAATAATATTGGGGTCAAAATTAATAAAAACATTTTCTCATAACTGTCTGTTCTAATGCACCGCTTTTGCACTCACCCTTTTCAGGAATGATGGAAAGTGGTGCTTCAGGAATATTATTAGACTTCTGAAGAAGTTGCATATTCAACAGGGACATTTGGGTTTGTATCTGCTCATATAGTTTCTGATGCATTACAGGGGAATGCTGAGTGCAAGGCATACAAACTGGTTGAGCAGAAAGAGTTTGTTCAGTGCTCACAGGGGCTGCATCTTTTCTGACAGCATTTGCATTGCTTGAAGAAGTCTTCCTAGTTGACACAGGCACTGTAAAGAAAAAGAAATGTAAATTCCTTAGTATCAAATATATAATCCAAACACAGCACCAACCTTTTGAAGTTTAAGAATCCTGCTCTCTCAGAGTCATTCTTGAAGTAACACTGCACATCTGTAGCCTTAGGTAAAGGTCCCCCCCCCCCCCCGACATTGAGTCTAGTTGTATTCGACTCTGGGGGGTGGTGCTCATCTCCATTTCTAAGCCGAAGGGCCAGCATTGTCCATAAACGCCTCCAAGGTCATGTGGCCGGCATGATAGCACGGAGCGTCGTTACCTTTCCGCTGGAGTGGTACGTATTGATTTACTCACATTTGCATGTTTTCAAATTGCTAGGTTGGCAGAAGCTGGGGCTAACAGCAGGAGCTCACCCCGCTTCCCGGATATAAACTGCTAGCCTTGCGGTCAGCAAGTTCAGACACTCAGTGCTTTAACCCGCTGCACCACTGGATGTTCTTCTGTAGCCTTAGTTAAGATAATTATATAACATTTTATTTATTTATTTATTTATTTATTTCCTTTCTATTCCGCCCCTCTCACCCCGCAGGGGACTCAGGGCGGATTACAATGTACACATTGCATTTAGACACACAAACACACACGACAGAGGCAATTTAACATCTGGCCACCAGGTGGAGCTGTCGTATTCCTTCATTCCTCAGCGTGTTTCCTGGAGGTCTTTTTATGGCCTCGTAAATCAGTTAAATTAAGCCTCCCCACTAAGTGGTACCTTAATTTCCTACTTGACAGATGCAACTGTCTTTTGTGTTGCAAAGGTCGACAACAGGCTACACAATAGGTCGAGAGCCCACCTCGACCCGGGCAGGCCTCGAACTCATGACCTTCTGGTCAGTAGAGATCTTATGCAACTCACACCCAGCCAGCTGCGCCACATTCCCGGTGCTCATTTTGCTTCCTCAATAGTAGCCAACAATGTTTGTTCTGGTTTTTTTTACAATGTATTATTTATGATATAATTTGACAGAGTTTAAGGGACCAAAATTTGTCTTAAGACCATATGTTGTTGTTAATATTCTGGCTTAATCCCACTAATGGAAAGTAATGCACTTGTGGGTGACAGATCAAAATAAGCCTCCTTGAGGCAAATGAGAAGGAAAAGGGGCTGCTGTAGCACAGTGGGTTAAACCGCCAGCTGAAGAAAATCTTACCGACTGGTAGGTTGGTAGTTCAAGCTGCAGGTGGGGTGAGCTCCCGCTGTTAGCCCTAGCTCTTTCCTACATAGCAGTTTGAAAACAATAATGCGAGTAGATCAATAGGTACCGGGGGGGAATGCGCCCATGCAGCTGCTAGCAAGGTGATCAGGAAGGTGTCCATGGGCAACAGGCTCCTCAGCATGGAAAATGGAACAAGAGCACCTCCCCATGGCCGGAGGCAAGCACAGCTTCCAGATGTCGGAAATGAAAAAGAGGGAAGCCTTGCCTCTGTCGATGTACTGTCTTTCTTTGTTGTTAATTGTATAATGGCATTGAATATTTGCCATAAATGTATTCTATAATCTGCTCTGAGCCCCTTGTTACTATTATTTGAGCACAGGAGAAAATGAACTGAATTGAGTACAGGCAACTGAGTACAGGGAAAATAAACTGAATATTTATAGTGTAATTAAATTATTTGGATACTAAGTCTTAACACGGAAAAATGGAAATTGACTTAAAATGTTGTTAAAAATGATAATCGAAAAATGTAATTGACAAGCTAAATGGTAAAAGAGTAATAAAATAAAGCTCATCAAAATATTTATTTTAAGTAGAAAGAACCCAACTTACATATTTCCTTTTGCACATTTGTAGATAGAGTTTTTTTCTTTGGTGCTCTCTTCTTCAAACCGCTTACTTTACTGAGTAAAGGTTTACCAGTTGTTTTGACAACAGCTGCTTTTCCTGACTTTCGACAGACTGTTTCCATTCCTGGAATCATTAAAAAAGAATGCTACTTAGCGATGCAACTAACAATTAACAGGGTGAAAAGAATATCCAAGGAAATAAAAAGATGTGACCTTCAGATTCATTTTGTAGTATGTCCTTTAGTAAAGCTGCACAACGGTCAAGGCCATGATGAATACTTGCAACCTGTGGAAAGTTTGCAAATAGTAGGGTTTTTTAAATCACAGAAAACAATTTATTATTCATTGAGCTAATAAACAACCTCTAGCAATACAAGCAAACCTTCCCTGATTTAGAGTTAAGGAATTATTTATTTATTTATTTATTATTCAATTTTATATTCCGCTCCTCCCTGCAGGCTCGGGGCAGATCACAACATACAGTAAAAACATACAATAAAAACATCCATAACATTCAGTACATTACAGTAGTGAATAACGAAGTTTACGTTGTTGCATCAGATGTAGGCGTGCCCTTTACACTCAGACTTAACTAAACGCCAACCTAAAGAGGGCGGTCTTACACGCTCTTCGAAAGGGGGCGAGCTCAGAAATCGCCCGAGTATAGTCAGGGAGCGAATTCCAGAGCACAGGAGCCGCAACAGAAAAGGCTCGCTGTCTCGTAGTGGACAAATGGCAGGCGCGAATCGGTGGAATAACCAACAGATTCTGCTCTTCCGAGCGTAGTGATCTCGGGGGAACATACGGGGTAAGGCGGTCCCTTAGGTACACAGGCCCTAGACCGTGAGTGGCCTTAAAGGTTAAAACCAATACCTTGAAGGCAATTCGGTACTCGATGGGAAGCCAGTGCAGTTGCCGGAGGATGGGAGTAATGTGCTCCCTCACTGGTGCTCCCACCAGCAAGGGAGCCGCGGCGTTCTGCACCAGCTTGAGTTTCCAGATGGTCGACAAGGGAAGGCCAACGCAGAGGGCGTTACAGTAGTCCAGCCTCAAGATGACCGTCGCTTAAAAGACTTCTGCATATATTTACTTTGCAGAAGTTATTCAAGAGAATTATCCAAGTTATGCAAGAGATTTTTGAAAACTTTCCTAGTTTTGGATGAAAGCGAAATGCTCTAAAACACTGCTGTGCATGTGTTCAACTAGCAGAAGGTGTGTGTGCCTGTGTGAAGAAGAAGGCAGTATGTTTCTGGCAATCTAAAACACTGTTTCCAGGATTACCACTGAAATGAGAAAGCTTAAAAATGCTGGATAAAATGCAACAAAAATATTTAAAAGTTGTGTTCATCCCATCAACCTCATACATCTGAAACATGGGCCACCTATTGCCAACACCTGCGACTCCTTGAACGCTTTCATCAGCGCTGTCTTCGCACAAATCTAAATATACCCTGGACCGACTATGTGACTAATGTTGCTGTCCTTGAGCAAGCAGGGATCACCAACATTGAGGCCATGCTATTGAAAACACAGCTGCGCTGGGCAGGGCACATCTCTAGGATGGAGGACCACAGCCTCCCAAAGATACTACTCTATGGTGAACTCACCACGGGTCAGCGGAAGAGAGATGCCCCAAAAAGAGATATAAGGACTCCCTGAAACAACATCTCAGGCTTGGCCAGATTGATCACCAACAATGGTCCACCCTGGCCTCACATCGGGAGGCATGGAGACGCACTATCCATAATGCTGCGGCCTCTTTCGAGAAGACACGCCGATGGGTCTTGAAGAGAAACGACAACGCAGAAAGAACCGCAACTTGGAAACAACATCACCCAAGGAGACTTTCTGCTGTGCTTTCTGCAACCGAACTTGCCTATCTCAGATTGGCCTTTTTAGTCATCAATGCGCTTGTAAAAAGCGTGAGATGAGTCCTTCCTAAGAATCTTTGTTCGCGAAGTAATGCCGAGAGAGACATTTTTAAAAATTCTTACCTAAATGTACATATAGCTACTCATAAATGACAAAAATATTGGAAATGTATATTATCTGATAAATTCTATATTTTTAAAAATATAAATGGAATGTTTTCAAGAAATATGTTTATGTATATATTTACATATTTTTTTCACAATGGACAAAAATCTTGTAAATGTATGTTATTATCTTACAAATCATAGGTTTTTATAAATATAAATGAACGTTTTCATGAAATATGTTGTGTCCCCATACATTTTATTATTACAATTACAGCTATCCAAGATTCCCCTGTGGATAACTGAAAGTGTGGATAATAGTGAAGCTGAATTTTTTTTACTATATTCAGGCCAAAGAGATATCATTAAATTGTACAGGAGGATCTAGAAAGACACAAACACTTCTAGGGCTGGGGGAGATACTTTTGGGAGGCATAGGTGAGAGAATCTGTGGATAAGTGAGTTTTTACTGTAAATGGACAATATTTAATATGCTAGAAATCAACAGTATAATTTGTACACTGCCTTTTTTCCTTACCTGTTCCTCAGAGTCTGTGGAATACAGAGAGTAACCACAGTCAACATCCGAACGTGCCACTTTTCTCAGAGCAACCCTGCAACACAGAGGTAGTATACTGAAAATCTCATCCTCAAGCAGAGGAAAACCTGGACAAGAAATGCTACATAATCTTGAAAGACAAGATTATGTAGCATCTCTGACTTTCCTTCTACGCTGCTGAACACACCTGGCTCCATTAGACAAGAGTTCTTTCTCCCACCCTGGACCTTCCACAGATATATAAATCCAATTTTCCTAGTTTCCAACAAACCTCACAAACTCTGAGGATACTTGCCACAGATGCAGGCGAAACGTCAGGAGAGAATGCTTTTAGAACAGGGTGCTCACACTTTTCCAGCATGTGAGCTACTTATAAAACAACCAAGTCAAAATGATCTACCTACCCACTACTCAAGAGAGCCATAAAAGCAAAATATTTGGAAATTTATTTCAGTGAGAGCCATATAATATATTTTCAGACTGAACTCAATTAAATGTGAGTATAATAAGCCCCTGAATTTATTCATAACAATGATGATAATATTCATTCAGCCTCTGCTACTACTACTAATCATAATAATAGTAACAACAACAACAACAGGTTCCTAGAGTACAAGGAGATCTCCAAGAGCCATCTAGTCCAACCTCCTTCTGCCATAAGGGAAAAACATAATCAAAGCATTCCTCACAGATGGCCATTCAGCCTCTGATAATAATAATAACAATGGGTTTCTAGAATAGGAGGAGACCTCTAAGGGCCATCCAGTCCAACCTCCTTCTGCACCTGGGCGGCGTCGGGAGCCTGCGGGGCGGGACTGAGCCTTTCTCCCGCCCTGCCAGCGATCTACCAGGATGCCCCACGTGATCTACCAGTAGATCGCGATCTACCTAATGAGCACCCCTGTTTTAGAACATAACCATACAGCCAGAAAAACCTACAACAACCCACTTCTTCTGCATGTTTTTGCTTGTATAGAGCCTGCAGGAACATGGCATTTTGACAGCCATCAGTGCCAACGCCTGCGACAGTGGAGAGCAACCTCTGGCCCTCTAGGTGTTTTTGGACTCTAATTCCCATCAGTCTCATTTCCATCGGTCTCAGACAACATAGGAGAATGATCGGAGAAGGTGGGAATCCTAGTTCATCATCAATGCAAAAAATAAGACATACTTTGGGGTTGAGAAGAGTGGGATATAAATATGGCAAGTAATACTTACTGTTTCCTTCCACCTGTTATTTTGTTTGCTCCAGTCAGTCTTCCTGAAGAAAGTCCCTGTTAATTACACAATTTGAATTAAACATCCAAATATCTAAATGTGTTTTCCCAAGAGTTTTAAACTAGGCAAAGCAGTTCTGGCTTATGAAAAAATGAGACACGGCCAACGTGCATTCAAACATAGCCAAGCTTACATTTTGGACTTTTGAAGTTATCATGCGTAAGTGAAGTCTCCTGGTTTAAAAGGTAATAATTAAATTATATTGAAATATACTGCTTCTGAAGGTAGTTTTCCTTTGTAGGCATTATATTGTAGTTAGTTAATAATTTGGAGAAAGCAAACCCAGTCAGTGGTGACCTCAAGCATGGGCTTTTGGGACCCCTGGAGGGCCAGGCCTGCTCCAGACTGTGCTGAACGTGGTCCCACCAAGGCCCACCCAGCTGGAGGCAGAGTCAAGGCCGGTGCTCCCCTCCATTTAACTTTCCACAACCACCCTGAGAGGTGGGCCGAAACTGACACCAATACTAGTCTGACCCAAGGAGCTTTCTGGCTCAGTGCAAACTTGGGTGACCATAAACTGGGGAGGACCAGCAACACGGCTTGTGTCCATTTGCCTGAGATGACACGCCTCTGCCTCTCTCTCTTACCTTCGGGTTGCGGGCAGAGCCCGGTTTCGCCATTGCCTCCCTCAGGCGAAGCAACTTTTTCTCCCCTGATTGACAGGCTCGACGGTTACTCAGGGAGCAGAACTTGCCCTGGCCCCGCCTACTTCGGGAAGGCGGCAGGACCCGGCGGGAAAGGAATGGGTGGGCGGGGAACTGGGCACAAAGAGGCTTCCGATTGGTCAAAGCCACCTCGGAGGTGGGCCAATAGCAGGCGCGGAGGGGGAGTGAGCGAGAGCAGGGCGTGGCTTAGCGGGAGTTGCATCTCTCTATTCCAGGAGGCGTTCCTTTAATCATGCCTGCCATAGATTCAGGCGAAACGTCAGGAGAGAATGCTTCTTGAATATGGCCACACAGCCCGGAAAACCTACAACAACCCGGCTTTCCCTGTGAGCTTCTGGTCGCCCCCAAAGTGAAGCCAGGTACTAGATCAGGCAAGGGAAAACTTGGGCCCTCCCTCCAGGTGTTTTGGACTTCAGCTCCCACAATTCCTCACAGCCTCAGGCCCCTTCCTTTCCCCCCTCCAGTGGTTCTCAGCTTGTGAGTCTCCAGATGTTTTGGGCTTCAACCCCAATAAATCCTAACAGCTGGTATACTGGGAGTTGTAGGCCAAAACACCTGGGGACTCACAGGTTGAGAGCCACTGTGAGGAATTGTGGGAGTCCAAAACACCTGGATGGCCCAAGCTTACCCAGGCCTGTACTAGATTGTTGTGATTTGGGCACTAGGCTACACTCTGGGCCAGGCCTGGGCAAACTTGGGCCTTTCAGGTGTTTTGGACTTCAACTCCCACAATTCCTCACAGCCTCAGGCCCCTTCCAAGGAAGGGGCCTGAGGCTGTGAGGAATTGTGGGAGTTGAAGTCCAAAACACCTGAAAGGCCCAGGTTTGCCCAGGCCTGCTCTGGACTGAGGCCAGGGTTCGCACCCCCTCTCAGCCATGGAAGCCCACTTTCTCAGCCTCAGAAAGGAAAAGGGGGAAACCCCTCCAAACAAATTTTGCCAGGAGAATTTGCCATTTCTCAGAATAATAGGGGCAGCATCAGTCAGGAATGACCCGAAGGCAATATAGTGTTTGGCTATAGAAGTTCCCGCCCATGGAAGATTGCTAAAATACATGATAGCTGCAGCCGTAATCTTCTATGCCAGTGGTTCTCAACCTTCCCGATGCCACATGTTGTGGTGACCCCCAACCATAACATTACTTACGATGCTACTTCATATCTGTGATTTTGTTAGGAATCATTATGTAAATATCTGATATGCAGGATGTATTTTCCTTCACTGGACCAAATTTGGCACAAATATCCAATACACCCAAATTTGTATACTGGTGAGGTTGGGGGATTGGCTTTGTCATTTGAGAGTTGTAGTTGCTGGGATTTATAGTTAACCTACAACCCATGAGCATTCTGAACACCACCAACGATGGAATTGAACCAACTTGACACACAGAACTCCCATGACCAACAGAAAATACTGGAAGGGTTTGGTGGGCATTGACCTTGAGTTTTGGAATTGTAGTTCACCTACATCCAGAGAGCACCGTGGACTCAAACAATGATGGATCTGGACCAAACTTGGCATGAAGACTCAATATGCCCAAATGTGAACACTGGTGGAGTTCTGGAAAATAGACCTTGCCATTTGGGAATTGTAGTTGCTGGGATTTATAGTTCACCTGCAATCAAAGAACATTCTGAACCCCACCAATGATAAAATTGGGCCAAACTTCCCATACAGAACCCCTATGACCAACAGAAAATAGTTTTTTCTGATGGTCTTTGGTGATCCCTCTGACACTGCCCTCACAACCCTCCCAGGGGTCCCGACCCCCGGGTTGAGAAACGCTGCTCTATGCTTTGTGCAGAGATGGAAAGACACAATCATCCCAACACAAGAGAAAGGCCTGACTTAGGGCCCTTCCACACAGTTTTACATCCCAGAATATCATTATCTGAGTGTGGATTCAGATAACCACTTCAAAGCAGATATTGTGGTTTTTCCTGCCTTGATATTCTGGGATATAGGGCTATGTGGAAGGGCCCAAATATTTGGAAATTAGCTGAGAAACTGAGCTTGTTGATCAAGGAGCAACATCAGGAAAGATTGGGACTGGCTTATCATTTTTCTGCAGCAAAGATGAGGACAAACTTCCAACTGTTGGGTTTATGAATTAGAGAAATGTTATTAAACGTAGTGCTGCCTACAAATAAAGAGTAAACAAGCAATGGGTGTGAGATTCAAAGATTGGACCCTGTAGAGCAGTGTCTAATAGGTGTTTATTGGTATAGCAGTGTTTTTGTTAGGGCATGTATTTATCGTATCAGAAGCAAACCGAGGGTATAGTTGTAATGTATTTAATAAACACAAAGTTGTGTTAGGGCAGTGGTTCTCAACATGTGGGTCTCCAGATGATTTGGCTTTCAACTCCCAGAAATCCTAACAGCTGGTAAATTGGCTGGGATTTCTGGAAGTTGTAGGCCAAAACACCTGGGAACCCACAGGTTGAGAACCACACAGCCCTCTATCCCAGAATATCAAGGGAGAAAATCCCACATCATCTGAGTGTGGAGTCAGATAACCCAGTTCAAAGCGGATATTGTGGGCTGTGTGGAAGGGCCCTCAGTCAGTCACCCTAACACAGGGCCCTTCCACACAGCTGTTTCCAGCCTTTCTGAGCTGGTAGGAGTGGTTCTGCAGAATATTACTACAGTTGACCCTCTTCTGTAAACCTCACTGTATCCCTTTCGATATGCCAACTTTAAAACTTTGCTTTAGAGACATCCCCAACACTTATTTTGATGCTTAACTTCCAACATTCAACCTGTTCCCCACTCATTTGAATCCTTATTTTTCATAGCCTCCTAGGTGGCCAAAGTGCGGCCCTCCAATTGATAGACTAAATTGCCTGAACTGGCAGAGCTAATGGTGAAGAGCGCAAATTGCAGTCCAAGAACATCTGAAGGGTCACACTTTGCACAGCCCTGCTTCAAAGCCTCTGGAGCAGGTACATATATTTATTTCTAGTGGGGATTAGTAATATAGGCAGTGTTTCAGGATCAGCACCATTGTTACTCTGTGCCTTATAGTTGATTCTGACTTAAGAAGAACATATCACAAGCTTTTCTTGTCAAGATTTATTGTGAAGTGATCATTCAATATGTTTCCATGCCTGTATGGGGATTTGAATCCTGGTTTCTTGGATTGCCAGTCTGACATTACATTGGGGTTTGGTTTGGATTAAAATCCATAGTAGATACACTGTCTGATCAACCTGAAAGCCACCATCTTTGGCTGATGGAAAGTAAAATACAGCGGACCTTTGGTATCTGCTGGGCTTTAGTGCCAGGATCTCCTGTGGATACCAACATCTGTGGATAGTCACACACTATCTGCTTCAAAGGAAGGCAAAAGTAAACCCTCTTTGAACAAAACTTGCCCAGACAACTCTATAATAAAGTCCTTTTAGGGCCACAATAAAAGTAGGAAAGGAATTGAATGCACACAACAACAATAAGAAGTTAGTTTGATATTCAGTCTTCTATGCAGCTTTGAAAACATCATAAATGTTCAGAAGATAAGGTAAAATTGTTTTGGAATGTTATTACCACATGGTGTCACGTGACAGATGCTCTGTGAAGATGTTTTAAGCATAGAGAAACTTTCAGAACAATTCATAACTATTTGTGTTCTGTGATGATGCATTACTTATCCATTACACTTGGATAAATGCAGAAATAAATAGTCACTAATAGATTGGGAAACATAACTAAAACCTCTTCCAAAGCTCACTCCTGTGTACATTTGCAAGATACAACACTGCTGTTGTGTTCGGCTGTATCCCCCAATTTCAAAAGGCAGTGCCAGATAATTTGAAAAGCACAAAAAAGGGGAGAAAAGCTGACCTCAGACATATTTAATATAATAGGTTTATACTATTTGGTAGTATTTTATATTTATTTGTGTGAACGTGTGGGTATCGTAGTCCCTAGTATTCCAGCGGCACCTTCTCAATCTATGTTTCCATCTTTCTGATTGGTTGCTTTAGCAAACTGTTTATTAATGGACACAAAGGGACAAAAGAGACTGAGAGGCTGGCCTATTTGAAATTCTTATTCTATCCTCTGTTTCCTCTTGCTTTTAGTAACATAGTAGTGTATGAGGCACTGAGAATCTACTCCAGCCTGACTCGAGGATTCTGGGTAAAATCGGTCACCTTGATCAACCCGTCTGGTCCAATGCTGTGGAGGGAACATAAACATGATCATTAATATCATTATCAACAGTACTATCTATATCTCACTACCCTCTCTTAGCAAGACCCAAAGCAGGTAATATACATGTTTGCTCAATCAGTAAGCTGTTTTTATGTGAAACGTGTTTTCTAAACTCCTCTCTCTCCGAAATGCAATGGTTGCAATGGCTTCTATCTCTTCAAAAGCCACTCTTGGTTCATTCAAAAACTCAATATACAGACATTTTTAAACAACTGCTATGGGCATGGAAAGTAATGTAATTATTTGAAGATTCCACCATAAGTGTATTTACCATAAGTAAATGCCACAAGATGGCAGTCACATATATGTTTTGAACTGTTTTCATACATGACATTTTTCAGAGCCAAAAGGGATATTTTTTTTAAAAAACTAATGGTTTATTTTGAATACATAACAAGGGAATTCATGGCATCAGTGCCTGCTAAAGTGGCTTTAACTATAAATGAGACTAGGAGAGAAGTTATGAGTTTCACCCAAGTGTTACTTAAAAATGGATTGAATCTTTGAAAGATAGGCAAATGCTTCAGCGTGTTCTTAATTCTCTTTTTTTAATGGGACAGAATTTCCAGGGAGGAAATTAGCACAGGAAATATTTTATGTTCTCAGTTTTGACTCTCTCAAAATGATAAGAAACCGCATAAAGTTTAGATGTACACACAATAGGATTTTCCCAGCCCCAAAAGGCAAACTGCATAATGGTTTTCTGCTAAATTTGTGAACCTTATAAGTAAACTGATCATAGGACTCAGCTACAGATGTTGCCATCTGTTTTCAGAAGCTACACAATATCACTCACCACAGTACAGCTATTGCAGGGGTTGTGCTAACAGTGATTTGCTTAAACAATGTATTAGCTAGCTACACCAGGGCTACTTACATCTCCTGCTCAATGTAATTCAGCATTCGGCTGACATGGGATGCTGAGATCTCTCCATCGACTTCAGCAATGTAAGTGTAGAGAAACTGGAAAGTACTGAAAGGAATGCGAGCTGGTCCACTGTCATTCTCATTGGATAAAACCTCACATATTATCTTCAGAGTTTTTGCAATAGTCTATTTAAAAAAGCAGAATGCTATTAGATATTATTAACATATTGACATATTTTTTTCTAGATTTTTTCTAGAATTATTAAGACATAGCTGTGATGTTGATATTAGACTGGCGGAGCTGGAAGGGACCATGTAGGCTATTCAGCTCAACTCCATTCTGTCATGCAGGAAAGCACAATCAAAGCCCTATTTACAGATGGCCATACAGCCTCTGCTTAAAAACTTACAGAGAAGGAGATTCCACCATGCCCCGAGGTTGCCCCTTCGGCCCCTTCCAAACAGCTGAATAAAAACCCACATTATCTGCTTTGAACTGGGTTCTATGGCAGACAACACATTTCAAAGCAGATAGTATGGGATTTTCTGCCTTGATATTCTGGGTTATATGACTGTGTGGAAGGACCCTGCCATTGTCAAGTGTGTTTAAGGACACTTTCATTTCTGTTGGGCTATTATGGTCATTAACATGCTCACAGACACATCAATTTATGCACAGTATCTAAGAAAAGTCTTGCCACCAGATTAAACATATGAAGCCCTTGAACAGAAGTGATGTCCTAGTAGTTGCTCCACACTGAAAATAATGTTATTCAACCTCTAGCTTTGTTTTCTCTACACAAGCACTACAGATTGATTTTGGCCTATTCCAATAACTTTGCCATTTTGAAATGCCTAAGAATCTGAGAATGAGAATTTCAATAGGAACAAATTAGGGAAAGCAATTGAATTAATTTTGATTCATAGAATCCTATCCCATAACTTTGTTACTCTGGTTGAGTTCAGAAAACAGAACAAGAATGGGTATAAGCATACGTAATTTTGCTGGGCCAGTAACTATTTAAGGATAAGGAAAGTAGAAAGGATGTCATGCAAATTCTGCCATTTGTTTAATTAGTGAAACATGATTAAACATGTTTAACAGGAAGGGAAAACAGGTATTGATTAGTGCCATCTGCTTTTTCTGTTTTGGTTCACCTGAAGTCAAAAGCTGCTGTGAAATCAAAATTATCTTCAGGGCAGCAAACTGTACTCTTATGAATATAAGATTATGACATCAAGTGACGAAAACAACCTTGAAAGAACAGATTATTTTTTTAAAATACAAAATGCCAGATTCATAGAAGGTTGAGGAAAATGTGAGAAATTGAAAATACAGTGTTCACTCGCTACTTGGTGCTTCACTTACTGCGGACTTGCTGTTTCGGGGATTTCAAAAAATATTTAAAATATATATCATGGTATTTTTGCTGTTTTGTGGGGTTTTGCCACCGTCTCTCTCCGATGCGCCTTCCCTCCCCCCCCCCCTTCCAGCCTTGAAGGGTCTTTCTTTCCTTCCTTCCTTCCTTTCCTTCACTTTATTTTAAGTTTACAAAGACTTAAAATAGTATATAACTACTAAAATAATGTATAAATATTAAAATAAACAGAGCGTCCCTACATCACGGTTTTTCACTTATTGTGGGAGGTCCTGGAACATAACCCCTGCAATAAGTGAGGGAACACTGTATGATGGATTTTGATAAGTTGTTTTGAGAAATATTGCATTAATACAAACAGTGTACTGGTAACTAGAATTTTCAGAGCTCAGATGAGTTACTTTTTGGGCTACAACCAGAAATTTCCATCCAGCAATTCCAAGTTACCTTCAGGATAAACCCTTAATTGGATTAACCAAAACTCTATAAAGGTGTACAAACATTGCAAACAGAGATTGACTGGACATTTTAATTATATGTGAAAACTACAGTAGATATACGCCTAGTGCTGCCATTTAGGAAGCAGACTAAGACCCCTGCTACACTGCCATATACAATCCACATTATTTGCTTTGAACTGGATTATATGGCAGTGTAGACAAACTGGATTATATGGCAGGCCCCTTTTACACTGCCATATAATCCAGATTATCAAATCAGATAATCCACACTATCTGCTTTGAACTGGATTATATGAATCTACACTGGTTTTGCAATGACTATCTCATTGAGCCTGACCAATTCAACATAGTTTGTGGCAGCCACAAAAACGAAGTTTCTGGTGTATAACTACTTTCAAAGTAAATACTGCACAATTAAATAGGAATAGCACTTTCAAACCAGGAACATATTTTTATTTTTTTTGTTACATAGTGTTATTAATATCTTAAAGCATAATTTACATTTCAGAGTTTTTCTTGTAATTTTTCTTTGACCTACTGAACAATCCTATAAATTAGTCTCCCTGAATTATTTCTCTCTCTTTTCTCCCTATATGTACATGCATGCATCTGTATACATGTCCTAATAATACTAATGATGATGCTGTTTATTACTCATCTCTCCCTTTTTGCTTGAGGCGGGGCACAACATATACAAGCAGAGAAAGGCAAAGTGTGGTCCTGTGCCAACCCACCTTTTTCTAGCAAATAAAAGGACAAAATGAATCACCCAACAGTGGTGATTCACCTTGTTAAAAAGTTGTATTTTTCACTGTTTAGTAACAAAAAGCACAAACTTCTTTTACAACATCAAAATTGACTTCTGGCCAGTTCCAATTTGATTTTTGTCTTTGTTTTCTCATTTTGGCAGTAGATTTTTCTCCTAGAGACTTCAAGTTATACAAATACCATACATTTAAATAAATACTAGAAATTCAAAAGACAAACTTACAACTCCAAGAGAGCTGCAGGCCAGAGCTAAAAACTTGAGCCATTCAATTTCTTCAGTAAAACGCCCAACGTTCATTACACTGTCAAACAAATCTGTTGGGAGATTGAGCACTTTCCACATCTGGGCCAGTTCATCCACATGGACGATCAGCCTTCCACTCACCTGAAAAATAAAACCAAACCATAGATGATAAGTGAAGGAATTATTTCAGAAAGCATTTTGCTGACTCTATGCCAGGGATGGGAAATGTGTGGCCTTTCAGATATTGTTAGGCTGCACTATCACCCATTAGCAATAGCTACGCTGCCAAGTAGAATTTCAACCTGACAACATTATAGTTTATTATAGGGAAAAATTCTGTTGTTTTACTTTAGATTATTTATTAGACAACTTGAGTGCTACCTTTCAATTAAAAATGGACTAAAATGCAACAGGTAAATAGAAATAAACTCGGAGAGCCATACTGTTCCCACTGCTTGTATTAGGTATATTTGAAGGTTATAGTCATGAACTATCATGAAGTCGACCTATTCTGTTCTGTTGATCTGTTCTTGTTAAAAAGAAAGAAAAGTTTTTATGTTCCATGTATTTTGTTTATTTTTTTCTTGCTTACCCAACACCCCTGTGCACACCAAAATCCCTGGGCAATTTACGTAGTCCTATTATATACAGTGGCATTGAAAAATTGTGTCCTTTGTATAAAACGGCAAAATCAAGGCTTGCTTTTTGAATTTTAAAACATTTTTTTAAAGTCACCTTTCCCTGTTCCACTCCAGCACAACCCTAGAATATAGATTTTGGGTTTGTTTTTTTTTAAAAAAATTAAAAGTTTAGTAAGTTATTTCTCCACTCCTCAAACCTACAAACCCTATTTTCATGCAGCCTCCATGAAGCTTGAACTGCACTAACCGTGGATGCTCATAGTAGAGCAGAAAGAAGAAAGAAAAACCTTACCTGAGAGGGGCAGAAATAGAGATTGTAGTAAACATATCATTAGGGGAACTGTGTGAACCCTATTCTTCCTTGTCCATTCCCAGCTGCTTCTATGCATGTAAAGTGAGTTTATGAAATTGACTTCCTCTTCTATCCATGGAAACTTTCTGTGTGATTTTAAATCCTGGAATCCTATGACAATTGGAACTATACTATTATCACTATGATTTTACTTTAGCAAACATTATTCCTGGGGTTTGGAGTTTAGGGAGGGGCTTATAGAATCCTCAGTCAGGTGTCTCTGTTCAAAGACAAATCCCAGGATCCCATAGGATACAACCATAGCGATAAAGGTGGGATCATAGTGCTGTAATTGTATAATATGCAAGGAATCTTGGTGTTCCAATGTTCCGCTTACTGAACAAAGAGCTTCCATAGATACGGAAGGCTTTTCTCTTCAAAAAGTCATCTTCTATGTGCATTATATTATTTGATACAGGGGCAGAAGACTGTTATCTTTTTTTAGCTCACCAAACTATACAATTAATTTCCCTCTAGGAGCCCCCGGTAGCACAATGGGTTAAACCCTTGTGCCAGTAGGACTGAAGATCGACAGGTCATAGGTTCGAATCCGGGGAGAGCGCAGATGAGCTCCCTCTATCAGCTCCAGCTCCTCATGTGGGGACATGAGATAAGCCTCCCTCAAAGATGGGAAAACATCAAACATCCAGGCACCCCTGGGCTACATCCTTGCAGACGGCCAAGTCACACCAGAAGTGACTTGCAATTTCTCAAGTAGCTCCTGACACAAAAAAAACCTTGATTGTGTAAATCAAGTAGCAGGCATAACACTAAACTTCGCCCGTACCTGGGGAAGTCAGACTTGGCCACAGTGGTACATGCTCTGGTTACATCCCGTATAGACTACTGCAACGCTCTCTATGTGGGGTTGCCTATAAAGACTGCCCGGAAGCTGCAATTAGTCCAACGTTCGGCAGCCAGATTACTAACGGGAGCGGGGTACAGGGAGCACACAACCCCCTTGTGGCTCTGGAAGGAGGCCTTCGCACAATGAGGGCGGAGATCACTAATTGACTAAAGTCGCTGACCACTAGACATGGACTGTATACAAGGACTGAGTTGGACCTGATTTTACTTTGGCAAATAGTTTTTACGTATATTTATTGTACTTGTAATTGATAATTTTATTGTGAATTTAAGATGTTTTTAGATTTTAAATGTTAACATTGAATACTTGCTGTTTGCCGGTCTGAGTCCCTCTATTGAGGTGAGAAGATCGGGGTACAAAAGTTTTAAATATATAAATAAATGAAGGCAATTACAAAACCATGCCCAGAAACTGTATGAAGTAGTCAGTTACATATGCATTTCAAACACCAAAACCTCTCAAGTACTTGCCCTAAAATGGAAAGGAGATGTTTCTTACTCTCTGGTGCAAGACCTTCAAGAGCTCCGGAGTAAGCTCTGCCCAGTTTGATAAAGGCACTCTATCTGCTCGCTCCCTTACAGGGGGAACTTCTCCCCGGGCCATGGCACTGAAATATCTGGACAGAAAGACAAAACAAATGCTCACATTTCACAAGTAGTTGCTAGCTTTATATGGGGGTATGATTCAAAGGCATAGCTGAGTAACTCTGGAATATAGTATCAGTATGCAAAGAGATCTTGTAGTACCTTAGAGACTGAGAGAAAAACGTTGGTGGCATAGGTTTTCTTATAGTTAAATCTATAAGATGCATGAAGTGATGCATGAAGTGCTCACAAAGGCCCTCCTGGCCGGTTTATCACATCCCACTACACTCCCAATTACCATCATTCATATGGTTATCTACTCCCTTTGGCTTTCATCAACATCTTCCCTCCTGTTTTCTTCCCCCAATAGCCACCTGTCACCTCACCACCATGGCCACAAATTATGTGCTTATATGGATATTCACACACACAGTCTTCCTATAAAGGCCTGCATCTTGATTATAAGACCTCATAAGTAAAAGACTAGAGATAAAATACAATGGCATGACGGCCAGAGAAGATGGAGTGGAAGCCCAGTAAAAACCACCTTACATTTGGGAAAAATCCTTGGTTTTCTTGCATTTATTCTTATTTAATAACTTGACATAAGATTTTTTAAACTGTTATTATTTTTCAACAACGGCCTCATGGAAGTGGGTGTAGGCAGTTGTGTGCAAGGTTTGGATTGGAGATGTCACACTGTGGAATAGAAGATCTAATCATTCCTGGCATCTCTTTTTTCCTGATCATTGCTCCTTATCCCCAGGGTGCTGTTTATTGACCTTTGAAAGGTTTTTTTGAATGATTTGTTCTAAAACCCAAATGGCACATTTCAAAATATAGAGGCCAGGATCTCACACTCATTGCTCAGAAGATGTCGTCTTGTGTTAATGGATGTTGGTGTGAGCTATATTATATTCAAATGCCAGGTAATTGTACCTCAGAAGGTGTTGCCTCTGCATGATGTGGTTGTTGTTGGGGTTTTTTTTGGAGGATAAGGGATCTTTATAAAGATGTGGGATTTGCGACTTGAAAGGGTCTGTTTCCTCTTAGAGTTTGGATTCTGAATAGCAGCCTGGAGTACAAATGGCCTGCTATTTGGAGCTGTTGTGTTTCTTGTTGTTTCAGCCACAAAGTGTCAGACCTTGGCACTTTTAAATTGTGTTTTACTCCATATAAATGTATCTACAACTGGCATAGGACACTTAAAATTGGACTTGGAACCTATCATGGGATTTTCTCAGCAAGATTTGTTCAGAGGGGATTGTGTTTCCTTTTCTCTGAGGCTAAGAAAGTATGATTGGCGCAAGGTCACCCAATGGGTTTCCATAGCCCAGTGAGGGTTTGAACTCTGGTTCTAAAGACGTCCAATACTCAAACCACTACACTGCACTGTAAGTGTACAACTGTTTATTTTTAGAAAATATATCGTCTTTTCTGGGGAAAAAGGAAACGAAGTAGCACCAAAAGGGAAGGGAAAGAAAACAAAGATACCTTAGAATTGACACACTAAGCTAAGGAAATGGCATACTAGAAAATGTGTTCATCAAGGAACCAAATTTTGTACTGTTGTGCAACATCATGTATGCCTTCTGAACTCTACCAACTCAAACCTAGGATGCTGCAAAGAAGAGGCAGTAAGATGTTGTGGCCTTGATTAACATGTTTCCATCAACCCTAGACAAGCTGCCCAATGAGGAAGCAAAGAATGATGGTGCTGGGGTTGCAGTCCAGGAATAGCTAGACGGCACCAGTTGCCTATCCCTGCTATGAAGTAAACCATGTCACTTATCACTATGCCAATCTTGTCATTTTCATACCTCCTTACAATTGTTGCTGTGGGCATGGATAGGAAGAAGTAGGTCATTTTTTGGCTATGGCCCTAGTTCAGGGTATGGAAATGTTACTTTCTGGACTACAATATCCAGAATTGCCCAACCAGAATAGCTATTGGCTAACTAGAGGATTCTGGGAATTATAGTCCCAGGCTCTACTTCAGTTTATGCATCTAGTCCAAAGTGTGAATGGAGCTCAGTATGCATAAAACAGCAGATGCATTTGTACCCAGAAGTCATAGAAATTATTCAACACTCCAGCTATTCTTGGCTGCAACTCCTATCAGCTTTTATTATCTGTCTGATGATTATAATCATGATGATGAAGCAGCAAAACAAAATAAAAACTACAATACCAAGTACTACATATGTAGAATTCTTCAAGTAAATCTGCTTGAATCCTCCCCAAGCAAACATAATTTAAGTCCTTCAGAAGAAAATATGAAACTTACTCAGAAGACCATAGTATTAAATCTGGAGGCTGAGTCCGAATAGCAGCTTTGGTAAACTGCTTGAGCAAATCTGGCAGCTCCGGTGGAATGCATACTTGCTTGTCTGTCTGCGGCATATTAGTTACTGTGCCTGTTCCAAAACAAAAAGTCAAACTTATCTAGTAAGTATATAAAAAGTACTGTATCTTACAATTACTTTGTGGCATGAGGAAGGAACACCTGTGAAAACTGCTTTGAACTATTAACTTCATTTTGTGGTGAGGTTAAGATTACTGTCCCAATAGGTAGTAACGAGGTAGCAGATTTACAGTGAGGATTAGTCCAAACTTCAAGAATCTAGGTGAAGGATTGACTACCTGACATAGCATATTTGAAGTATAGATCAATTCTCTGAACAGATTCCACTACTGGCATGAAGCAAACAAGAAAAGTGTTGTCCCACTCTCATTCCATGTACTCAGGCTGACAGAAGCTGGCATGCGAATCATATTTCAGCACTGGCAACAGGACAGGGTTCACCAACCTTTAAGGCACCATACTCTAGCATAGTATTGGATTCTAGGATCTATTTTGTTTACAAGAAACAAAAATTTCATAACTGGAGGCATGGCCTCTATGAGTGATAAACGTGATCACTGTAATATACTAGTAGAAATCTCCACCTGATTTTCGACAGATTATTGATTCTGCCCAATTTAGACTTTAAAATTGCCATCATTGAAAAAAAGCAGACCGTTGCTGCTTTATTGTAAAACCATCCGGAAATCTGTTAGCTGATCCCAGTTTGCCTCCTGTAGCATAGCTCTTCCCCTCCAATGCCATTCCCAGTCTGTAGCATCCTTGTAGGCAACTCCTGCACATTGTTTAATGGTGAAACACTGTGAAAAATCAAATGGAGACAATACCATGTAATAAAGATACTCTCCTTTGGGATGAAACACTGTTACACACTTCCCAACAAAATCAGGTCAGCTTCCTCTCTCCTGTCCTTCAAGAAGAAATTGAATACAACAACAATTCTTTATTGATTAGTCAATTTTGACCATATCAAAACATACAAAACATACACACCCATACATACAATGAATGCGTATATGAATACAAAGCATACCAACCTACTATCCTGTCAACCCACTCCCACTCCTAACTGCAGTGTGGGTTTTTTGTTTTATTTAAAAGATTGCAAAATTACAAGATTAAAAGATTAAAAATTAATTATTTCCTTAGAATAAAATTTGAGCAGGGGCAAGGGTAAGTAAAGAAGGAATTGAAATCATGGCTGTGGGACAAAGCTTTCGAGCAGCAGTCGCAGAACTAACAATTATAAAGGAATTGTGATTGAGAATGGATGGATTTGAATTATGACTAGATTTGGATGTGTCTCTTTTAAATGGTCTTTTAAACTTATGATGTTTTAATCACAACAAACTAACTTTTGGATGAAAAACTAATTGTTTGTTCAGAATCAGGGGTGGGCAATTACCGGCCCTCCAGGTGTTGTGGACTTTAACTCCCAGAAATCCTAAGAGCTGGTAAACTGGCTAGGACGTCTGGGAGTTGAAGTCCAAAACATCTGGAGGGCCGGTAATTGCCCATCCCTGGTTCAGATGCTTCTGTCTCCAACATGAAGAAACAGGCAGAGGGCAGGGCATGAGGCCACATTTTGCTTCAACAACTCTTGACAAGACAGGATTTTAGCTTGTTATTCCATAAAAAATGACCATAGTCAGTCAGTCAGCCACAATGTTTTCCGCAAACTTACCTGGTAGGAAGCCCTATTTAATACATTGATTCTAAGTATAACGTGTCTACCAAGGCCTTTCCACACAGCCATATAACCCAGAATATCAAGGCAGATAATCCACAATATTAGGCTTGAACTGGGTTATCTGAGTCCACACTACCATATAATCCAGTTCAATGTGGATTTTATACAGCTGTATGGAAGGGGCCTCACTGTGGTGCTTTCTTCTACTGTGATAGTTTAGTAAAAGGGGAATATTTTCCTAATGCCTATTTTTCTAAATGTTCTCACTTGACTTTTCCCCACCCCTATTCCCATTATTTTAAATCTCATATGAGTAGATACAGTACATGCTGCCACAGTCGCTCTATCAGATTTTAAATCCTGCTTGACCTTTCAAAATTAAAATATTTAGAAGACCTCAGGGCTGAGAAAGTATAGGTATATTTGTTTTCTTTAGATTTTGAGAACATCCAGTGCAAGTTGTGAGGGACACATCTGTTCATCCAGAAAGTTGGCATTGTTGGATAGATTACAATGGATGTTTTTTAAATGCATGGACTGTTTGAGAAAATTTGTGAAAGAAACTTGGAGCTTTGCTGCTAGTGATGTGTCAGTTGTGTGGAAAGGTGATGATAATTGGGTCTACAGACATGGCTTTATGAGCTGGATGAGAAGGATCTTCAGCTACACATACATGTAAATTATGAGCCTATTCCATTTCTTAAGTGATTACATTTCTACTACAGTTGCTAACCACAGTGTGAAACATTTGAGGGTTTGTGCCAGTCTGCGTCCCTCTATGGAGCTGAAAAGATCAGGATACAAAAGTTTTAAATAAATAAATAAAATAAGTTGTGTCCTTAGGCAAATTGAGCTATAAAGCAAAAAACGAAAAACTAGGCTTGTTGTGACTGATTCCATGGTTCAATCCATTTGCTGAAGAGAAAGAAAGGGACCGGTCTATTGCAGCACCTGGAATAAGGGAAAACACCACCAGATAGGTAGAATGGAAAATGTTAATCTGCTTAAGTTGCCTAAGAGCATAAGGCAAATGCAACTAACGGTTTGATTTCTAGAAGAGGGCAGTCTCCACTTATTAGACTTACAATATAATTTCAATATAATATCAAAAAGTGGAGGCAATTAGTTAGACAGATACTGAACAAGCACATGCAAAAATTATCCAGTCCTATCCCCACTGCAAAGTACTTCAAAATGAAAGGGGACTAGGGAAATCAAGTCTTTTTGAGAGAGGGCTTGGGGATTTGCATAAAGTACCTTTCTTACAGAAGTAGTTCCACAACCTACATAGAAAGGAGCATGGCCGCCAACACATTGCGGATCTTGATCACTGCTCCACCACATCCCACCAACCTATCTATACACTGGCAATTGTTCTTCCCCGCCATGTCAAACATGTCCCCGATTTTTGATACTGGCTTTGGTTGCTATCAGGGATAAATGAAGCAAGTTAAAAATTCTGTCCCCTCAATTACCGGAGGCTGAGACGACTCAGCCTCTTTGTGAAGATCGCCCAGCTGATCTGTTTTTGGGACAGTCACACCAGCTCTATCGGGGCTTCACACTGTTTCCACCCAAGATGCACCCTTGCATTAGCTCAGGACCCTTTGTGTGACTGCAGCTCCATGTCTCCTAGCAACTGATACTGACCTCACAAAGGCAGTAATTTTGTCAGCTGCTCTGGCTGCCAATGAGTGGCAAGGATTCTGTTAAAATCATGGGGTTCTCAGTAGGGAGTTAAGAGCAGCGTGCAGCAGAGAGGGGCAGGCGAGTTAAATGTGGGATAGGTATTTTCTACCAAGTCTTGGCTTTTTACTATTGTCTTTCTTCAATTCTAAGACACTATTGATTGTAAGACGCATCATAATTTCAGTATCACCACCAACACAAAAATACATAAGATGATTCTAAGATACCACCTATGTTATATATGTTTATATAAGGAAAAAGTATGTCTTAGAATCAAAGAAATAAAGTATATCTCCATTAGTCACAATACAGCTCACTTGTATATACCTGGGCCATGTGAATTTGCACTGTTGCTTCACCCTGCTATGGAAAATTGTTGTGTGTAGCTGGATTTAAATCTGACATGCTTGCTTCTCTGTGGGCCAGAAGTATGGCTGGGACAAAATAAAAATTCAAAAGGGGAAAAATTCAGATCAGTGAGAACCAGTAAACGGAATGTCTTCTATGGAGGAAAGAATAGACTATGATGATAGAACCACAACATCACCCAGAGTCTTAACTGCTGTGTGTAGAGAAATTGCATGTGTTGTAATTACCCCATTGTTTCCTAAACTTAGTCTTTCTCTTGTGGAGCCCATATCGTGTTCACATCACCCCCAGAAGCTCTTTGAAAGGTTTTTTGGTCTCTGACAGAAAGAGCGGACTTTGAGCTTCTCCGTGAGATAGGAAATCCTTAAAAAATATTCTCCAACCCACTCCTCACTCCACCAGTCTTCATTCTCCTACCTCAGAGGGCTATAATAACGGAAGACTGGCTCTTTGACAGCCGAAGTGTTTGAACAGGCAGAGCTTCCAAGAAGATTTTTCAGATCTGCTTATAAAACAACCCTATTGCTCAGGTAATATATCTGTAGTTTACAGACTGCTCTCCATGGTGCTGAAACTAAACATACAGCCCTGCCTCCTTTCTATAGAGCAGCTTCTGATTCTGATGTCTGTTACACCTGGCTGCTTCACCTGGTGTTTCTGTACCTGTCCTGAGCAGTTACTTGGATCAGATAAAGGGATCTATGATGGAGCAGGGCACAAGCCATCTGCATGTTGAAGATCATTCTTATCTGGACAACATGGCTTTGGATATTGAGGAAGTTCCCTCCTGCAGTTCTGATTAACTTGGATATAGATGTAATATTTTCTGCCGTTTCCCCCTTGCTCTTAGTACATTTTATTAAATTTTACTCTATTTTCCCCACAACCATGAAATGGTCATGAACATTTGTTTTCTCTTGCTTCAACTACAATGAGGGGTAAATTAGGGGGAACATATATGTCACTTTGGATTTTGTAGTTTCTTTTTTAGCCTGGAAGCTAGCCATTCTATGTATCCCAAATCTCCTAATCCAGATGGGACAAGACGTTGGAATTTTGAAATTTATTCAGGGTTGAGGTATGTAAATCACAGAATCGATAGCCTTATGTCTGTTACACCTGGCTTGTAATATCTTGTAATACTTACTTGGCTCTCAAGTTATTCCAAGTTGTGGAGGGAGGGAAGGAAGGAGGAAAAAAAGGAAGGATGAAAGGGGGAAGGGAAGGGAAGGGAAAGATGGAAGGAGAAAGGGAAAGGAGGGAAGGGAAGGGAAGGAGGGACAAAAGGGAAGGGAGGAAGGAAAGATGAAAGGGTGGGAGGAAAAGAGAAAAATGGAGGGAGAGAGAAAAGAGGGAAAGAAATAAGGATAGGATGGTGAGAGAGAAGTTGTGTCTCACCCTGTGTCTTCCCACAGAATAAGCCCTTTATTTATTTTTTTACTTTGAAGTATTAGTTCCAACTTTTTAAAAAACTTCTGTTTTTTCTTTTTCTTTTAGCTTTTTGTTTTATTTGCAGACTGAGCTGAAATTAAATTCTTAGTTCAAACTATGAGACTAATTGAATGAACAAGACCATGATAAGTCAATGTTTATGTAAGTTCCAATGATTAAATGAGGCGATTCTATATATATGGGACTGAATTGGATTAGGCCCGAGGTCCCCCCCCCCCCCCAACACACATACCTCAATCCTCTTCTGCTTGGTCAAGAAATCATGTTTCATTACTCATGACTATCAAAGAAAGTCAGCAACCATGTGGAAGCACACACTGAAATGAAACGCTTCTCATGTGGGGAAAATCCTGATTTTATTGAACCTAATTTCTCACAATAAGTTTCATTTTAACTTAGAAAACAGGTTTTCTTATGTAATTGGCTGGTGTCATAAATGGATTCTGGTGGCTATTTCAGGTAGTACATGTCTTTATGGGCAGAAGTGAGCTGTCCTACTGTCTCCCTTTAGTGCTGTGTAGCTATTCAGTTTTAGGTAAAGGTTTTCCTCTGACATTAAGTCGAGTGGTGTCCGACTCGGGGGGTTGGTGCCGGGGCCGTAGCCAGGATTTTGATTCAGGAGGAGCTGAGTCTGAGTGAGATAGGGTCTGACCTAGCAAACCTTTTGTATCTTTATCCCAATACCCCGATGCATATGGGATATACTGAGCATGGTGATCAGATCATGATATGAATACACATAACAGTTTAAATATTGTACCAGTAAGGCCTTCTTGCGGACCACCCTCAAGCCCCCCCCCGGGCTACATGCCTGGTTGGTCTCCATTTCTAAGCCGAAGAGCCAGTGTTGTCCATACACACCTCCAAGGTCATGTGACCAGCATGACTTCATGCAATGCTGTTACCTTCCTGCCGGAGTGGTACCTGTTGATCTACCCATATTTGCATGTTTTTGAACTGCTAGGTTGGCAGAAGCTGGAGCTAACAGCGGGAGCTCATGCTGTTCCCCTGATTCGAACCTGTGACCTTTCGGTCAGTTTTATTGGAAAGCAAATCCCTGTGCATCATACAGCCTGCCCTGTATCTTCTCAGTTAGTCTGCTGCATGCAAGTGCAATGAGTAGAGACCATTCTCCTGTTGCCACTGTTGAAATTAAATTTCCATTTCACATGTTAAAGTACACACAGTGTTTCTGTATGTGAAATGGAAGGCACTACACTTATGTCAGGTAGCAAAATGTCTTGAGCAGTCCCTGCTTGCTGGACAGAGTGGAAAGAACCTTTATCTGAATCTAATCTTGTTCAGTACATTGGTTAGGAAGTAGAGCCACAAGATTCCTAATGAAGAAGTCAAAGATAATGTACTGTAGGGCAATGCTACATGAGAAGTATTTTAAGTCCAAACAACAGGAAAAAATATATACCTGAATACAAGTATATATACTTAAATAAAGTTTCTTAAAAGGTCCATAGATATTCAACAATTTGTTTTTAAACAAGAAAAGTAAAAGCTCCCTTCATTTAACCAAAGTGTCAATTCAAATGATATGGAAAATAAAGGCAGGATGAACTATAGCAAAATATATTGGAATTTATGTCCCATTAAATTGTTAATGACTTCTTAAATTTGAAAGACAGGATAAATATTACTCAAATGAATAAAACAACAGTTATTGATAAGAAAGGAAAATGTACAAATCTTGTTTGCTTCTTCTTATCACCACCTATATATAGTAACATATACTAGAAAATGCAATAATGCTTGGTAGAAGTCTGTAAGAAAAGAGACAAACTGCGCCTCAACTGGATAGACTTAATCAAGAAAGTCATGGCCCCAGGTTTGCAAGACCTGAGCATGGCATGGCTCTTGAGAGTAGGGTGACTTGGAGGTTTCTCGTTCATAGGCTCACCATAACACGAAGTCAACTTGATGGTGGTTTGCAAGAAGAAATACAAACTATGTCCAGAGAACATACAGTAGGTCTTCCCTTTGCTTAGTATTTATTTTGAGCAGTTTTGCCCTCACTGGGAGCTCTCGTGTGGGCTAGTTCATGAGGTCACAAAGAGTCAAAAGCGACTGAACGAATAAACAACAAGCCCTGACTGGACTGAGCTCCTTGTCAGGAATCAGCAATGAAGCAACCAAATAGATCTATTTCTCCTTTTCTTCTGAAATAAAGATAAGACAATCTGAATTTGGCTATCATTCACATCAGCAACATGAAAATAACTAAACTACTATGCATTGGTGGAAATATATACTTCCATAATCCTTTCAACAGCCACTGAGAAAAGTTCATACTCATGTGTTGTTGAATGGGTAACGTTTAAACATGTGTATAGATTAAAGAGGTCATGGCTTCCCTAAAACCACTCAGCAAATTTATAGCCAAAGAGAAAATTTGAACCATGTCTTCATATCTTCACATCTCAAGCTCTTTGCAGCTAGAAGACTGGACAGTGTCTTATTGGGGAAGAGAAAGTGGGGGGAAAGTTGCTGAAGTGTAGATTAAGAGGAAGGTGTTAGCCAAGGTAAGCTGACAACTGATTTTCTTCCAGTTATATATTTATCGGAAAGCTAGGGGTAAGGAACAGTATGTTGTTTCTCTGGCTTCCTTTTTGAAGGAAAACTGATAAACACTTCAAGGAATATCCTTCAAATGAACAGAAGCCCTCATTTAAAGGTGAAGAGTGAATATGAAATAAAATGGATTTCAGTGCAAATAGTACAGGCCTAGGCTTAAGAACTGTTTGACAAAAGCATGTGAGTAAAAGAACCAACATAAATAATCACACTATTGTTATGTGAAGGGGAACTGCTTGCTAAAGCACACATGGTGCATTATGCTAAACAGGTGAAGTAAACATTTTACCCACCACTGATATGACATCTGAATGTTATCTCTTTATTCACAATGCTCCATTGGGGGACTGTATACTAAAAAGAGAAAGGACCCTTTTCCTCCCTTGTAGCAGAATCCATCCTAAGGATTACTGCAAGGAAAGCTCCAAAAGCTTCTTAACTATTGTGCATTTAACACCCTGAGCTAAAGAGAAAAGTTTCTTTCACTGAAAAGCAAATTTCTCTCTTCATTCTCCAGATGCTCTTGGTTGAAGCTCTAGTTTAGCTTAACTTGACAGCAAAAGGTATATGAGCATTATATTCACACATAGATAAACAAACAAATAAATAGTTGGTGATGATCCTCTTAAATATTACCTTAGTACTTCCTGCACTCCAAAGCTTTTTACAGCAACCTAGCAGACGGAAATCCCATGCATCCACTTCTTTTGAAGTTGCTTTTCTATGCCATATAATGATGCCACCATTGATTTCCAGGTTGGGGGGGGGGGGGGCTTTCCATATAGCAATGGCATGGGACCTGTTTTAATGGGTCATCATCATGGAGCAGGAGCCCCCAACGGCACAATGGGTTAAACCCTTGTGTTGGCAGGACTAAAGACCAACAGGTTGGAGGTTTAAATCTGGGGGGAGCGTGGATGAGCTCCCTCTGTGAGCTCCCCATGCTAGGACATGAGAGAAGCCTCCCACAAGGATGGTAAAACATCAAAAATCTGGGCATCCCCTGGGCAGCGTCCTTGCAGACGGCCAATTCTCTCACACCAGAAGCGACTTGCAGATTCTCAAGTCGCTCCTGACATGAAAAAAAAAATCAAGTAGTGTGGATTTACTATCCTACTGACATGAAAACTGCAGCCGCCATGAGCACAAATATCCATCATCATCATCCTTCATTCATTCATTCCCTACCTTTTCCTCATCCTGGATTCTAAGGCAGCTCACAAAAGTTAAAACAGATGAAAGTTTACCTCAGTAAAGGCATACACAAAGTTTAAATGCTACAAAAAGAATTAAAAACAATTGAAACACATATCTATCAAAAGCAAGAAATAAAGACAATAAAAGCACATTATTTAAAACCCGTTATCCATAAACTGTAAATTCCTGTTGAAACAAACTTATAAACTTATCCACCAGAGGCACATCAAAAAAGCTTCTCTAGGAAGCAACTTCCAGGGCCTGGGCACCAAGAAAGTCTTCTCCTGTGGCCTACCAGCTGTGCCTGTGAGAGTGATGGGATGGAAAGAAGACCTCAAAGGGAAGACTTGTAGAGGGGGATACTGACATTCAGAAAAAATGCACCTACATTCCATTGGGCTTTATGGTGTATAACCAGCATTTTGAACTGTGCCTGAAAACAGACTTTATACCTCCCGAAGGGAATGGTGAAGGATGCCTTAGAACAAGCCATGCTGGGACCTCCAAGGGATATCTGTTTACATCAAAAGCAATCTTATGTGCTCTCCTTTCCACCAAGAATGAACGATCCATGCTGTGACAAGCTCATAAATGCTCTGGAGAAAATTTACCTTTTAAAAAATGTTTTCTCTACCCACGTACAGAAAGAAAAGGGAAGGCAAGAAAATTGTTAGGCAAGCTGTTCTAAGGGCACAGAGTCCTTTAACTGTAATCATTTTTTATTATCTCCTCTTCTGTGCTAAGTCATATCACAGAAGGTAACACAATAATGTCAGTTCATCATGTGTTGACATTACCACGGTATTACACAAACTGCTGTGCTGCTCCATCCGCTTTTTAAAGGAAAGAGATCAGATGAGCCATTCATGATATTGAGTACAATGGCAAAAAGTATGTTTACATTCTTAACCAATATTATCTAAGTACTTCTAAAAAAATAATTATTTTGAAGTGGTTGCATTGCAGGCAGTCTTGGTACAGTTATTTTATATATATCTGACAGTATGGTCTGGAGCAAATTGTTTTATTATAGTGCCCATTGAAAATGTACAATAAGATTAAATATGACATTTTCTAGCGCCTGGATTTTTCTTAGGGAGGGGACAGAAGGGGAAAATCAATTTGTACATCTTGGCTGGAAAAGAAGAGAAACTGGAGAGCCTGTGAACAATAGAAGGAAAAGATGAAAGCCAAATGGAGCACCGAGGAGGAAATGAGTGAATGTGAAGGTGTGAAAGGGTCAGGTGCCTTACTAGAAGGCAAAGAAAAAGATCAAAGGACTGGGAGCCAAATACTGGAAAAAAGAAGGTGGGAGCAAGGAAATGAATTTCAGCAGCTGGCGAGGAGACTGGAAAATAAGAGGTTAGGCTGCCCAGTTGAGAAAGCAACTCTAAAGCTCTTCAAGGGGAGCGGGGCTTCATGTGCATAAGACAATTAAGATCTAATGGCAAAATAGTGTAATGAAATAGTAATCTAAATGGAAGGTAGAGTGAAAAATAAAAATTTTTCCTTCTCTTTAAGGTGTTCTTGGTAGGCTTTTAGGAGGTAACAATCAGATGCAAGTTTTTCCATGATTACAAGAGCTGAAGACTTCTGTTTTTTAAAATGACAACCCCAATCAAGAAAGAAACCATAATGCCAGAAATATTTCAGCTGAGTCTATAGTTGGAATGTAGATAATCACTGAGAATAGGAAGGCAAATTAGAGATGTTAGAGGACTCCAGAATGGAAGAAATGTGTTCCCTGTGACTTTTAATGGCTGTCTGGGGAGCTCTGCTTTTAAGGAAATCTAAAGCTATCCCACTGAATATTAACTATTATTTTAAATTTCCTGCTTTTGTTCCGTGCTTTTTCTAACTTGGGTCGAATTTATTATTATTTATTTCAAGTATTTGTAACCCGCCCTTCTCACACACCCCTCGGGCGGCTTCCAGCCGGCAATGATTTGATGCCTCCATATACACTTAGAACATAAAACCAATAATTACAGTTAAAAACATCAAGTCAATACAATTAAAATATGCTTAAAAATAACAGCCTTGTGGCCATAGAAGGGTTCAGTGTTTACACTGATCTGCTAAGCAAAACCAATAGCCCATTTCATCTCAATTTTCAAAGCAAAAACCAAAGCTGTTATACCAGGCTAAGAATATTTATGGGCAAACACAGTTTGGCAGGAACAGTCTTAATTAACCTGGTCCCACTTTTTCATTTTTTCTTTCCTCCTCCACTTTAACCCTTTTGTCTCATGTTACTTCAGTTTGCTGTAAACTGAGTTCAAAACCACATGTATGGCAATTAGCACTCATGTAACTCAACAAGAGGTAGAGGACAGGAGAAAATGGAGTTTGTCCTTCCCAGGAGCTCACGCAAAACGAAATGCTGCAGCCTCTTCTAGCTTCTGTGCTCTTCCTCCTCAATAACTTTTGCCATCTTGGTTGCACCTTCATGTTGCTTGGATAAATATGTCCTGTTTTTCATTTGTTAAATTGTTTAGGGCATGTCTGGGGTCCCCAAACTAAGCCCCCCCCCCTGATATGGCCCTCCAAGGTCATTACCCGGCCCTTGCTCAGGGTCAACCTAAGTCTGAAACTACTTGAATGCACAAAACAACAACAATCCTATCTCATCAGCCGAAAGCAGGCGCACACATCCCGTTGAAATACTAATAAGTTTATATTTGTTAAAATTGTTCTTAATTTTAATTATTGTATTTTTAAGTGTTTCTTTTGCACTACAAATAAGATATGTGCAGTGTGCATTCATGTTTTTTTCAAATTGTAATCCGACCCTTCAACAGTTTGAGGGACTGTGACCAGTCCCTCTGTTTAAAAAGTTTGAGGACCCCTGGGGTATGTCAAGGTTCTTTTCTTTTTCAAATTTCTGTAATTGAATAAATATACAAAGTTTTCTGAAAGTCAAGGAGGATTTCCTGGCTCTCAGCATTAGTTGTGGACTGAAGAAGTTGTGATTCAACATTTCCAACCCTTTTTCACTTTTGTGATAAGTTCAAAGTACTACTCACTTTGCTCTACCTTCTCTCTCTCTCTCTGTGTCCTTCTTTGTTTTAAGGTCAGATAACTGTTAATTTCCTCAGGTCACTTCCTGTTGATGTATTTTATCTAAAGCTGTAGATGCTGTGGAACAGCAACATCATGTTTCCTGACTGTTCTGTCTGAGCCTACCAATTACTCCTCTCTCTTACAGGGCAGAGCTGCATGTGCTACAGATCCTTTCCTTGCCCCTTATAATAGCCCTCTTTGGGGTAGGAGATGCAATTCCCATTACCATTCCAGTATTAAAATTCACCTGGAAGACCAGTCTTTTTATACAGAATGAGATAAAAGGTATCACCTTGACAAGAGCTAGTTCTCTTCACTCTATATTAAATTATATCCCCATCTGATGGTAGTTTACACATTTGTATTGTCAAAGGCTTTCATGGCTGTAGTCACTGGATTGTTGTAGGTTTTTCGGGCTGTATGGCCATGTTTTAGAAGCATTCTCACCTGACATTTTGCCTGTATCTATGGCAGGCATCCTCCAAAGTTGTGAGGTCACAACCTCTGAAGATGCCTGCCATAGATGCAGGCGAAACGTTAGGAGAGAATGCTTCTGGAACATGGCAATACAGCCTGAAAAACCTACAACCCAGTTACACATTTGTAAGAATTCTTGAGAACATGCACATAATTTTTATTTTAAAGTTATCAGTAAGTAAGGCATTGACAGCCTTATGACTGCAATCCTATACTCCATTATCGGAAAGGAAGCTTCACTCAAATCAGCATACTTATTTCTGAGTAGACATGAACTCCGTTGCCCCCTCGTTCAAATAAAATTGGAAGTTCTTCTGAGATTTACAGGTACATGGCTTGCTGAGTTTTTACCTCTGTATACCTAGATTACAAAGGAAGGCAATCTACTATGAGGTTACTGACTGCTTCAGAAGGTTGCTCTTGAGAAAGGTGGGTTATAAATGAAACAAACAAACAAACACCGAAACGTTCCATAATGATAACATCTGTTCCATAATGATAACATGCTCAACTCCTTGTGATGTGTGAAAACTCTTTGAGAACTAAAATGTGTGATTGTACAGGTGCAACACTTCATCCTTTCATCCATATATTGATGCTTCCTGAGCTGACCCAATAGTCAAAGCTGTTGAAATCAAATGCTGGCCAGCTATCTTAAGCTTAGATACTAGTAGACATCTTCCACTATAGGGGACAGGAGTCCTAGACTTTTCAGAAGTTTCCACAATGGTGTGCACAGGAAATGCAGAGTGACATGAAGCTACCATCATCGTTCTAGAGGCCCGGAATATTCCTTTGGAGTCATGTCAATTGTCACAGTCTCCTGGCCAAATGAATCAGGCTTGGCATGGCAATGAATAGGGCCTTAAAGATGGATCTGAGAGGGGATATTTCTTTCTGACATAATTGTGTCTTCACTGTTCACCCCTTGTTACTATCTTATTGCATGTGATTTTGACACTGGATGTACATGCCATTCTTCCTTCATAGATCCTCTTGAGAATCATAGAGTTGGGGGAGACCTCATGGGCCATCCAGTCCAACCCCTTGCCAAGAAGCAGGACAATTGCGTTCAAAGCATCCCCAACAGATGGCCATCCAGCATCTGTTTAAAAGCCTCCAAAGAAGGAGCCTCCACCACACTCCAGGGCAGAGAGTTCCACTGCTGAACAGCTCTCACTGTCAGGAAGTTATTCCTAATGTTCAGGTGGAATCTCCTTTCCTTAGTTTGAAGATCATGTGGGGATACAGCTAGCTCAAGGGAATACCAGGCAACCTGAAGAATGACACAGTGGCATGATGACATGTGCAGGTTTAAATTAGTTGCTCCCACAGTTTCCCTAGCAGGTTGGAGTTGAATTGGGGCTCCCTTAAGTGCCAAACAACATTTGGCACTAAAACTCTAAAATAATAAAAGTTATGGCCATTATTACTCCAGCAATATGTTTTCTTGTGTTGCGCTGTAGTCCTTCCCTCTTTTGTCCTCCCTCTCTCCTTCACAACTGTGTCCACAAAACATCATTTGCACATTGCATTTGTAGAGCCTCACTCTCCTTCCTTTCTCCCAAAATCAACAGCTAAGAAGAAATGTAAATACCTGCTTCAAGGAACATCTGGGTTACCAATACCCACCAAGTACAAAGTGCATTGATATACTCCCAGCAGAGTTAATATTAATTTATGTTCACGAAGCAGTACTTCTCTTATGTCTAACTACACAAAAATGTACTTAGCTTTCTTGTTTATAACCTTTCCTCCACCCTAGTGACTTTTTCTTCCTCCACTAAAAATGTAAAACCTGAGTAGGAAAGCAAATGTGTAATTGAACATGCTCATTAATCCCTCTCATGATAATTATACCCAGTGCAAGATAACTTCAGTTTCAATTCAAGATTGGTTTCTACAGGTTTTTTAACATTTTAAAAGATATTTCTAATAAATAGCTTTAATTGGATTCAAGTGGTGGTTCTGGTTTTTTGGGTGTTTTTTTTGGCGTGGGTGGGATTTAATCTTCATAAACAATTTGTTCACAAAATTCTAGGGTGGTGGATAGTATCCTGAACACAAGTGTATTGTAATTTTTTTAAGAACTTGTTATGCAGTAATAAAACACTGCCCAAATGCCAACAGTAACAGATTTTAAAATACATATTCCTAATGTTTTGATATTCTCAGTCAGGATAATGTTCTGAACAAAAGAAGAGGAAAAAGGTCCTGAACTTGCACGTCCTTACGCTTTATCAAAAAGCCCAGGGTACACCATTTATATTCAAATATCCCAAACTAATACATATTTATGGGACTCCACACAATGGGCCAGATGCTTGTGTGTATAGCACAATACAGAACATAGAGGGGCTTGGAACTTGGGGAAAGTGCCTCTATAGTGAAGAACAGGCTGTAGTACTCAGAGGAATTGGAAGCCAAATCTGCTGAAATAATTGGATTTTCCAGTACGGGAGTTGCAAGGGTGCAACCTTCTTGAATTCTAAATATGACCGCAGCATACTAACAAGATGTACTGAGCTTCTCCAAACAACTCAATTTTACAGCTTAAAAAGACATAAAAGTGCTAACAGGACACATACTTGGAAGTAAGCACCACTAAGCACATGGAGCTCTCTTCTAAAGACACATATTGCTTGTGGGAGGATTCATATTTAAGGAAGTTTTAGTGATAACGGATAGGGAAAGTAATTTTCTCTCTTCTCCCAAATACCTGCAAGTAAGGAAAAAAATCATAACCACCTGCCTGCCAAGATAGAGCTCCCCTAATATTTAAAACAAATCTGGGTCCCTGTGAAGAGCTGTGAGGAAATATATTGGGAGCAACCTTTAAGAAAGGGCAGGAGAAGAAATCAACATCAACAAAAGTAGAAAATAAACCCAGCAGATGTGAGCCAACAAATGTGAATTTGTAGGATTTTTATTTACTGAAATTTATCAAAATTTGGCAGCTGGCAGCCTTTTCTTCTGTTTACTTAAAGTTACGGCTATAAATATCTTCCAGTGAGGAGTTGGAGAATTGTTCTCCATATAAGTACTGTACACTCAAACTTGGCCTGCATAATGAACACAGAAAAGAGAATACTGTATAAGAGAAAGAAGAGACCAAGTGGGATCCTGAAATCTTTTCATCCCCAAATTTTTGCCTGTGTAGGCTAGATTAAGCCATTTCTATCATTTCTGGGAGAGCATAACAACCACTGTCTTCATCTTTCTTAATGGCTGATTATTTACTACACGTTTGGCTGATAATTGTTATTGATGTTCAACTAAAGATTGAGAAACTCAGATTACTTTCAACAAAAGTGCTGACTTTCTGAATCTGAACATTGCAACTGACATTGACAAAATCCACAAATGAGACATATCTTTATTGGCCAAGCAAAATGCACAAAACATTTCCGTGTGGATGGGCAACACGCCTTCCACCAACAACCAGAAAAGACATGCACACACTTAGGTGGGAAGAAAATGGCCACCCTGGGAACCACCGGATGCTCCCCCCACCCCCACACTGGGTGGGGGAGGAAAACCAGATCTAGGGCCCATGCCACATGCTGATAAGAATTGTGACAGGATAACAAAACCAACAAATGTTAACAAGAACCAAACCAAACGAGCATGCAGGGAGGGTGGGATGGCAAGTTGAAGCAGGCACAATGCCTGCACGTGTGCAGGGCAGCCCCTTTTAGGGGTTGCCGGACGGAAAGAGGAGGCTGGCCCTGGCCAATCAGCTGGCCAAGCAGTGGGAAAACAATCTGGGAAGAAGCCGCCTGTGGCCCAACATGACCGTTGAGAGACCGCCCCCCGCCACAACAGGCATCGCCTGGTAAGTCAGGCAATGCATATAATGCAAATTTTTGAATCTGCACTGGAAAAGTTTTTGGTGTTGTACAGTTTTTTCACACAGAGGTATAGAGACTTCTAGAGAAATTCATTACCTAAAAAATAAAGGAGGCAGAGAGCTGTAGCTTCACAAGGGATGAAGGCACCTTGGATGTCCAAATGGAATGAAAATCACACGTACTTCATGTCTTTACCAATCCACACACTGTCTTGCTAGAGAAAAGATATGCCACGCAGATGATCAGTAAAGAATAACTTCTTCGTGTGGTCTGTGAAATGCACACAAATGGGTTTACTCCCGCGCATGCGTCAGAATCTCGGACATACTAGCTAAAATTAAAGATTTACATAAGCCCCTCCCACTCCCCCCCCCCTCATCCCCGGATTGAGCTGCCTCTTCAGTTCCTTTTCCGCCTAGCCAGTGAAAGGATCTCCGACTGCTAGCTCCTTGCTAAAGACCACGGATTGCCTCGACTATCAGATAAGATGTCTTCTCTCTCCTTTAAAAAGTGCTCAGATTGTGGAGCAACTTTGCCCCAGGAGGACAAACATGCAAAATGTCTCCTCTGCTTGGGAGAAGCCCATATCCCTCAGACTTGCAAAATTTGCAGGTCTTTCTCTGCTAGAGCTCTAAAGAGCAGGGATTCCAGACTTAAAGCTGCTCTTTTCGAACAGTCTATAACTTCCACAGGGACCGGGCTCTCTCATTCCTTGAGCCATCCCCCAAAATCCCACTGCTCTAAGTGCCTCGACGGATAGTGCCATTCGCGAGTTGGCCTCTGACTCTGCCATTGAGCCACTGCGAAAGAAAAAACCAAAAGCCTCTAAACATGCCCTTTGGTCCAAAGACAAACCGAAGGAGGCTATGGCACAAAAACAGCCAAGGCTCCTGGCCGGCCCTGCGCCTCCCAGTCCTTGCATGCCTTTGTTAGCAGCAGAAACGCTGCAAGTTTTTGAAGGCGATGATGATCTTTCAGGAGTGGAAGATCCTCCCCAACTCCTCCCTATTCACCTTCTCTCCTCCGTGACCGAGGGAGATCCTCCCTGCACCTCTCCTCCGTCTCTGCCGCTCGCCCAGGTCCCCCCCCTCTCCTTCTCTGGAGACCGAGGCTCTTCAAGAGGAGGCCTGCACCATGCGGCCTCCCTCTCCTGCATGGCGTCCAAGCGCGCCATTTTTGCTGCCTCAGCGCGCAAGCGCGCACCTTTTCCCACAACGCCGTGCGAGCGCGGGGCTCTCCCCACCTCGCTCAACTCGTTCCCGGTCTCCGAGCCCTCTAAAAGAGGCGCCCGGTCACCGAGACCGCTCCTGGGAACAGCCCTATGGGTACCCTCATGGCTACCCTCCTCCTTACCCCCCTCCTTTTCCCTATTATCATCCCTTCTATCCTCCTGAGCCCTATCACTCCCCGGATCCCTATCGGTATCCGTGGCCCCCTCCTCCTATCCTTCGGCATCCGTGGCAGCTCCTCCACCTCCAGCCCCCCCAGCCCCTCCCGCTCAAGCCCCTGCCTCGACGGTCGCTCCTCCTGCCCAATCCCCCCCTCACCTCCCAGATGACGATGCAGATTTGGAGTCCTCTTCGGATGCTACTCCTGTGCCTCCTTTGCCTGAGCCTGAGACTGATCCCCAGCAGGCAGAAGAATATAAAAAAAATTCTGCACTATTAATCAGGCTGGCCAGATCCCTTGGCATACAGCCCCCACAATCTGACGATGTGGTTCAAGACCCTTATTTTACTTCTGCTGAACAACAAACACAGCAGTCTACCATTTTGCCTACTATACCTTATTTGGTTAAACTCCTAAAAATTTCTGGAGTTGCCCCTGCTACCGTCCCAAGCACGTCTAAGCGGGCGGAAAACCTTTATCGAATTGACCTGTCCACCACCCCCTGGTTGGCTAGACTTCCTAAAGTTAATTCGATTGTGACCGACGCTCAGCCTAAGCCAATTCAAAATAACCAAGCTGCTCCTTCCGATAAGGAAGGTAGAAAACTTGATGCCATGGCCAGAAAATTTTATGCCTCAGCATGCCTCTCAGGCAGAATGGCTCATTATGGCGTTTATATGAGCGTCTATCAGTCATACCTGTGGAACAAGATAGGCCCATATTTGGACCTGCTTCCCACATCTGACCAGCCCATGGCTAAGGCTTTTCATCAAGAAGCCCTTACCCTGGCCACCCTACAAAAGGACTTGGCCAAACACGGGGCAGATACCTCAGGCAAACTGATCGTGGGTTCAGTTGCCCTTAGGAGACATGCCTGGTTGAGATCTGCAGCATTGTCTTCCAATCAGCGTTCCATGATAGAAAATCTACCAATGGACGAAGCTGGTCTCTTCAATCCCGAAACAGACTCACAGTTGAAACACTCTCATAAAATGAAGCAGACCCTAAATAAATATGGCCAACAATCCAGTCAACCTTATCAACCCTACAGGCAGCGTTGGCGCCCACACTATTATCCTCAGTCCTTTCGCGGATACTACAACTCCGCCCCGTATAGAGGAGGACAGCGACCGTAGTTCCCTTCACAGGGATACAAGCGTCCAGGTGTTCCATTCAGGGGTCAGTATCGAGGTGGTAGATCCTCAGACAATAGAAAGTGTCACTTCTAGGCTGTTCCTTGACAGGCTTCAGCCCTTTTCCCCAATCTGGCAGTCCATCACCACTGATAAGTGGGTCTTGGACATTATCCTTTGAGGATATGCCATAGAGTTTGACTCCCTTCCACCCCCAGGGAAACCTCTCTCTACCCAGACCTCTCCTGCCTTACTAAAAGAAATTGACTCCCTCCTTTTTAAAGGAGCCATTTCCCCTACCCCATACCACCAAATTCAATTTTGCTTTTTTTCCAGATACTTCCTTGTGGATAAAAGGGATGGTGGCCTCCGGCCCATTTTGAACCTTCGGGAAATTAACCAATTCATCAAACCACGTAAATTTAGGTTGGTCACTCTCCCCTCCATCCTCCCTTTCATCCCGAAGGGAGCTTGAATGGACACTGTTGACCTTAAAGATGCCTACTTCCATATTTCAATTAGACAGTCCCACAGGAAGTACCTCACCTTTATGGTTGACGATACCCCATATTCCTTTAATGTCCTTCCCTTCGGCCTCTCCACGGCCCCAAGGACTTTTACTAAGTGTATGGCGGTCGTCGCCTCCCACCTTCGCCAGCAGGGCATCACAGTGTTCCCTTACCTGGACGACTGGCTTTTCTGCTCTGGGTCATGTGACCAATTGTCATCCGATATCAATTACACTTTATCTCTTTTGCAGAGCCTGGGACTTGTTGTCAACCCGGAAAAGTCACATCTCTCACCTTCCCGGACCGTACAGTTCATAGGTGCAGTAATAGACTCCGTATCCCAGAGGGCCTACCTCCCAGAGGAGCGCTTCCTCAATTTGTGCCATTCTATCCAGGCTATCCAAACTCGCCACCGATGTTCTGCTTGGACCATCCAATCTATCCTTGGCCATATGGCTTCCACCACGAACGTTACCGCGTTCGCCCGCCTCCGCCTCCGCCCCCTCCAAGCCTGATTCCTCTCAGTGTTCCAGCCAGGGCTGGACAGCCAGACCATGATCCTCCACCCCCCACCCAGGTTCTCCAGTCCCTCTCATGGTGGACAAACAGGTCCAATGTGTGCTTGGGCCTCCCCTTCTCTCCTCCTCAGCCGTCTTTGTCTCTAACGACAGACGCATCATCCACGGGGTGGGGTGTTCACCTTCAAAACCTGACCATCAGCGGTCGTTGGTCCCCCTCCGAAAAGAGGCTCCATATCAATGCACTAGAGCTCATAGCGGTAGAAAAAGCCCTCCGGTCATTTGTGACTTTAGTCTACAACCGCACCATCCAAGTCCTCACGGACAACACTTCAGTGAAATATTACATCAACAAACAGGGGGGCACCCGCTCCCCCACCCTCCTCTCAATATCCCTCCGGATATGGGAATGGTGCATTCACCACAACACATTCCTCCTCGCTGTCCACCTTCCAGGTCTACAGAACACTCTAGCCGATTCACTGAGCAGGACTCCGTCCACCACTCACGAGTGGCAGCTCAACCCCCACCACTTTCTCTTACTGATCAGGCGCTGGGGCACTCCTCAAATAGACTTATTTGCCTCACACCTTAACACTCACTGCCTCATACATTGCGCGAGACTCCACCCTCTCGCATCCCCAGACTGTCTAGGAGACGCATTCCTTTACCAATGGTCCCCGGGTCTCCTCTACGCCTTTCCTCCCCTTCCACTCCTACCCAGAGTGGTTGCAAAGCTGATCTCCGACAACTCGGATTGCATCCTGCTAGCCCCCTGGTGGCCCCGACAGCCGTGGTTCACGCCCCTTCTCCAGGCCTCTCAGGGCGACTTCCTTCGCCATTCCTTGGATCCCGACCTCCTCTCCCTTCAGCAGGGTCTCATCCTACACCCAGACCTCCCATCTCTCCACCGTACAGCGTGGAGGACCAGGCCCTGTCCCACCTCTCCGACCCTGTCCGCCTCATAATTCAGGCAGCTCAAAAGGTTTCCACCAGAAAGGCTTACACCTACAAGTGGGACAAATTTCGTAAATTTGTTCAGCCACTAGGCCATTTGCCACAGTCGGCCCCTACGTCTATTGTTTTAGATTTCCTTATTGACCTTTCCACTAAAGGATTCTCCCTTTCCTCCATCAAATGCTATTTAGCAGCCCTCTCCTGGTACAGGAAAAAATTTGGCGTCCCGTCCCTTTTTCAAGATCCCCTAGTGGGCATGTTTTTACAGGGATACAAAAGTATTTCCCCCGGTTTCTCCTCCTCCTCCATCTTGGAGTTTAGAACTGGTCCTCTCCCAACTTTCTAAACCCCCCTTTGAACCCATGTCAACATGTCATATTTCCCATCTGTCCTGGAAAACGGTCTTCCTCGTGGCCATTACCTCAGCCAGAAGAGCCAGTGAAATCACAGCACTCCGTTCTGATCCTCCGTTCATTCGATTCCATGAAGACAAAGTGGTCCTCCAGACGGATGTCACTTTTCTTCCCAAAGTTGTTTCTCATTTCCATATGACCCAGGACATTGTCCTTCCAGCCTTTTTTCCTAATCCCACATCTCCCCTGGAGATTGCCCTTCACTCCCTCGATGTTAAAAGGGCCTTGTCCTTTTATTTGCATAGGACGGCCTCTTATAGAAAATCCCCAGCGTTTTTGCGGGGTGTTTCTGTTGATCAAATTTGCAAGGCTGCTACCTGGGTGAACCCCTCGACGTTTGCAGCCCATTACAAGCTCGACGTTCTCGCGAAGAAGGATGCATCCTTTGGCAGAGCCGTCCTGTTCTCCTGTGTGGCATGACCCACCTCCAGGTACGTAAGCTTGTTAAGTCACCCATTTGTGTGCATTTCACAGACCACACGAAGGTTAGGTTGCTTACCTGTAACCGTGTTTCTTCGAGTGCAGGTCTGTGAAATTCACACGGAACCCACCCGTCTTCCCCTCTTTGTCATGCCTATGTTCTGCTGCTGAATACAAAGAAGCACAAGGCAGGGGTGCTTGCACAATATATGCACACAAGTAGGAAAAGCAAACTCCCTGAGTGAGTACCTACCTTGAATTGTTGGACCCCCAACTCGAAGTGTAGACCCAGGACACGTCAGTACACGACGGTGTCCCACCTCTTCCAAAACAACAAACTTTTCTTGCCACTGACGCCAGAGAAGCCGCGGCTTGTCCGCCTCGCATTCCCAGGCATACACCTGGATTGCCGCGTCCTTTCCTCACATCCCTGGATACTCATATGTGTAGCTCTATCTAAATGTACTACTATGTGTTGAACGATTACTATGTGTTGAACGATTACTATGTGTTGAACGATTACCATGTGTTGAACGATTACCTATATCTTACACTGCCTCTTTAATTGATGTGTATCTATGCTTACCATTGATTAGGCTCCATATTGTATGTGTTGCACTTCTTTCATTTGTTAACATTTCTATTGATGCCACATGCTATGTGCTCTGAGCTATGTAATTTTGCAATACTTTAATTGTATTCACACATGTGCTTTTGATAAATGCTTTATATATAATTGTGACGCTTCTCTTGCTTACTATTATCCCAACTTAGAGGTGCACTCACCCTGACTGCATTGTATGTTCTGCTGCTGTCTGGCGGCAAGGAACTGAAGAGGCAGCTCAATCCGGGGATGAGGGGGGGGCGGGGAGTGGGAGGGGCTTATGTAAATCTTTAATTTTAGCTAGTATGTCCGAGATTCTGACGCATGCGCGGGAGTAAACCCATTTGTGTGAATTTCACAGACCTACACTCGAAGAAACACGGTTACAGGTAAGCAACCTAACCTTACTCTTTGTTATGCAGAGCAACATATATACAGTCACGTGAACAGTTGCATTGACTCACACAATGTCATTTGAGAGAGATTCAAATGTTTCTTGGGTGTCCATGTGAAAGATCTCCTTCCAGCAGATCAGAAGCAGAAATATATACTAACTCGTCTTGGCAAGCTCTTGCACAGAAAACCTAAACATGTAACTGTCACCAAAACTCCCAGGCTCAGTAAGCATCCCGGGCATAGCCCAATCAATCAGCTTCATGCTTTGCATTTTTCAGTTAACACACTCACCAACTGCTAATGGAGTTTAAATTTTATTGTTCTTTGTTTCAATCCTTACATGGCAAAAAGGGGAGTGTCCTCTGCTTCCATTGAAATCACTCCAGATCAGCTGAACAATAACAGAGACAACATCTGATATATAGACCTGATTCTAACACCATCATTTTTGTTTCTTTCACCTGTTTGTTTTCTCTTAAACATATTTTGCTTAGTAACGAAGCCAGCGGAAAGCTTGTATGATGGGTCTGTTGTGTTGTGATTGAACAATAAAGGTATTGCTTCTTTGTGAATGTTGTATTTTGTTTTAATATCTGAAGATACACTCTTTGCCCACATTGTCCATACATAACAAAACATGGAAGACCTTATCACCTGAGCCAAATTAGCAAAAATGCCTAGCACACACAGGGCGCCTTAATTAATTTCATTCAAGTATGCTGCAAATACAAGAGAGCGCGGATGAGACCATGTTCATTGGCTTTGCTCCCAGACTTCTCTATGGGGATAATAGTGTCTGTCTTCTTCATAGGTGTTATCCACATGGAGGAAAAGGCACAAAAAGGTTAACGTGACTCCTAGATGCTAGGTTTTTAGTGGGTTAGTTTCACTGATCTGCTGGTGCCAAGCTTTCACAATGTTAGTTTTCTTCAAATGCACTATGTTTAGCACATTTTCTTTGGTAGTAAGATTTTTTAGGAATCCAGTTCTTAGCTAGGTTTGACTTCTTTTAGAAAGAAGTCCTTAGAATGTTATGGCGCTTTGTAATATTACAAATGTACTTGCACATATTGAGGTTAAACCTGGGCAAATCATAATTCAACAGCTGGAAAGTCATACCAGTTCTTCAGAGATACAGCCACCACCAAAAGCACTTTTTTGAGGTAGCTCTGTCCCTTCCTCTCTTTCTCTACACATATCTAACCTGTTTCACCTCCTTATGACTGGAGAGAGAAATGGGCAATGATGAAGATAAAATATTTTGGAGGCAGACTCAGGGCAGTTCCACACAGGCACAAGGGCCAAGTGTCTCCCAAAAGCACACTCCCAATGTGTACTGTAGTGCACATCATGCCAGAAACCTGGCATTAAAATGATTACGAGAAAGTCTGGAACAAGCTGGAAAATGTGCTGCAGCTGATGAGAGTATGGACTTCACCACATGAAGGCGGGAATAGTGGAGGGGACCGTCTTCTTTCACTCCCTACTGTGTCTTGCCATCTTCAGGGATGGCAGCCATCTCATGTCTTTTTCCCACCTTTCCCCGCATCCAGCTGGCTTCTCTCTGGCTTCTGTTATTAGGAGTAGGACAGCACCCAACTCCTGAAAGCAAAGTCTTCCCTCCATTTCCCTGAGCTGTTACAACTGAATCCCATGGGCAACCAACGTAAGTGGCCTTACCTCATGTGATGGCCTCCATGGGACTCTTGTTTTGCAGTGCTGAGAAATAGAGAAAAAACAGAAAGAAGACTGTGTGGGATTCTCTATATCCTGTGTAGGGCTCAAAACTGGGACTGGAAAATATGGGATACTTATCAGGATATGGCTACAACTGACGCACTTTAAAAATACCAAAACACAACTGACTGAAAGTTTTTAAAAAATCACTGTGAAGCAAGAGGATGCCACATCATTACCATGGGAACTCTGCTTTGTACCTCTTTGTTCTCATTTCCTGTGCTTTGCCATAGTCCAGCACTGATCACGAACAGATATGAATATGTACATTAGCGATCTCTGTTGATTGGTTGAGAAAAAAATGTATTTTTGAGTTGCTGTCTAACAATAGATAGTACTGTAGTTTCTGGGTTTGGGTTTGCTTCGCATTCAGCAGATACTGTGGCCACTACCCCTGCCTCAAACTGGTTATTGGGTTTGTGTAGATGATACACAGCGAAACCAGTTCATTATAATCCATTTCGTAAGTGGATTAAAATGAACAGGTATCACTGTGTATCACCTACACAAACACCCCAATAACCGCTTTGAGGCAGGGGTAGTGGCCTCCAACTGGGTTATGGTATCGATGTAGAACTGCTTTGAATTGGCCAGTATTAAATGTAGATCCATATAGGATGGCTGCAGTAGGCCATCGAGTCGACACTGTTCACTACTTATCAACTGATGATAACCTAACAGAAGGAAATGGTCCTATAAAGAGTAAACTGAAATATTGTGCATGCAATATTACATGGTTATTATTATTATATAACTTTGCATATCTCACACTAGATCTCATATACCTTTATAACTCAGCTGGAGGAGCTGCTCTTCATGTGAATTGTAATCTTTTCCTCAATTGCACCCATGCTTCACTGGCCATATTTCTGGTTCTTATTCCCGAGATCTCTCCTAACTACTGAAATATTCAACTGTGTACTAACTATCACTGCTTTCAGAGGGGCTTAATCTACTAGAGGTCCCTAGTATTAAGATCAGTAGGCTGTCGAGCACCCGGCAGATAGCATTTACAGTGGCCGCTCCTGGTCCCAACTGATGCCTCCTATAGCTTGCCAGCTGCCAACATACCGTCCTGCCATGTATTGCTTCTGCATACTGTTGCTTGCCGGGATCAGTTGTGGGGAGTGGGGTTGTTGGGTATATGTCTTTTATTGGTTTTATTGATATTTTATTGATTTTATGTTGTAAACCGCTCTGGGCTCCAGAGAGAGCGGTCTACCAAATCGAATTTATAAATTAATTAATTAATTAATTAATATACTCCACCATATCAATGAACAATTCCAAAACTGCTGAGTTATATATAGGCATCAAAGTCAGAAGAGCCTCTCTAGCATCTCTAAAATATCTCTTTATCTTCACGTGCTATAGTAATTTTTCTCTTTCTCTAATTGTTCCTTTTGTTCAGTATAATTGTAACCACTTCTCTTGAACATAAGGTTAAACCTTCTGTACAGAATCATTGCCCTTTGTTCCAGCTTCTCTATCCATGTTAGAACACTTTGCTCTTTTTTTTAAAAAAAAACCCCCTCATTTCCAGGATATTCTTACACAACATGGTGCCTGCTGGAAGCATTTGACTACAACTTCCACCATTCTCTATCCATGATACAGTTGTAGCAGAAAACAACGAGATAGCATGAAGTTGCAAAATGCATTTCTATCTACTTCCTTTTCCTATTCAGGTTTAACTTCCTTTAACTAATGCATCCTCATCCAATACTCCATCAGTATTATGGGATCCTTCCTTACAGAGTGATGCCATGGAAAAGAGGATTCATTAAGAAAGTATCAAGTCGTATCTTTTACTTTATCTACCCTTCAATGGAATTTTCTCAGTTTCAACCATTTAATTATTTTAGATTTGTCCTCTAACTGAAACCTGTCCATATTTGAGCAAATGGGGAGCTATTAAGCTGTTCTAGCAGTGCAGAGTTATAGATCATAAGAACATAACATAAGAACATAAGAAGAGCCATGCTGAATCGGGCCTCAGCCCATCTAGTCCAGCATTCTGTGTCACACAGTGGCCCACTAGTTGTACACAGGGATCTCTAGCAGAAAGGAGGGCAAAACCCTCACCTGCTCCCGACCCCCACAACCAGTACCCGGGGAAAATCCTGCCTGCCTCCATCAACACAGAGGTGGCACTTGGATGTCCATTTCAGTAGCTACTGATTCCCTTGGTATCCATGAATCTGTCTAATCCTGCCTTGAAGCTGTCCAGGCTGACAGCTGTCACAACCTCCTCTGGAAGTGAGTTCCATAACCCAATGACCCTCTGGGTGAAGAAATATTTCCTTTATTAGTCCTAACTTTCCTACCTTGGAGCTTTAGGGAGTGCCCCTAGTCCTAGTATTGTGTGACAGAGAAAATAATTTTTCTTTATTCACCTTTTCTATCCCATGCATGATTTTATACACTTCGATCAAGTCACCTCTTAAACGCCGTCTTTCAAGGCTGAAAAGACCAAGGCGTTGCAACCTGGTTTCATAAGGAGCTGCTCCATCCCTTGGATCATATTTGTTGCCCTTCTTGTACCTTTTCCAGTTCCGTTATATCCTTCTTGAGGTGCGGTGACCAGAATTGTACACAGTACTCCAGATGTGGCCTCACCATAGATTTGTAGAGAGGCAATACAACATTTGCCGACCTATTTTCGATTCCCTTCCTGATCATGCCAAGCATAGAATTTGCTTTTTTCACTGCTGCAGCACACTGGGTTGACACCTTCATTGAGCTGTCCACCAAAACCCCAAGATCCCTTTCCTGGTTTGTCTCAGAAAGCTTTGATCCCATCAGTTGATAAGTGTATTTGGGGTTCTTTTCCCGATGTGCATGACTTTACACTTGTTTAGGTTAAAATGCATTTGCCACTTTGTTGCCCATTCACTCAATTTCGAGAGATCTTTCTGGAGCTCTTTACAGTCAGTTTCATTTTTAACTACCCTGAACAGTTTAGTGTCATCTGCAAACTTTGCTACCTCACAATTTACATCTACATCCAGATCGTTTATGAATAAATTAAAAAGTAACGGTCCTAAAACTGAACCTTGGGGTACGCCACTTCTCACCTCTTTCCACCCAGAGAAATGTCCATTTATTACCACCCTTTGTTTCCTACAGTTTAGCCAGGTTCCAATCCAGGACAAGACCTGTCCCCTGATTCCATGGCTGAAGAGCTTATTTAGGAGCCTTTGGTGAGGACTTTGTCAAAAGCCTTTTGAAAGTCAAGGTAAACAATATCGACTGGGTCCCCTTTATCTATGTGTTTATTTACACCCTCAAAGAATTCTATCAAGTTAGTAAGACATGATTTGCCTTTGCAGAAACCATGTTGATTTTCCTTCAGCAATGCCTGTTCTTCTATGTGCTTAGTAATTTTTTCTTTAATAATGGTTTCCATCACTTTGCCTGGAACTGAGGTTAGACTAACTGGCCTATAATTTCCTGGATCACCCCTGGATCCTTTCTTGAAGATCGGAGTTACATTTGCCTCCTTCCAGTCCTCGGGTACAGTGCCTGATCTTAGAGAAAGGTTATATATTTTGGCTAGAATTTCAGCAATTTCACACTTGAGTTCCTTAAGAACTCTGGGGTGGATGCCATCTGGCCCTGGTGATTTGTTGACATTTAGTTTAGTAAGGCATGTGAGAACATCTTCCTTGTTTATCTCTATCTGGTTTAATTCATTTAATTCCCTCCTGAAAAAACTGACTCAGCTGCAGGCATATGTTGTCTGTCCTCCTGTGTGAAAACGGAGGCAAAGAAGTCGTTTAGCCGCTCAGCAATCTCCTTGTCTTCACTTATCGTCCCTTTCTTACCATTTTTCGTCAAGTGGCCCAACTGCTTTTCTAGTTGGGTTCCTGCTTCTGATGTACTTAAAGAAGTTTTTGCTATTTTTTTAATGTTCTTAGCTATATGTGCCTCAAAATCTCTCTTGGCTTTCCTGACGGTTGCTTTGCATTTAGTTTGCCAGAGCTTGTGTTCCTTTCTGTTCTCCTCAGTAGGAAGAGCCTTCCATTTCTTAAATGAGTTTTTCTTCTTTCCAATCACATCTTTTACTTCATTTGTAAGCCATACTGATGTCCTCTTGGACTTTCCCGGCCTCTTTCTTATTTTAGGAATGCATTTTAGTTCGGCTTGTTTTATAGTATTTTTAAACAGTTTCCAAGCATTTTGAGGGATTTGATTTTTTTTTACTGTTCCTTTTAGTTTGTTCTTTACTATTTTTCTCATTTTGGTGAAATTCCCTTTGTGAAAATTTAAGGTCTCTGTGTTAGTTTTCACTGACAGTTTGCTATCCAAACTTAAGTTGAAGGTTATTGTGTTGTGGTCACTGGTACCTATGGGCTCAGTTACAAGGACATCTTGAACGAGATCTTGTTCATTTGTTAGCACCAAGTCCAGGATCCCCTTTCCCTGGTTGGTTCCATGACCATCTGCTCAAGGGAATAATCAGCTAGCATGTCGAGGAACCTTGTCTCTCTTTCATGCGTAGAACAAGAATTTAGCCAATCTATTCGGGATAGTTGAAGTCCCCCATTATGACTAATTTATTGCTTTTTGAGGCCTGTTTAATTTCATTTTCCAGATAGCAGTCTGCCTCTGGAGTTTGGTTGGGAGGGCGATAGCAGATCCCTAATGCTAGATTAGATTTTGTCCTGGGACTTTTATCCACAATGTTTCTGTAAGTGGGTTTGAATTTTCTTGAAATTCTAATTCATGAGATTCTAGCTCTTCATTTATGTACAAGGCCACACCGCCACCGTTTTTCCCTCTCCTGTCTTTCCTGTACAGTTTATAACCTGGAATTTTTGTGTCCCAATTGTTTTCCTCTGTCCACCAGGTTTCTGTTATGCCAATAATATCAATATTTTTTCTTTTGCCAAACATTCCAACTCCCCTATTTTTGTTCGAAGGCTTCTAGCGTTTGCGTACAGACATTTATATTTATTGCTCTGGTGCCCTTTCAACTTTGGCTGTTTATGAGAATTTGTAGAAGGCCTACCATGTCCTACCTCTTGACTACTTTCTATCTTTTCTGTTGACTCAGCCATTTGTGCGTAAATTTCATCCTCCATACTTGGCGTTTCACCCTCTCGAACCGGAAGCTGGCCAGCTCCTGTCGACTTTCCCCTAGGAATCAGTTTAAAAGCTGCTCTGAAGCCTTTTTAATATTATTTGCCAGCAGTCTGGTTCCATTTTCGTTCAAGTGTAACCCGTCCCTTTTGTACAGGTCTGGCTTTCCTGAAAATGTTCCCCAGTTCCTAACAAATCTAAATCCTTCCTCTCGACACCACTGCCTCATCCACGCATTGAAGCTCCTGAGCTCTGCCTGTCTGGCTGTCCCTGCGCGTGGAACAGGTAGCATTTCCGAGAATGCTACCTTTCTAAAGATCACTTTAGAGTACAACTATATTATTCTTAAAAGTAAGTTTACAAGTTTTTTCCATCCAACATGCCTTCCTTTTCCAACCTAATGAACTGTGAAGGCTTCTTTTTCCTTATTTATTTTAGCGAATTAGCTTCAATTCTTCTGCCATCGCTTATGACGTAGACAGGTGGCACTTTAGTCACCGAAAGAATCCCAGTAGTGAATGACCCCAATAGAAATTAATTCAGGAATCTGCTAGTTAGCAAAAGCTCATGTCCTATTGGAAGATAAATATATGAGGCTGACATTCAATGTACATCTATATACAGCATATAACACACTCATAGCTCAAGTTATAATTGAACTGGAACAGTCTGTGACTCAACTTCTACTCTTAGCCCCAGTGCACTACCAATTCTAGAAGATACTTCCCTCGAGGAAGTGCACAGAGTTCTAGCTCCTTATATGCCAGCTGGTTACAGAAGCTTAAATATGTACTTCAAAAAGCTCTGAAGGAAAAGCAGCATGGCATGGTCAGAGAAGCAGATGGTCCCTGAGGCTGGTTGTTAAGCATGCGCATGTACAAGCAATGATCTATTTTGCAGATTGTGTGGTTTAAATGCCATTCACTAACCCTGCCTATAAAAGATTATGAAGTTCATGCATACTCAGTTTTGCAATATAACATCAAAGGCATCAAACAATGAATTCAAAATACATCTTCTAGCTACTCAAGTACATTAACAATTCTGAATACAGGTTGAGCATCCCTTATCTGGAATTCTGAAATCCAAAGTTGTCCAAACTGGGTGACTTTGATAATGACAATTTTCCTTTGTTTCAAGCATAAAATTATTGAAATATTGTATAAAATTACCTTTAGGCTATGTATACAAAGTCTATATAAACATAAATTGATTTTGTATTGTCGAAGGCTTTCATGGCCTGAATCATTGGGTTGCTGTGATTTTTCCAGGCTGTATGGCTATGTTCCAGAAGCATTCTCTCCTGATGGTCCTGAGGTCCAACAGATCTCACAACCTCTGATGATGCGTGAAACGTCAGGAGAGAATGCCTCTGAACATGGCCATATAGCCCAGAAAACTCACAGCAAGCTAAATTGATTTTGTGTGTAGTCTTAGGCCCGAAGACTAATCATAATTGTTTGGGAATTCCAAAAATCTTAAAAATCCAAAAGACTTGTGGTCTCAAGCATTTTGGACAAATGATATTCAATGTATACCAGTATCCAACAGATCTACATGAATCTTATTTTTAAAATCAACTGGTACACTGACCTGGGTGGATGTAAGGACTACTTGTTTGAGTGTCAGCAAATACATTCAAACGTTCTCAGGTTTTGTGCATCCTCCTAGCCTTTGATTTCCACATGCTGGAAATGCAGAGAGTTGAACTGAGTCATCTTCTGTGCTGCTGTGTGTCACTGATCATAAAATGAGAATTAATTATGAGTTTTATTAGGATGACCCACTAAAGTAGGATTAGATAGCTATGAAGTTCTTTAACTGCCACTCCTATTCTCTCTCTCTCTATATATATATGTGTGTGTGTGTGTGTCTAGGATTGATTCCAACAACATTTGACGGTGTGTGTATTGCTCCAGAAAAGTCATTCATTCTAGCCTTACTAGATACTGATTTTTTTTGCACTATTTATTTATCGTGTCAGAGGCAAATTGAGAATACAGTTATAATGTATAGAAAAACCACAAGCAAAGTTAAAAACTTGACATTATACTGAATTTCCTTTGACTAGAAGCTGGTCACTTCAAGTGCCTCTGGTGTCACTGTAAGAAGATCCTCCATTGTGCATGTGGCAGGGCTCCGACTTTGCGCTGGGACTGAATGACACAAGGTCTCAAATGTTAACCATACAAACAAGGAAAAGGTAATTTTATGAAACACCAGAAAGAACGCAGCAGGCAAATCCAATAATGAACCTTAGCTGGGTAATAAATCATATTCTTCAACAAAATGTTCCTTCTACTTAGAGAGGACTGAAGTATTACAGCCTGTGCCTTGTACCAATTTAATAAATAATGATGGATATTTACACTAGAGGGAGCAATAGCACCAGCACTTACTTATTGCTTCTAACGCCTACCAATCAGTTGCATGGCAACCTTGCAAAGTGAGGAATATATAAAAGAACTACCCAGATAAAATGGTTTGGTCTTTTATGTAGTAAAGTTACCCTAATGATTTATGTTAACTATTAGTGGTGTGTATTATTCAATAGAAAGCTGAACGTGCTTGTGTTCAGAGTACAGTCTTGGCAGCGCTGTTGGATTGGCTGCACAGAAGATTTTCCCCTCCCACCCACGGCCTCCCTTCAAAGAATTTTATAAGGATGTTTTGGTTTGTTGGCTTTTCTGGAAAAGTGGATGTTTGCATCTCTATGGGCAAAGATTTTTAGAGAATCTGAAGAAAATAGAGGATGGGTAAGTTGACTCTCTCCCCCAATTGACATTAGGAGGTGGGTGAGTAAGGAGGAAATTTAGCCCCAGATACCAAATTCCTGACTTGTCCTTAAATAGATTCCTCCACTTCTTTTTGCCATTTCTGCTGCATTGTAAGCTTCCTTCATATAGCACAACTAGATACAAAAGAGGACTCAAAGCCTGCATCCATATATATAATATATGAGGCAGTTTTTTTAGGTATGGCCTGGCATTTAGACACAAGAAAAGCTGCTGATTCCCAATTCCCACTGATAGACCTTTATTTTTCTGATCATGTAGTGATTATATTTTGATATCACTTACCAATGATCGTAAGTTGTCCAGGTTTTAGTGCATTTTGGATCTTAATATTTTATCTTTTAAAATAGTTTTCGATCTTCATGGTTGTTAGAGTATTACAGTATTTATATTTATTCTAATAGATATTGTTTAAGAACATCTTAAATTCTAGGTCTGAAGAGAAAACTAGAAACTTAAAATGAACAACCACATTTCCAAATGAGAAGGTTTAGGGCTCTGTGACAGCAATATAAGAAGTTTTTTAAGTTGCATTACGATCAACTTAAGTATTAAGTGTGTCAAATTGAAGTCTTAGCCCATCTTTCTTTTTTTAGAAAAACTGCAAACGTTAAGTGTAAATCTGGAACTTCCATCACAAAAACATGTATTCTTACACTGACAGGAAGATACAATCCTACGAAAACTCTTAACTGCATAATTGTATACATCCTTACTCCTATTTCAATTCCACTGAGCTCAATGGGATTAATGCCACCTAAGTGTACATAAAATCAATTTAAATGATACAAGAACCCACAAGTACCTAGGCAAGTCTAATACATTTTCAGTTACTCTTAGTATTTGAGTGAGCAAGTAATGAATCTTAATTCTATGAAGTTAGCAAATGTTAAAAAAAACCCCAGATCCTGGAATATTAAATCCAAGTCAATTAAGTGCTTAGAACTTTTAAAAAGTAACATTGATCTTTGCAAGCAAATGTTGCCAATAGCATGTGTTCATGCTCAGCTAACAGAGAAACATTTCCTCATCCTTAAATCTGCTAAGGCAGACGTTTTACTGGGAAAGGAATGGGTGGCATCATTCAAACAATGTTTAACATCCAGCAATTCCAGTGATAACATTCATGTGAGTCGCACTGACTTAAATTATGTGCAATAATGTGAAATATTCAGCAGTTCTTTCTGTAATAGCAATCATGGTGTTACTAACTTAAATAATTTATCTATAGCTGTTTTATATGCACGCATGCACACATACTTGCTGCCTCTCTAGTCCATGGCATGCTTCCATTTCTGAGTGCTAAGCATATTGTTAATATTTCCACTTGCTCTGATTGTCACACAGCCAAGTTCAAATCAGAGAACATTCCTTTAATTTCAAATTCTGCAAGGCAACCATAGCTTCTGCTACTGAATTCCTCCATTAATTAGGAATTGACCTGTTCTTTGCCCAGCTGTTTTACAGCACAACTGGAAATGCATCAGGTGAGGCAAGGGGTCAAGTGGCTTTTCTTCTTAATTCATCAAGGGATTTTAAAAGTGATAAACAAATTAATCTGAGGCTGGATCTACATTGCCATGTGAAATCCAGATTATCTGCTTTGAACTGGATGATATGGTAGTGTAAACTCATATAATCCAGATCAAAGCAGATAATGTGGATCACCTGCTTTGATAATCTGGATTATATGGCAGTGTCAATCCAGCCTGAGTTTCAGGCTTGCAGTTCTGCCTATCTGAAAACATCTTTTGAGATAATTGGGCATATAGAAACAAGGCAGCAGTATCATCAAAATGATACAGAAACACTATTAGAAAAAGAGCAATATAGGCATTTAATAAGAACAAACCTAGAGCAGAAAAAATATGATTCATCCCTAATGTCTCTTTATATCATTTGTTGGAAACATAATCCAAATTAACAAACTGGACAATCAGTTTATAATTTTGCCTCATTTTTATTCTGTTCAACCACACAGACCCCATCTGAAGATTACTTACCTTTTTAGGATGCTCCCAGATCTGATTTGCCTGATTTCTGATGGTCCTTCAGATCTGTCGCCAAACTATGGTAGCCAAAGCCTTTCTCAGCTGTTTCTTGCACTCACCTACTAGGGGGGGGGGGGGCAATTACCGGCCCTCCAAATGTTTTGGACTTCAACTCCCAGAAATCCTAACAGCTGGTAAACTGGCTAGGATTTCTGGGAGTTGAAGTCCAAAACATTTGGAGGGCCGGTAATTGCCCACCCCAATAAAGAAGGTGTGCTTCAGCAACTTAAGAATCAATGCAGTGGATCTAGTCACTGAACTGGAAATTCTGACGAAAAGCTGATAAAATTAGAACTGCTGCCTTTTGCCTTGAACGTATCTCTCTTTATCTTTAACGTATCTTCAAGGAGTGTGGTTCACTGCCATTTTGTATGGAAATTATCATATCATAGAGCAATTTCTCAAACTCAGAGCAGAGTTTCTCAAACTGTGCTCCTCCAGATGTCTTAGACTTCAGCTCCCACAATTCTTCACTGCTGGTGAGCTGGTTGAGATTTCTGGGAGCTGAAGCCCAAAACACTGGAAGGAGCAGAGTTTGAGAAATGCTGTCTTAGAGGAAAAGAGTGGCTAGAATAAAAACTAGAGTGGGCTCTTAAATTTTTAATTGGTGTAAGAAGTAGAAATCTCAGCAGGAAGAGTTTTCCTTCTTACCTGCTTGCCTTTCAAGCAACACCTGCTGAAATTCCTGCTTCTGTACACCTATTTTACATATAGAGTGCATTTACACTGTAGAATTAATGCAGTTTGACATCACTTTAACTGCCATGGCTCAGTGGTAGAGAATACAGGGAGTACCAGCACATTTTGGCAAAGAAGTGAAGATCTTGTGATACTACAGCTCACATGAGTCCATAGCATGGAGCCATGGCAGCTAAAGCGGTGTCACTACGTTAATTCTATAGTGTAAATCCACTCACAATCCCCAGTTTTCTGTCATTCAGTCCTAAAAGTAGCTGCTTGTTCACCAGTTAGAACTCAAAAAAGATACAGAAAATAGTTACTAAAGAGCACATAGCATATTGAAGATCTTCCCCAATTAAAATGAAAAGAATGAGTAGTGCTTATTATCTGGGCGGAGGCCACAAGGTGGCGCTAGACAGAGAATGATAGTCCTTTTTATGGGGGGTGGAGGTGGATTAAAGGAGGAAAACCATTTCCCCCTGTTTTCCTGTTTCCCCCCACCCATGTCATTGTTGTGGAAACAACCCTAGTTTATGAAACGGGGAAGGGGCATAACCAGCAAAAACTGGGGAAATGGGCTATCTTTCTCTGTGTAGCAGCCCCTTTTGACCTCTGCCCAGGTAATGGAAAAGTATCAAAATGTATATAGATTTGATAGTAATTCACAGCAAATAGCCCCTAGGCGACGAAGAGCGAGTCTACACCAGACATGAGCAAACTTGGTCCCTCCAGGTGTTTTGGACTTCAACTCCCAATAGGCTGTTAGGAATTGTGGGAGTTGAAGTCCAAAACACTTGGGAGGGCCCAAATTTGCTCATGCCTAGTCTACACTGTAGAATCAATGTGGTTCAATACCACTTTAACTCCATGCTAGTGAACCATGGGAGTTGCACGTTGGTGAGGCACCAGAGAAGCCTGAAGACCTTGGCAAACTACAACACTCAGGGCTCGGTAGCATTGTGCCATGGCAGTTAAAATGGTATCAAGCTGCATTAATTCTTCAAGTGTAGATGCAGCCCTGGATGACTAAAACTTGTCACATTACAGACGCCACCTGTATGGAAACAGAATTACATGAGGGCATTTATGCAACAAGGGAGACTCCAACACCCTGTCAAAACATAATCTTCTCTCTGCTTTGAACTGGGCTATCTGAGTCCACACTGCCACATATTCCAGTTCAAAGCAGATAATGAGGACTTTTATTCAGCTGTATGGAAGGGGCCTGAGAGGAAAGGGACTGAGGAGGAAACTAGAGAACAGGGCCACGAAAGAGCCATTCAGAGAGGCCTGTGGATTAGACAAGGGTCCCTTCCGCACCATTCAATAAAATCCCACATTATCTGCTTTGAACTGGAATATATGGCAGTGTGCCAGGGCCCTTCCACATAGTCATATATCCTAGAATATCAAGGCAGAAAATCCAACAATATCTGTTTTGAACTGGGTTATCCGAGTCCACACTCAAACAATGTGGTATTTCCTGCCTTGATATTCTGGGATATAAGGATGTGTGGAAGGGCCCCCAGTTCAAAGCAGATATTGTAAGATTTTCTGCCTTGATATTCTGAGTTATATGGTTGTGTGGAAGGGCCCGGGAAGGAGAAGAGTTGCCATTTTTTTTCCAGTTTGCCAGGGACTGATAGAGATTTGAGGGCAACCTTCCTGATTCCCAAACAGATGATTAATTGGCATTTGTTGTTTTTTTTTAACGTTTTCATTGAGTTCTAAACACTTACCTTAAAGGGAATATTTCTCTGCAGTGTTCTTTTCTCATGCTTACTTTCTCTTTCCATTTCCCTCATGTAGCCATTCTCTGATTTATTAAGCTGCATCCAAGGAGGTGTCTACACTGTGGATAGAATGAATGCAGTTTGATACCACTTTAACTGCCATGGCTCAATGCTAGGGGATCATGATAGCTGTAGTTTTATAAGGTCCTCAGCCTCCCCTGGCAAAGAGTGCTGATGCCTTACCAAACTACACATTTCCAAGCTGTCACGGCATTGAGCCATAGCAGTTAAAGTGGTGTCAAACTGCAGCCATAGCAGTTAAAGTAGTGTAGATAGGCATGTGCAAACTCGGGCCCTCCAGGTGTTTTGGACTTCAACTCCATTCCTGACAGCCTCAGGCCCTTTCCTTTCCTCCCTCAGCCACTTAAGCGAAGGTTAGGAATAGTGGGAGTTGAAGTCCAAAACACCTGGAAGACCCAAGTTTGCCCAATACATGGTGTAGGTGTACCCCCAGTCTTCAGTTTATCAGGAAGTGTGGGGGCTAGAAGCCATTACGTGTGTAGGATGTGGGGAATCCTTCCCTTCATGCTCCAAATATCAGATTTTGACACAGTTCCATAGCATACTCCTCATGTGGTGAGAGGGGAGATTATACAAAGCAGAAAGGAAACATATAGTTTTATAATCCTTGTCTAAAAGCTGAATGATCTCACTTTGGAAACAGAAAGTGGAGATAAAATATAATAATAATAAACAACAATGGTTTAGAAGGGAGCGGTTGGTTTTTTTTTACTAGGTTCGGCTTGTAAAGGTGAGGAAAGGCTACAGCTGTTGCTGTCCTTTCTTCAATGCAGATTTCATAGTGAAACCTTCCTTTGGAAGTAGATTTAAGGTGGCGTTGTTAGTTTTTCCGCCTAGTAGCCCCTTGGGAAAAGTCTTTGAGCAACAATAATACACGATTGTTTACTCATATTCTTGGAGGCTTAATCTGTACTACTTTCTTGTGCCAAAGGTTGGAATTTTGGAAATAAAATATCAACCGAGCAACATAACCATTGCAAAAATCCACAGCTCTGGGCCAATAAATCTTAAGGTTTTTTTTCCTCCCCTGATTTCCCCCCCCCCCCCCAAACTGGTAGTAAAAACCAAGACTAGAGTAAAAATATAAGGTTGGTGTTATCAGTGTGGAGATGAATTGATCAGCCCACACTTTCCTTTTGTGTAACTAATGCTACCCTTTTCTTCAAATACAAGCCAGTGGCTTCTGTCTCTCCTTAGGGACCCATTCTCGGGTGCTTTCTGCTCAATAGAAACTATACCTTAATCTTTTAATACATTCTAAAACCAAATGTAATCCTTAGGAAAAGTAGCATCCCAATGGGAAGAAATTTCTTTTTTCAGCCCAACCATATAACTGTATATGATTTTCAAGGACTTAATGTCACTAGGTGCAATAAGAGTAAAGCATTCATCATCCTAATATATACAAATGTGACAAAATGGACTTTTCCGTGCCTCCTGTATTTTCCTTATAGGGTTATGGTACATGGTCACCCTTTGATAATTAAAGTGTAAAATATTTCTCCCAGCATTTCTAAACTACTTTTTCTTCATAGCTGTTTCTTTTCAAATGATTCTCACATTTAGTTCCCTTTGCCATTGTTGTCTCAGCTCCATATATAAAATTGGATGCATTTATGCTTGACCTGGGGGTCTGCATAGCACAGTACATATTTGAGCATTCAGCTGCAACTCTGGAGAGCAGGGTTGGAATTCCCTGCTTGTCTGTAGAAACCCACTAGGTGACCTTGAACAAGTCATACTCTCTCAGCCTCAGGGAAGGCAATGGCAAGCCTTGCCAATAAAACCCTGTTTGCTTTAGGCTGGGCCCGATAGTGGCACAGTGAGTTAAACTGCTGAGCTGCTGAACTTGCTGACGGAAAGGATGGTGGTACGAATCCGGGAAGTAGGGTGAGCTCCCGCTGTTAGGCTCAGCTTCTGTCAACCTAGCAGTTCAAAAACATGCAAATGTGAGTACATTAATAGGTACCGCTTCTGCAGGAAGTTAATGGTGCTCCATGCAGTCATGCTGGCCATATGACCTTGGAGGCATCTACAGATAAAGCCGACTCTTCAGCTTAGAAATGGAAATGAACACCACCCCCAAGAATCGAACATGACTAGACTTAATGTCAGGGGAAACCTTTACCTTACCTAAGGAGTATTAGGAATTATATTTCAACATCTGGAGAGCCACCGGATTTCCACCTGAATATTGGATATTCAATGATATCACGGCCCTGATTAGACAGTTATGGTTTGTTGTGTTATTCTTGAGATGAAAACGCATTGTTGTGAGGGGATATAACTTTATTTTAAAATAACTTTATTTAAAAATGTCACTTTATTGCAAGGGAAACTGGAGTGATGCTCTTTATTTGGCCCTGGGACCACAGACTCTTCCTCCATCTTGTTTGTTGCTCTGGTTTCACATCATCATGTCAAAACAGGGCGCAACTACACTGCAGGATTGGCATCACTTTGCCATTGCTCAACACTATAGAATCTGGGAATAGTAGTTTGGTGAGGCAGCAGCATTATTCGGCAGAGAAGACTAAAGCTCTTGTAAAACTAAAACTCCCATGATCCCATGGCAGTTAAAGTGGCGTCAAACTGCATTGATTCTACAGTGTAGACCAGGTATGGGCAAACTTGGGCCCTCCAGGTGTTTTGGACTTCAATTCCCACAATTCCTAACAGCCTGCTGACTGTTAGGAATTGTGGGAGTTGAAGTCCAAAACACATGGAGAGCCCAAGTTTGTCCATGCCTGGTGTAGATGCTCCCAATGAGGTTGCTTTAAGATTTCGAATGCCCATTATTTTGAAGATTTCTTTAGGCTACCTTAAAATTCCATCTTTTTTAAAAGGTTCTGATCACTTAAAAAAACAACAAAAAAACAAAACCCAGTTAAGTTGGTTGAATTGATGCACTTCACTTTGCATTTCTGCAATCTGATTTGTTTCAGTTGATAGGGAAATCCTTTGGGACAAACTCCAACGTATGAATGCAGACCCTAGATTGATTTTGCTGATCAAAGCCCTATATCATAATTCTCAGGTGACGGTGAGATTTGGTATTGCTGGTGACCGAACTGGCCCTATTAATACCGGCAAAGGGGTCAGACAAGGATGTATTCTTGCCCCCTGCTATTTAATCTGTATGTAAATGACCTTCCAAATTCGCTTAGAGGGGCGGATGTCCATATGCCTAAAGTAGCTAACTTGCAAATCAACTCACTTCTGTATGCAGATGATATGATCCTACTCTCCTACACCCAAATAGGGATGAGGAGGTTATTAAGAAAACTTAGTGACTACTGCCTTAGAAACGCACTAAAGATAAACAAAACCAAATCAAAAATGATGATCTTTGCAAACGCCCTCCAAAATGAAATGGAAAATAGAAGGCGAACAATTAGAACAAGTTAGATCCTTCACTTACCTAGGATTAGACTTTGCAGAAAATGGTCTATGGCGCAATCATTTCCACAGGTGTTCAACTAAAGCCAAGGGCAGAACGAGCTTACTCTTAAAGCTGCTGAATCAACGGCAACCGGGCTCCCTGTTCCCCTTCTGAAAGTTTACAATCACAAAATCTCCCCGCTTCTTTATGGTTCTGAAATCTGGGGTGCAAATGATACTCCCCTCCTGGATAAGGCCCAAGCTCAACATCTGAAGTGGTTTTTAGGGGTCGATAGAAGCTCCCGGCAGCGGCAGTTAGGGCAGAGTTCGGAATGTTCTCTATTAGCACACAATCTAAGATCAGAGCCTTTAACTACTGGCTCAAGGTCATGGAGATGGAGGCGTCTCGCCTCCCAAAATTATGTTTGCTGGAACAATCTAGCAGTTCTTATAAATCGGGGCTGACCATTTGTTTGATTACATCAGAAGGTGTGGCATTCAGGTAATATTCCCAGTTCACCTATCTGGTCAAGAGTTAAGTAAGCACTTCAAAGAAGTGCGTCAACGAATAATGACATTGCGGCCCAAACCGATATAGACTCTTTGGGTTCTACCGTTTCCCTGAGATGGTTGAGTGGTTTTAAGAAATCCTTCCAATTAACCACTTACTTACAGCAAGGAAGGTTACACCACCTAAGGAAAATTTTCACTAGAGCCAGGTTTGAGCAATTAGATTCAATGGTGAGATATGGGAGGTTCAAGAAAATTCCCTATGAAGAGCGTATCTGTATTTGTGGTGCCCTGAGATTGAAGATCTAACTCATCTTCTGCTCTATTGCAAAATCTATCAAAAAGAGAGAAAACAACTGCTAGAGATATTTCTCATGGGAAAAAATCATTGGGACCCTCTAGCACAAGTCTCACTCCTGCTGGCCGGCTCCAACAAGCTGATAACAGATGCTACTGCTCGTTTTCTCTGTAAAGCCATGAAACTAAGATCTGATTACATAGATGCAATTGGAATAAATTGTGTTGGAGATGAGGACCTGTGAATTGTTACCACCTCCCTTAGAATCCCTCCTGCTGGGGAAAACAGGGGTTTAATTGATGTAATGGTCTAGAATTCTCTTCAGATTGTTTTTAGAATCATTGCAATGTGTCTGTGTTCTGTGTGTATTTGATATGGCTTCTGGCTAATCAATAAAATTGTTGTTGTTGTTGTTGTTGATTTGTTTCTCCGTAACTTTAGACCAAAACTTTGGGGGGGGGGGAAACCCAACTGGCACGTATTATGCAAGGGTGAATTGGAAGCCAGGTTTGTATTTATGCCCAGTCATGTGTGAAATTAGTGTCTTACAAGCACTCTCAAGTGAATGCGTGTGGTAATAAAACAGTATTCACTGGTTAATTTAGTGGTTAACAATGATTTTTGTTGAATGGCTGCCATACTTGCTAATATATGAGGCACACAATCCAGGAAAACCTTGATTCTGTGACATGCAATCCATTCCTATCCCCATTCTCATTTACTGAGAAGTTACTGTCACTGACTTCAAAGCCACTTGCTTCAAAACAACTGTGAATAGATTACAACCTAAGGCTGCAATCTCATGCAGGTTTACTTGGAAATTAAACTAATGGAATGGAACATAGGCATGTGCCTTGAATACAGTTTCACCTTGATTACTCAAGACTGAGGCTATATCCACACTACAGAATTATAGCTGATTGATACTACATTAAATGCCATGGCCCCGTGCTATGGAATTCTAGGATTTACAGTTTTGTGCGATATTTACCTTTCTGTGTCAGAGAGCTCTGGTGCCACAACAAACTACAAATCTCAGGATGCCAAAGGATGGAAATATGGCAGTTAAAGTGGCATGAAACTGATATAATTCTGCAGCATGGATGATCTCTAAATTATGTTGAAATCAATGAGAATTCTGCTACTTGAGCCTAACAGGGCCCACTGCAAATAGGCCTTTAATCCAGTATTGATTGGGCTTGTTCTCAGGCTGTAATATTTGAAACAGTAGCTATATTGACACACGGATTTGTTGAGAATCAGAAACTTCATCTTTTAAAATTATATGTAAAGGGCTAGGGACTAGCTGGCTTTAAAATTATATATGTGTGGGGGATAGAAGGGCAACCAGCATGGTTGGAGTATTGGATTATTGCTCTGAGAGACCACAGTTCAGATTCCTGTTTGGCCACAGAAGCCCATTGGGTGAACTTGAGTAAGTCACACTTTCTAAGCTTCAAGGAAGGCAATGGCAAACTTCCTCTGAAAAATTCTTACCAAGAAACTCTATGATAGGGTGGTCTTAGGATTGCAATGAATCAGAAATTACTTGAGTGATGATTTTCCAGAGTGATGATCTGGAAAACAAGCCTTATGAGGAATGACTGAGGGAGCTGGGTTTGTTTAGTCTGGAGAAGAGGGCGTTAAGGGGGGACATGATAGCCATGTATGGATATTTGGAAGGATGTTATATTAAAGATGGAGACAGCTTACTTTCTATGACTCCAGAGGCTAGGACATAGAGCAATGGATTCAAATTGCAAAGAAAGAGATTCCACCTCAACATTAGGAAGAGCTTGTTCAACAGTGGAGTATGTTGCCTGGGAGTGTGGTGGAGTCTTCTTCTCGAGAGGTTTTTAAGCAGATTTTCTGGAAGTGCATTGAATCCTGCTCCACAGACAGTTGACCTAGATGAGTTTGTGATATCTTCTAGCATGTTTTTTTAAATGCATCTATCTATGAAATACCCCCACACTATTTTTTACCTGAGAAATGCCTCTCTATGAATTTCTAGGCCCTCCTGTGGAATTCTGTAGTCAATTTCTGGCAGAAGCTGACCATAGAGCAGTGGTGAAGGTTCAAGAAATTCCTAGAGAGACAATATTAATCAAATCCGATCAGATCTGAAAAAGCTAAGCTCATAAATGTAGAGGGCCAATTATATACAGGGGCGGTCCTACAAGGTAGGCCAAGTAGGCGGCCGCCTAGGGCGCCATCTGGGAAGGGGGCGCCATCCTGGCTGCATGGGGCACCATCCTGGCCCTGCTGATGTTCCTCAGGCAGCGCCGCAGCTGCCTGCTTTTGGGCCCCGGCCTTGTGTGTTCCGACGCCGCTTCTGGGCATGCGCGGAGGTTTTCGCAAGAGGCGCAGTTGCTCCAGAGCTGAAATTGAGCGCAGGAGCAACTGCACATCCGCGAAAACCTCCGCACATGCCCAGTAGCTCCCTTGCACAGAAGCCTGTAAGCAAAGCACTCCCTATCGGGCAGGCAGGGAGTGCTTCCCTTCTCCTTTTGTCTCCGCCGCGCGCACATTTGCGGGGAAGGAGAAAAGAATCAGTGAAGGAAATGTAAGTGAAGGAATGAATGAAGGGCTTTCCTCCTCTTCCTCTGGGACCTCTTCTCTCCCTCCTTCCTTTCTTCGGCACTATTTCTGTCTAGACCTGAGGGGCCTGAGGTTATGAGGAGTTGTGGGAGTTGGAGTCCAAAACACCTAGAGGGAGGGAGGGCGGGCCCAGGTTTGCCCAGGCCGCGCTGCCTGTATTCGACCTCATTTGAACATTTTGGCTGTTTTTCTATTTACATTTACATTGGGATCCAAATTTTGGACTTATGGGAGACTCCTATGAATTATGAGACGGGTGGTAGGTAATATATTCTGATTTTGATGCATTTACATTGCATTTCTTGTTGATTATTATACAGTTCTGCTTAATATTGTCATACAATATAATACAAATACAATATAACAATAGAATAATAATATATTTTATATTACATGTAATATTACAAACAATATTGCAGTATAGTGGTATTGTACAAAATAGTAATATATAATATTTTATTTTACTTTATTTTGGGTTATTTGAGTTTTATAGGAGTAATGAAAATATTTAGTAGAAGATAATTTCATTTAAATAAATAATTTTATTTATTATTTTATAATAATAATATAATAGAATGTTATATTGTATTATAATGTCAATATATTATAATATAATTATATTGTAATGTAGTATAATATAGACCGCCCCTGATTATATACCCCTTCACTCACACAGCTAAATGACAACAAGAGTGATAAGATGAATGATTAATTTCCATTGTACTAATAAAAATGTTGAACTGGAGCTTGGTAGATCCACTCTGAAAGCTGTACTGAGCAACAGAACTTGCTGGAAGACTATGGTTCAGTCTCTCTCTCTCTCTCATAATCTGATCTATCTTGCAGAGTTGTAGTGGGGATAAAGAGAAGGGAAGAAGAGACTTATGCACCATCCTCAATTTAGCAGAGGTAAGATAGTATATAAATCAGACTGATAACTAGATGGTTGAAACTGAACATATGAATAGGAACTTCTAAATGCTCCCCTTGAACCATTTACCAATATAAAGTGTGCATTGGACTAATGAAAGAACTGCCCAGAGGGCAATAAATATATAGTGCCAGATAAATTGTGATAAATGGGTTATAAATGTACAGTGAACAATAAATTGTGAGTTCTTGAATTTTGATGATAGCTAAGGAATTATATACATGGAATTTATGTTTTAATTCATATTATCTTTGCTGCCTAGTGAATGTAATGCAGAAACTATGTTATGCTGAGTTTAGATCTGGTGAGTTCGTGTCTTAATTCAGTTGCAAATCTCCTAAGAGGTCCTAGACAAATCATTACGTCTCTCCTTAACCTACCATACCAGGTTAGTGTGAAGATCTTAGCTCCTTGGAGAATGAAGGGATATAAATGTAACAATAAACAAACTCAACCTGAGGGTACCAAGATGAAGCAAAGTGTCTTGACTTCTCCAGAGGGACTTGTCAAAAAGGTTTAGCTGTGATTGTGCCATTCTGTTATTTAGACAGTTGTCTGCTTGGAAAGGAACTCGGGCTAATTTTCCTAGTCACTGAGCAACAACTGTTGGGTAATAAAAATGTCAGTCAACACTAACTTCATCCATACTAACCAGTATGAGAAACCCACAGCAAAATACACAAAAGAATAATACTTTCATTGGTCACCCAAAATGCATCATGCAAGTTTTTAAAGCTTTGTTGGTTTCTTAACCAGGCAAAGATGTTAAAAATCACACAGAAAGAAAATGGTGAAGAGGTCATAGTTGCAGGCTTACATTTTGCCTTAGATGTTACTTCTATTTTGAGTTCAGATTGTATTGAGGGATTTTGGTGAAGTTCTAGGTCATGTATGGGGATTGTAGACAAAAAGCAATAAAAGATAGTTAATAAAATTTGAACTTAACCAGCAACAGAAAACTGACATCCCTTGAAATCCAGTGGTCCTTATCCAGTGGGAAACTAGCAGCTCCTTTCTTAGGCAGAAACACTGGATTTCTCAAGGAACCAACTCTTAGGTGTTGTATAGATAAACCTTGTCAATTGCAGTCCGGTGAAAGAGTCTTATCTTTGTTGGAGGTTTAAAAAATTCAAAGAATTAAGTCCTAGTCTATTGCTCCTCCTGTTAAAGATTGTCCTGTTACAGCAACATTTTATGTCTTCAGATCTAGGACTCATATTCGGGAATATCCATTAGCCATACCACAAGATGCAAAATCTACAGTTATTGTATCAAATCTTGTTTTTTGTTTTGGGATCCATATTTATATTGTCCAGTTTAAAACTACACCCTCCAGTATTTTATAGAAGCTAGGTATAACTTACTCATAAACAATATAGCAGAACCAAAAGTCACTGGTTCCCTACCAAAATGACTAGTTCCCATTGAGATGGAATGAATGGCCTTATCCTCAACAGCCCTGCCCTTGGCTCCCTTGATTGAATTTATCCATCAGGAATGTGGTCTTCCTCTTTCCCAGCTGCTTTCTATTTCACCAAACATTATCATTTTTTCTAGTGAGCCATCTCTTCTCATGATATGACCAACATTCAACTGCCTCAGTTTAGTGATCATGGCTTTTAGGAAAAGTTCAGACATCATTTGCTACAGGACACATTATGTATTATTTCCATCATCTTTTTATTCGTACTTGATCGTGTAATATGTTCCCCTGCTTCTTGTATAGTATCCCTATTCTTGGTTTACATTTCCCTTTGAATGTTTGGATTTTATGGAAGAAATCTCTGGCTCTCCCTTTTTTTGTAATCTTGTATTTTTCTGCATTGATTATTACAGTGGTGTGGCATAGCACTAGTCTTGCTAAAACTGAGATAATCTGACAAATAAACATACCCATTTTGCTGGTATGCAGAAGAGGGGGAGAAGGAAGACTGAACTGCAAAATGTTATTTAGTGTCCAATTTTAATGGCTAATGTTTGGGAAGGGGGAGGAATTTGGTGGAAGGGCTGTTATATCAATAGTGATATATGTGAACCATGTTATTGTGCTAGTGCGGCCAAACATTAGAGCACAACTTTGATGAAGAAATTTGGTACATTGCAAAACAACGCACAAAGGAGGCTCTGCAAGGAATCTCTGTCCAATGACACCCAAGACAGAATGCTGACTGACACACATACTGTACATATGCCATTACCAAATGCAATGCATTGATAAAATCAGACATTGCTCCCAACCCACTTCTGGCCGCTGATACACGCATCTCCATAGAGCATTCCAAGAAATGTACATGTAGGCAGGATTTGAATTGGTGCCGATGGGGATAAATGATGTACCAGCCATAAGCATATCCACAGCAAGGATCTAGAAGACTTCATGGTTTGCTGAAACAATTACAACAGTCATAAGTGAATAGCATCCCTATGTTCTTTATAAAATACTAGTTATAAAATAAAACTGAATTAAGGCTTAGGTGAGAAAGCTAAGGTTGCCAGAAATTGACAGGCAATTTGAAAACCCTTAGATAATATTTATTGTTAGCGTCTCCAAGAAGTTTGACATTATCTGATCATCTCAGTTCCTCACACTATATATAAACGACATATTTGGGTTTGAGATACACACACACATTTATAGCTCAGACTTCATAAATGTTCCCTAGCTGATTTTCAATAAAATATAAAAATGTAATAGTTCACAACTAATAGTAAAGACATAATAAAGTAATCTGATCAAACAACGAATAAAAGAGCAGCTTAAATCTAAACATCAGCAGTAAAAGCATACAAATTAAAATTCCTGAGGAGGGAAATATTTGACTTTTGATGCCACTGGAAAGATATCAAAGCAGGTTATTCCAAAAGTTGGTTTTGTTACTAACTTCTCATACTTTTAAAAGTCGATTCCATCCAGAATGGATACTTTTTGGCATTGAAACTACACTCAGTATTTCCTCTGGGGATATAATAAAACTGCCCAAACACTTGCCAAGATGCCTCCCATAGGTTGAGGGGTCTGTATCATGTCTTGCCAAGTATCTTTCAGAAGAGCAAAATGTCAAGGAAGGCGGTCTCCCTGGGTTTACAGAGCTAGCTGAATCCAGCTCATTCAACTGTAACATCATTCTAGCAATGGTAGTGCACTCCAAGGTTTCTTAAGGTATGCTTTACTCTTTCCATCTAGAGATGTGTGAGAAATCTGTTCCACCGAAATTTTTTTGGGGGTAGTGTATTGACCTTGCCTGTATCTTTCAGAAATAAATGCACTGAATATACAGTACACATATTTAAGTAATAGGCATAGAAAAATGTCTATTACTCAAATGTGATTTAAACATGTTAAACAAATACATTTTAGTCCATGGGTGGATGCATGCATGCATGCATGCATGCAAATAACCTATACAAATAAAGAAATTTGTATGTATGCTTAAAATTGTCCAACTGATATAGTGTCCCCAACTATTATCTTCTGTTCCATCCATGTGGAAACAGCACAGATTAGATCTAAAAACTGTAAAATGAGGACATATGCAGAAATGTGCTTGTCAGATAATATGCACATGTTTTATTATGCGTTCCATTAAAATATACAACTTCCATGGGCCATGGTCTTGGTTTAGAGGATTTTCTAGTTCCTCACCCTTGCCTTATGTATGATTCCCATCTTGAGGATACTATCTAGCACTTTATTTTTAAGATGTTTTTGAAGATAAATATAGAGAGGGTCTTCTCGGTGGTGCCCCCCTGGCTCTGGAACTCCCTCCCCAGGGAGATTAGACTAGCGTCCACTCTGTCCATCTTCCACAAAGACCGAAAGAGGTGGATGTTCTGCGGCGCTTTTGACTAGATAATTCCTCTGATAACTGGCCCCAGATAGAAACCTGCACTTTATTATTGATCTGTAATTATAATGCTCTTACATTGCCCCCTATTTTTGGTATTGTCAATTGATGTACGCACTTTAGCTAATGAAGCCTGTCTTACAATTGATTTGCACCAGCTGCCCACCCGTGTGCAGAAACTGATCATTATTGTAGGCTTATTGGTTGCTGGTTGATGCCTGCTTTATTATTATTATTATTATGTTTTATTTTGTTTATGTTGTTGTTAATGTTTTTGTAATGTTAACTATGTTGATCGTGCTCGTACCCATGTAAGCTGCCTCGAGTCCCCTTGGGGAGATGGCGGTGGGGTACAAAAATAAATTATTATTATTATTATTATTATTATTATTATATGATACTCAACTTTACTCAGAGTAAGCATTGGAAGAATCCTGGGGGAAGAGTATAGTCCTATCTGATGCATGCATAATAGAAAAAGGCAGTGAATTCAGTGGAGTTTATACTTAAGCAAATGTGGTTACCAGTACAGTCTTATACCACAGTCCTGTGTAAGATTTAGGACTTTTATCACACTATCCTGCTGTCTTGCCACATTTGCATTAGTGTAGGGAATGTAAGACACTAGTTTTAGAGCATTCAGTATTGCCTTTCTTTACATTAGTGCTGCTTTGGCAATCAGTGCGCCCTTAATCTGCCGTCTGCTCAGCTGTGAACATATATTCTCATAATTAATTGCTAGATTATGAACAACAACAATATAAACCTGTTGGCATGAATAGCATGAAATTGAGAATGTGGACCTGTAAGAAGGTGAAGGGATACTGGAATATGATTTATAAGAATATACAAGATATGACACAACTGAAATTTGAAAAAAGCCCGGAGTTCTTTTTGTTAAATATTATAGGACCAGGAAAAAGTAAAAATTTGGAAAAACTTTTGATTTATCTTATAACAGCGGCAAGAATTACACTAGCAAAATGCTGGAAACTCCCTGAAACCCCAACCGAGGAGGATTGGTTATTAAAAGTCTGCGAGATCGCTGAAATGGACAAATTAACATCGGCAATCCGTGACGACCCTCCAAAATCTTTTGAACTTACATGGCAACCCTTTACAAGGTTCATTAAGGAAACGAAAAAGATCAACCTAAAAGGTTTTAAGTTATAGGAATTACATAGGCAATAAGACCTTAAATGTATGCCTCAAGTGTGAGACGAGAAGTCAGGCTTTATGTTTCTTTTACTCTGTACGTGTCATGGAGTTTGTGGTATGACTGTTATTGTTACCCTACTTTCATCTCCCGCTGCCCCTTCCCCCCCCCCTTTTCCTACCCTATATGTGTGTCCACTCGCTTTGGGTTTGTTTTGCCCAATGCGAGCTGGTTTTAATTTGTGATATGTTAAATCTTTTCCAATAAAGCTTTTTAAAAATTAAAAAAAAAAAAAGAAATTGAGAAGATGACTGCGGAACCCTATTTATGTTTTAGTGTGCATAAAAGCAGCTATGGGGGCAATTTTCTGTCCCTGTGATCCACCTAGGGTCACAAAGATTGCCAAAAATGCAAAACAAAAACATAACAAAAAGAAAAACTAAACTAAAATCAAATGAGTCATGATTAGAAGTTCATTTCTGGTTTTGAAAAATGGGGTAGTATAAAAAAAGAACTTATGCTGCTTGGCTTTAAATGTGCCAAGGACAAGCCAGAATAGGCTGATCATGAACATTGGTATTCTGAGCTGGTAAACTCCACAGAACATAGGGCATTGGCTAGGAATGACACCCAAAACTCTCACCAGCCTCATTCTCAAAGCAAACATTTCAGAAACCAGTTTCATCTAGTATTTTAAAAGAGGGTGGGGAAGATGGGAGGAGGATAATTATTAATTTCTATTTCAATAACGAATGGTATTTATTCCATGTGGAATTGTACTGTTCTTTTCTAGTATAGTGAAAATAATGTGCGAAATTATTTATTTATTTATTTCTGGCATTTCTATCTCATCTTTTCTCTACCCCTGAAGGGGGCTCAGGACGGCTTACATATAGTGGCGATGCAATGTCGCTACATAACACTTACAATTATAATTATAAATCATTAAAACAGTAATACATAAACCATAAAACAATATCATCATATCATCAACTGTAACATCATTCCAGTCCAGTCCAGTGCTCCTTAAGTCTATTTTCCGAAAGCCCGGTCCCAGCGCCATGATTTTACTTTTTCTCTGAAGGCCAAGAGGGATGGAGTATAAGAAATGGATACATTCCAGTTTCAATAATTTGCATCTGTTGTTTCAAGTATACCAATATGTCCAGCTTGACATGTATGGTTATATTATAAATTACATGCCATTTCCCCTGAAGATCTTTTCTAAGTTTGAATAGTAAATAAGGTTTCACACATGGGTGATTAGGTTTCCGTAGGTGCTTTATAAATTTTTAAGGTTGCTTCCACTCTCCCTTACAGCTATTAATATACATGATTTATATATAAAGAGAAATTATAGCCTGTGGCTTCTATAAAAAAGATAATGTCACACACAGATTTTCACTGTTTCTCGTTCAAAAATCTGACTTATGAGGCCTTTGTATAATTAGCAACCAATCTTGTGAGATAACATTTAATTATATCACCTTTCATGATTCAGGAATTGACTCTTAAGACTCAATTTTCATTTGTGCTATACTGGTCTGCAAATTATTGCATTACATGCATTTAATCTAAAATAAGAATTAAGAAAATCTTGAGCTAAATGTGACTAAGACCTCTTCTTCTATCACCAATAGATGACTATTAGGCATGGTTAGGTCCAGTCGGAATCTTTGTAATTCAGATTAAATTTGGATCAAATTCCTTTTTGAAGCAAGTTCGAAGCGATTTGGGAATGCGGAAGTATCCTTGTCATTTCGAAGCCACTGTCGCCATCTTTGTTCCGACTCAGGAAGTGAATTGGAAAAGACACAGTGTTTGGAGGCAAGCAGCAGCATGCATGCTGGGATGCTTGACTCCAGCCAATGAGGGAAATCCATGTGGGGAGGGGAGGGGCTTCGGCATGGCAGCCATTGCCTTTTTAAAAGGCTTATGCGTGCGAGCCAGGGACGCGAACGGGAAGGGACTAGGTAGGCTGCTTGGGTGGGAAAGGTGCCATGCCACCACTTAGCAAGGGAACAACAGGGTGGGGAACAAATAATTTCCTTGGGGAACCACACCATACAACTTTGTAGCAGAGAACTTTGGAGCCCCCTTTCTCTGCTTGGGGTTACATGTACTTTTGGGAACAAGAAATGTTTTCTAACACTGTGGCAAGTTTTGTCAGTAGCGGTCTAATGATGAGGGAAAGAGAATCCCCCACGTTTTGCCTGTCCCGTCTGCAGGTTTTTACGTGTTGCGCAATCGCGCCTGCCATTACCAAACAATTTGGAATTTTCGGAATTTTCTGAAAATTCTGACTTTTTCCGGAAAATTTTGGAAATTATTTCCGAATCGCAAGTGTCCCCTACATCCGAAACGAGTTTTGAATCATTTTTTCCCCTTAATCAAACAAGCCTTATGACTATCTACACTACCCGACATCCTTTTGTTCGGTAGATATCTTCTCTGTTTGGGCTATTTATCTTTATAGTTTCTTCTTGCTTTTCATTTGTATGTCCTCCATCCGGATCTACATCCTGTTCCTTGGTGTGCTTCTTGTGGGAAGAATTTGTTGAATTCTAAACCCATTGCAATTTCTATGAATCTGAGGACTAATAGTTTGTGTTCCCCATATAATGAACCCTGTTATGAGTAGGTACATGTATGGTGGTGGGTGAAAGTGGTATTGGATAGAATAATGTTGCCTAAGCCAGCATTTTTCAACCTTTTTTGAGCCGTGGCACATTTTTTACATTTACAAAATCCTCGGGCACACCACCAACCAAAATGACACAAAATGACACTCTAACACTGAAATAAATATAGTTGATATGTTTTTAAATGTATTTATACACTCAGTGTGAAACCTGGGCCTGTTTTGATTAACACAACATATATATGACTTCTTCTCACATACTTATACATGGCTATCATGTCTTCTCTCAGCCTTCTCTTCTTGAGGCTAAACATGCCCAGCTCTTCAAGCCGCTCCTCATAGGGCTTGTTCTCCAGTCCCTTGTGAAATTTCACCCTGAGTGAAACTTGCTTCCAGTTAACTATGGATGTCATGAAGCTGTTATAAACACTTCCTTGGGGGGGGGGGGTGCAACTCTCGACAAATCCAGTAAAATAGTAAAAAAACCTAAACATTTCTAAGCGGAGAGGCTCAATTTGTTTCTTGGAAACCTGTGAATGCTTCAGCCTCCCAATGCTCCTAGGTTTGCTCACTGCCCAATTCACTGACGTGGAGCTTCCAGCTTTGTTCTCGCGAGAAATCCAAGCCAACGTGAAAACGCCAAATCAATCACTTCTGCCCAGTGCTCTGCTTTTGCGGAGGGAGGCAGCGAAAGAGGCCACACAGATCTATGAAACGTATCGTGAGGGTGAAGCAGCCCTGAGCTGGAGCCATGCTGAGTCGAGGCTCCTGAAGGCTTCCTCAAGGCGGGCCTGGCCCTGGCATTCAGCGGAGTCCTTCCTTTGCCTCGGGGAGAATCTTTGGGGAGGGAAATAGGGAGAAAGAGCTGCTAGGAGGGGGAAGAGTATCGACACGTGTTTGAGGTAAAAATCACAGGTATAATCATATGCATCAATTCAAGTGCTAAATAGCATAACAATTTCACATCAAGTACAATGTAATGCAATTCATTCACAGAATTGTAAATCAAAGCTTTCACTCATGACAATAGTGATGCCTTCACAATAGTGTAGGGCATAGAGCAATATTCCAACAGAGTCTGTGTACCCCTATCAATAGTCCAGAGTATAATAACTCATAGGCTAACGACTGAGCCAGTAAGGGAGCCTCGATGGGTAGAAGAGCTGGTACGCTGCCAGGTGGGCAGGCGCCAACGGCTGGAGGTAAGCTGATGATGCCAAGATGGCCGTTTCGCGTGAACTCCGCTTCCTCAGGGTGCTCAAAACTTCTGACCGCTCCTCCCCAGTGTTGTAGTAGCACAATAAGGACTCAAAGTCGATACGGGAGATTTCGCGTTTCCGTGTTCTAATACATGTCGGTATTATGAGTCATCTCCCGGGCTGATTCCAGCTATTTAGCACTTGAATTGATGTATATGATTATACCTGTGATTTTTACCTCAAACACGTGTTGATACCTTTATTCCCGCACATCTGCCCCTTTACATCCTGTGGTTTAGCTGTGTGTATAGCGATTTATTATCAGTGATTGTTTTGTTTGTGTATTGAGGAGGGGGAAGAGTGCCAATTTCCCACGGCACACCTGATGATCGCTCACGGCACACTAGTGTGCCACGGCACACTGGTTGGGAAACACTGGCCTAAGCTATTGAGTTATATAGTGACCGGACCTCAGTTTTATTGTGATCTTGCCATGTACTCTTCTGTGGTAAGGCTGGGAGACAGAAAACTAGAGGAAGAGTTACAATCCATATAAATTGTATACCTTCATGTTTCTTTGTGGTACCATGGTACAATGCATGTGCGCCAACATTACTAACCAAGGGAGTACTCTCAGAAAATGATTTATCTAGGGGTGGCCCAAGACATTTTGTTGCTGGACACAAAGGAAAATGTGGTGCTCTCTCCATTCCGCGAACAGAAACTGACTGTGAGGCATGTGAAGCTCTCTTCAATACTGGCAATGCTGAAGAATACTCCACCACACATATGGGCAGCATGCTAGTTTGGAAAGTGGGGCTATGTTGTGTAAGCTATACAGCTCTATCCTCAAAGGAAGGAGAATGACCAGGGGTCTGAGGAGGACCAATTTATGTCCTACTATTATCTCGACTCCCATAGATTTGCTGCTTCATAATATTTAGGGGTGGCCCTAGTTTTTGTAATTAAGTTTAAAATAGGAGGAGCTCCTCTATCACTAATCAGTGAATAGTGGGCAAAGTAATCTATTGAGATAAAAGCAGATAGTGTGCTTCACACGAACACACACAAACATTTAAACACACAAATTGGGTAAAAAGATTGTGGAGTTTCAGAGGGAAAAGAAAAAGAAGCACACCTCAAACTTTTTAAATTAATCCTTTTATCAGTACAGCACTGATAAAACAGATGCTATAGAGGAGATTCATTAACATCAAGCTTTTGGTCTTTAAAACTGTTCATGTATGAATAACCCCCATATTATCATTTAAGTGAGATGGTGATCTTGACATTTGATATTCAAACTTGGTAAAAAAAAGTGTATTTGCAGAAGTTTGGAGGGAGGGGGCAGTCAGTCTCTATACTTCTAATCCAGTTCTATTGGCAATCTGTGGCTGTAATACCAAAAGGATGTGCTTCCTTTCTTCTGAGAAAAAGACTAAATCCACAGGATGACTATATCTTAGCTCCAGTGTGTAGTACAGTAGAGTCTCGCTTATCCAACCTTTGCTCATCTAACGTTCTGTATTATCCAACGCAGTCTGCCTCCAGCCCAGATCCACAGCTGTTTCAATACATTGTGATGTTTTGGTGCTAAATTCGTAAATACAGTAATTAATACATAACTTTACTGTGTATTGAACTGCATTTTCTGTCAATTTGTTGTAAAACGTGATGTTTTAGTGCTTAATTTGTAAAATCAAAATGTAATTTGACATTTGATAGGCTTTTCCTTAACCCCTCCTTGTTATTAATTTAATTTAAACATTTATATTCCACCCTTCTCACCCCGAAGGGGACTCAGGGCGGAGCACAGCATATATACAGCAAACATTCAATGCCGGGACAAGAATTCATATACGCATGCATAAACATTAAAAACATTTATCTCAATAATTAAAATACACCATTTAAAACCGTCTTGCTCATCTGCGTCTAATCTAATTGGCCCGGTAATCTTTCCTATTGCTGCTTTATTGCCTTGTCTTGAAAGCTTGGTCCCACAGCCAAGTTTTTATTATCCAGCATTTTCGCTTATCCAGTGTTCTGCCAGCCTGTTTATGTTGGATAAGCAAGTTTCTACTGTATCTTGTCCTGGTTTTACCCTGTTAACACTCACCCATTTTAATCCAAACTCAAATTTGGCTTGAAAGCCACAGTTCCTCCACCCTGGAGTCACATTGGTACAAAAGGGTGTTTCTGCCATGTTCATGGGTTTACTGTATCAAATTAATTTAGATCACACAACCACAGTGGGTGTGTTTTTCTTCTTCCCAGAATGCAGGCAAATATATGGTCATATAAATCAATAGGCTTTCTTATTTTCCTGCTATTCTTACCTTCCCTCCCTTTGGCTTGTATAGCTCTCTTGCCAATCTCTTTCCCAATTTTTTCCTCTTCCATCTGAAACTGCACAACGTCTAGCCCATGTGTGTGTGTTTAGATGTGTTTATGTGTTTTGGGAATTAAATATCTGATTGAGTTTGGGACAGGACATTTGAAGTTCCCCGCATAATTTTCCCTTTAAATTAACAGTTTTTTTAAAAAAAGAAGTCCTTCAGACTAAGACTGCTAGTTTGCAAACATGTCAGCACCAACCCCACAAAAAATGCAGCCTGATTCTCACCATGTTTCTTGCAATATCTTTCCTGATAGGTCCAAAGAAATCTATTCTCCAATAAGCCTGCAATCCTCTGCCTGAACTAAATTTAACTGGACTTAATTTGAGAAGCAGGGGAAGGCTGGAGGAGGGAAGGATTGAGAAATATGAATGGAGATAGGCTATAGCCAAAGCTGTATTTTCATACTTTCTTTGATAAGGCAAGGGAGCCTCAGCTAAAGACTAAAGTTAATTTATCTGTGTGATACTGCCTTGAAAGACATTAATACGGGTTTGTCCCTTTGAAGAGAGCAGGTTTGTGTGAACTTAACAGAACTTCCAAGTTAACGAAATAATCTATAAAGCCATGACTGGGCTCAAATTCTTATAGTACTTTCTTAAGCATAGGAGGATGATAAGAGGCACTGCACTTTTGGAAGCCAGAGCAATAGTAGAAGCTAAAAGAATAGTGGCTTAACATTTAGATCTGTTTCTTAATAAATCAGTATACTATGTGCCAATTTTTTTTATTACAGAATGCAGTTTTTCTATATATCTTCTGCTAATGTATGCAACTAGTTGATGAGCACCTGGCATTCTCCCTACATATTTATTTATTTACTATATTTACATATCCCGCCCTTCTCAACCCACTAAGGGGACTCAAGGCAGCATAGGGGTTCTGTAGTACATACAGTCTATCTCTTAGCCCTTTCTGCAGATGGGGTGCAGTGCTTACTGTTAAATTAGCGTGGAAAAGTCGGGGGGGGGGGTTGGTGGGGGGAATCCGTTTGGCAGGTGTTTTAAAAACTTTTTTATCAAATCTATTCTTTTTCTGCATAAGGAGAAGCCAGTCCTAATAAAGTGCTGACAAATAGCAACAGTTTTATGACTCGAAAGCACCATGTTACATCAAATGGTGTGTTAATGACTTGAGATGACATTTATTTCCTAGCTGTGATTATTTAAGTCACAATTTGGAAATTGGACCACCCACCAAGGGCCTTGGAAAGGTAAGCTAAGTATAGAAAACCTTGGGAAGAAAAAGAAACATGGCTGTTCTTCAGACAATGATTAGTGATGCTCCACAACAAGACTTTTTCTGTGCCAATTGCATTGCCTTATTCATAGAATTTTACGGGCAGTCCAGACATTGTCATTATCTTCAATTTGCAGCCTTCCTGTGTTTTCACACAACTTTTACCTTTTTTTCTTACCAGAAAAACATCAATTAAGGGGGTGGAGGGAATGGCTGTACAATGCCTTTGAGTGTTAACTGTTGGAGCCTATTTGGAAACATGATGAGCCTTGAGATAGGTAAGGTAAAGATTTTCCCCTGACATTAAGTCCAGTCGTGTCTGACTCTAGGGGTTGGTGCTCATCTCCATTTCTAAACCAAAGAGCTGGCATTGTCTGTAGACACTTCCAAGGTCATGTGGCCGGCATGACTGCATGGAGCACCGTTACCTTCCTGCCAAAGCAGTACTTATTGATCTACTCACATTTGCATGTTTTTGAACTGCTAGGTTGGCAGAAGCTGGGCCTAACAGCAGGAGCTCATGCCACTTCCCGGATTTGAACCTGCAGCCTTTCGGTCAACAAGTTCAGCAGCTCAGAGCTTTAACCCACTGCGCTGGGATTTGGAAAAGATTGAATATTCATTGAGATGCAGATACTTTCTCCTCATAACTCAGCTCATTCTGAGGATGGGGGGCAGGCCGGAGTCCGTCCCCGATAACTTCCAACATTGCCTTGAAGCCGTCACTGGATGGCTGCGAGCCAGTAGGTTGAGGGTGAATCCGCGAAGACGGAGATCTTGTGGCTGGGCCGCCCGGGCGGGATGGGTGCCCGGCTTCCGACCCTGGACGGTGCGGCACTACATCCAGCGCCGTCAGTGAGGAGCCTTGGCGTCCATCTGGACTCCCAGCTGACCATGGAGGCCCAGGTCTCCATGGCCAGCAAGGCTGCCTTTTTTCACCTCCGCCAGGCAAGGAGGCTGGCCCCCTATCTCTCCCGGACCGACCTTGCCACGGTGATCCCAGCCCCGGTCCTCTCGAGGCTAGATGACTGGAACGCGCTCTACGCTGGCCTGCCTATGTCGTCGATCCGAAGCTCAAGCTGGTGCAGAACACCGCCGCCCGGCTCCTGTCTGGGGCTCCAGCAGGTTGCCGAATAACTCCAATCTTGCGGGATCTGCACTGGCTGCCTATTGAGCACCGGGTCGCCTTCAAAGTGTTGGTTCTTACCTTTAAGGCCATTCACGGCCTGGGGCCAGCGTACTGAGGGACCGTCTCGCCCTATATTGCCCACCGAGATCACTACGGTCAGTAGAGGCCAACTTGCTGGCAGTTCCATCTGCCAAGCTAGCTCGCTTAACATCCACTCGCCGGAGGGCGTTCTCCGTGATAGCTCCTACGCTATGGAACGCCCCCCGGCTGAGGCCAGAGCCCTGAGGGACCTACTCCCTCAGACGGGCCTGCAAAACCTATCTGTTTAAGCAGGCCTTTGGGGAGTAGGCCCTTACTCACGCCCGGTTCAATTTATTGGCTACCGCTGCTGTTTTAATTGCTGTTTTAATTGTTTTAATTGTTTTAATTGTATTGCCTGTTTTTAATTTGAGCTACATCTTTTGTGTTCTATGTTTTTATGCTGTACCTCTGGCACTGAGCCTTTAGTATGTGAGTCGCCGCGAGCCCTCGGGAGTCGGCGACGCAGAAATCGCAATAAATAAATAAATAAATAAATAAATAACTAGTGCTCATTTGATACAGAAAAGCAAGAAGTATCGGGATTAAAATAAAATTGAAAGCCTGAAGATCCAAAATTCAAAATTAGTACTGTTAGCTATGCACTCTATGGAATACTATGAAGGTTCATGCAAGGCTTGTGCTCAGAGTCAGACTTTTCTATGATTGCAGTCCACAGTTAGCCCTGAGGTAGTTCAGCTGTAGCCAAGACCAGTGTCAGTCCTATGCCGTTGCAGTACCAAATCAACAGAATGAATTAAAGCCAGTCTGTATTGTGGAATGCTTAAAATGACAGCATAAAAGCTATTATCAAATGGCAGGGGGAAATCATATACAAAAGTCTCTCTAAAAGCTTTCCATAAATAACCCTATCTTGTTGAAGATGTAATGCAAAATACATCACAATAGAGCTGGGCTTCTGTGGGGAGTGTTTTCCATAATGTTATATTTTCTTGCCAAAGTTAAGTTGCTGCAGATTGTGGAGCAGAAACTCATATGCTGAAGATTTGGAGACCACGGGGGTTACTATAAAAGCGAACTAGCCTTGTTTAGCAGGTTGGGATCATTACAGATATTGGAAGAAAAAGGTTTTCACACATAGTAAAAAGATCATGTATGTCAAAATAAGGAACAGAGAAAATAATAGCATCGTATATTTTACAGTATCATTTATGTTTACATCCTTTTAAACAAAGGTTCGATCCTTTAGTTGTGTAATCCTGCATGGTAGCAGTATAGAATAACAGCCCATAAGCAAAAATAGCCAAGGACTGAGATCTCTCCTCCACAAGGAAATACTTTCTCAGTGTTAATTGAGGACTTTATCATACCATCATAGCGATGCATTACTCCCGTTATTGCCTCATTCTTACTGCATAAGACTGCTCTCCTGGCATTGTTGTGGTAATAATAATAATAATAATAATGACATCACGATTGTGGAAAAGAAAAAAGTTTGGATTCTTGATGTCGCCATACCAGGTGACAGTCACATTGAAGGAAAAACAACAGGAAAAACTCAGCCGTTATCAAGACCTCAAAATCGAACGGCAAAGGCTCTGGTATAAACCAGGACAGGTGGATCCAGTGTCATTGGCACACTGGGTGCCATGCCAAAAGATCTCAGCCAACATTTGGAAACATTGACAAATTCACCATCTGTCAACTGCAAAAGGCCACCTTACTTGGATCTGCATGCATCATTCGAAAATACACCGCAAAGTCCTAGACACTTGGGAAGTGTTCGACTTGTGATGTTGTGATACGAAATCCAGCATATAGATCTCGTTTGCTGTGATGTACTTTGTTTCTGGGTCAGTAAAATAATAATACTACTTTTAATTTTATTCCTCACCACCATCTCCCCAAAGGGACTCGAGAAGGCTTACATGTGAGACAAATGTCCATAAAAAACATAAAAGCAAAGCAATAAAAACACATTAAAATAGGAGCAGCATAAAATACAACCACCAAAATAAAAACACACTAAACATGACAAAATAGAACAATTGCAATTGAGCTTCTACCAGACCCCATTCAACATAAACCAATAACTGGATTTCCAGGGTGGACCTGGTCAAGCTATATACGGGCTGGGCAGGGGTAGTGCAAATAGCAAATCATAGGGCCAGGATAGTGGATGAAGTGCAAAACAGACTACTTCTAATGGCCTAGGAAGTAGTTGCGTGTCTCCTTGGAGGCTTGGGTTTCGGCTTGAATTCCGCCTACCTTTGGCGCCCCGGAGCCCTCCCAATACGGGAAATTATATCACTTTACTTGGAACGTCTCCATTTCCACGCCCTCCATTTTCTCTGGGCTCACAACGAACTATCGCCAACCCCTCTCTGGGACTATTACGGATTATTGCCAGCCCTTCTTTGGGACTAAAGCGGATTTTCGCTAGCCCTTCCTTGGGACTTTAGCGCATTTTCGCCTGCCTTGTAAATGTCTATATTGGTGTTCTTCATTCGTCGTGTGTATTCTCACAAAATATATTGATACCAACTAAACGTATGTATGGTCCTTTTTATATGTGCATGGTTACTCAGCATATATTATCTGGTTACTATTTTCATCTCTTGCACTGTTGGTGGTGACTGCTGACATGGAACTCTGGTGTGAGCTGGTTCATGAGGTCATGAAGAGTCAGAAGTGACTGAATGAATGAACAACAGAAATAATCTGTTAATGAGCCCCTATCCAACAGCAATTCAGTAGCCAGTTTAGCTACAAATGCGTTATAGTGCTTTCTTTTGTGAACAATCCATTAGCGAGCAATGTGTGGATATGGCCAGGATATCCCCTCCTCAAGAGTTCTTGAGGAAATCCTTAGTAGAGAAGTCTCAGACCACTTATTCTGCCTGTGCAAGGAAGATGACTTTTAAAAAATGTCTAAACCCATCTTAAGCCCTCTTCTGGTTTTTTTTTTGGGAGAGGGGAGGAGGGTTGTTTTTGGTTTCTAGTTACTTTTGCCTAATAGGACCCCCCATTTGGCACAATGGGTTAAATCAGGGGCGGGGAGCCTACGGCCCGCGGCCCAGATGTGGCCCGGCAGCCGGTTCTGTGCGGCCCGGGAGAAGGGCGTCGGGGCCGGGGCCAAGAGGAAGGGGTGCCGCTGCCGCCATCCGATCGCGGGCTCTGTGGGGCCTGTGTCGGCAGACAGGCGGAGGAATGGCAGCTTTGAAGTGCCCGCCATCCCTGGAGGCGATCTGCGCCTGCAGCGGCAGCACTCCGCAACCTGCGGGGGCTGATCGGCGTGGCGACTTGGAAGACTTGATCGTCTTCCGGGTCGCCACGGGCGATGAGCCACCTCAGATTGCCGAGTGCTCCCCCTGCAGGCCAGGATCGCCTCCAAGGATGGCGGGCACTCCAAAGCCACGGCTCCTCTGGCCTGTCTGCCAACATAGGCCCCACAGAGCCCGTGATCGGATGGCAGCAGCGGCACCCTTCCTCTTGGCCCTGCAGAGCGATCAGCTAGGGAACGGCTGGGGGCGAGAGCGGGCGGAGGCCTGCAGCCTCCGATGGCCTGCTGCTCTGCTGTCCTCTGCTGCGGCGGCGGCTGGGTCCACTTTGCTATCCTCTGGGCTGGGTCCATTGGGCCATTCCATCTTGGGATCCTTCCTCTCTTGAGGATGTCAGCCTTCATCTTGGTTTGAACCTTGTCTTCTTGAATTTAATTTTATTTTAGTGGTTTTTATTATTATTGTATAATAATTTTATTATAATAATATAACAAATAATATATGTTATATTATATTATAATTTCAATATATTATAATGTCTATACTATATATATACTATAATATAATAATTATGATATTAATACTAATAATATATGAATATTTCTTGATATATTAATATGTTAATATTAATTATGTGTAATATATAGTAAATATAGTAAGTATATAAATAAATTATGTAGATTAGAATGTAATTCCGCCTTTAGGTGCGGCCCTCCATAGTATTTTTGGCCTCTCGTGTGGCCCCTTGGAAAAATAATTGCCCACCCCTGGGTTAAATCCTTGTGCTGGCAGGACTGAAGACCAACAGGCTGTAAGTTGGAATCCAGGGAGAGCGTGGATGAGCTCCCTCTGTCAGCTCCAGCTACCCATGTGGACATGAGAGAAGCCTCCCGCAATGATGGTAAAACATCAAAACATTCGGACATCCCCTGGGCAATGTCCTTGCAGATGGCCAATTCTCTCACACCAGAAGTGACTTGCAGCTTCTCAAGTTGCTCCTGACACACACACACACACACACACACACACACACACACAAAACACCTTTGCCTAATGGTCTGTTGGCTGTAATAAAGGCTATTACTATCGCTATGCAATCACAAAGTTAAAACCATGGTAGCCTCTTTTTTCTCTGCAGGAGAAAGGAATAACATGGCAAGGGATGACATGTCCATTTTATTTTCCTGTGTCACTTCGCTAATAAAACAAATCATCCAATAAAAGATCTCAGCAGTCACAGAAAGCTTTGTAATGCAGTAATACAGTCTTGATGTGCTATTTTATTACTGTGCAGATACAGCTAGATTTTTAAAAATTAGATGAACCAATAATGTGAGGGATGGGGTACAGGAGTCAGTAATGATGCCATTAATGAAGATAAAAAATGTGCAAATGGTGTTAATAAATACTACGGTGACAAGGGTATGGTAGAGAATGGCAGCTATCATCGCAGGATTGGCTGGAGCAGATTTCAAAAGGAAGAATGCGGCATAAAGGTGTTGTGTGAAAAGGGCCTGAAAGAAAGACAAAGGGAGTGTGGTGAGCATGGACACTTTAGCTTCACATAGCTAGCTAGCATATCTTAGAATAGCCACATGGGTGCACCTATGCACAACAATCAAGGCAAATCATTCAACAATTGCTTTTGCTGTATTTCAGTAGGCATTTGTAAGCCATTGTCAGGCATGTAGCTGGGGGCTAAGGGGGCTTCAGCCCCGAAATTTTCAGGGTGGTCCATTTGGAAAGGGGCAATCATTCCCCAATTCCTGCCTGTATGCACAGGTTTGATCCAGATCCATCATGGGCTCGGTTCAATGCCGTGTTGTTGTTATTATTATTATTATTAAAAACAGTTATTCTACATTAAAATGACGTTAGTTATGCTACTAATATCTTGCCTCCAAGGGCAGAATATGTAATTTAGAGCCTGTATATTTAAGAGTAGGGGAGGAATCAGGAGCCCTAGCTTTAGAATTCTGGGTTTTGGAGTGGGGATTTCTGGGTAGTTTAGAATTAGCAGAGAGTTTGCTTGAAAGGAAGACAGAAAAGCTAAAATGAAAAGAAGCCAAAAGAGCATTTATTCTTCAAAAAGCCCAGAGAGGAAAACGTTTCATCTAAAGTTAAAGGTAACTTATGTTTTATTCAGAATAACACTAAATTAACTATGTATAATACACTGCTTGCTCAATCCCTTTTCTTTTTTAAAACTTGTAGGTATCCTGATTTTGATGCATCTTTTTAAATATTATAATAGCATTTATATATATTAGGCTAGTAGGCCTTAAATTATCTCTCCCTATTGAAGTTCATTGTTTTGCCACAAGAGCAGCACTGAGTTCACACAGTAATTTCACTAGCTTCTTTTGTACATTTAAGTTGTAAATGATTGTAGAACAATCTTGGATATATAAAACATACAATTTGTTGTCGAAGGCTTTCATGGCCGGAATCGCTGGGTTACTGCTGTGAGACTATACAGAAAAGCTATTGAAATCTACAAGCATGTGGTCAATTTCAATGCAAAGCAGGAAACCATGAAAATGAACAAAATCTGACTACAAGTATTTTTAAAAACTCTAAAATCTGGACAGTGAATGAAGAACAACACTCAGAAATTGCAGACATTTTTATTTATTCATTCATTTATTTATTGATTTGTTAGCCGCCTCCCAACGTGGCTCGGGCGGCTTACAACAATGATCAAACGAACAATATAAAAGTACATCAAATACATATAAAGCAGTATAATAGCTATATAAGGGCTATTTCAGATTGGTCACAAATATTTAGGGGCCGGTAGCTTGTTGGAATAGGACAGTCTTGCAGGCTCTCCGGAAAGCTCTCTCTCTCTCTCTCTCTCTCTCTCTCTCTCTCTCTCTCTCAATCAAGGCCTGCTAACACTTCCTAACAAAAGGAGTCCCCCAGGCATTAAGCTGTCAGGTCTTGAGTTGCAAGGACATTCAAAGATAAACAAGGTGGATAATTGCAACATTCCCACTTGCCTCCAACTGCCAAGAGTTCTTTCTCCTCCCTGGACATTGTTATACAAGTATACAATAAACCTCACTTGCGTAGTTTCCAACAGACCTCAAACCTCTGAGGATGCCTGCCACAGATGTGGGTGAAACATCAGGAGAGAATGCTTCTGAAACATGGCCATACAGCCTGTAAAACTCACAGCAACTCAGTAAACAATACAATGTTTGCAGTAACAGATTTATTCCATTTATAGTACTAAAAGTAGTATTATTTTTCAGATGAGGATAATACCGTTCCTTCTTCGAGCAGTACCACATCAGCCTCCCATTGCTCAAGCCAACAAAGTGGTCGTACTTCTGAAGCTGACAAAATATCAGAACTTTCAAAGATGTGTTTTTATAACTGGCATGCAGAGTCTTTTGACATAGGAGACATTCAACAAGAGAAGATAGATGAAAACACAAAGAAAAACATTCTTCAGTCAGTTCTCCTCCCAAAACAGCCTTACACTTTTCCTTCAACCCAAAGTAAAAATCAAACAAGAAGATTTCAAGAAAAATGGATTACAGACCCCACCTCAGGATTTGCTTTCTTGGCCTATTCTAAAAAAAGAAGATGCAGTTTATTGCAAACCATGTTTTTTGTTTTATCCCCATGGTATAGGAAAAGGAACTCATGAGGCTCCTGGAAAGTTGGTTACGTGTGGTTTTAGAGACTGGAAGAAAGCCAAAGAGACATTTATGAAACACTCTGCTACAGAATATCACAAAGCTTGTGTTGTACATGCAGACAATTTCACTAAGATGATGTCAGGAAAACAAAGATATTTGCTCTCAACTAGACACACAACATGCAAGGGAGAAGGAGGAAAACAGGGCTGCTCTACTTCCCATTATAGAAACAATTCTCTTTTGTGCAGAGGAAGAGTTGCCTCTTAGAGGAAATGAAGACAGTGGTCCTCTCTCTTTGGAAAAACCTTCCAAAAAGATGGGAAATTTCGAGCCTTACTACGATTTAGAGCATGCTCTGGAGACGAAAATCTAAGGAGACATGTTATTAACTGTGGCAAGAATGCTACATACATAAGTCCTGAAATACAGAATGAGATAATTTCAATCAGTTGCAGTTTAGTGACAGAAGAGATTGTTGCTAGAGTCAACAAGTCTGATTGCTTCTCCATTCTGGCTGATGAAACTATGGATGTATCGGCAACAGAGCAGCTTTCGTTATGTCTTCGCTATGTAGATTTAAAGGAAAACTTACCAGTCATCCAAGAAGATTTTGTAGGATTTATACCTATATACGACCAATCAGCAGAAAATGTCACTAAAGTTATCCTAGAAAAATGCAACATGTTGAAATTGGATATGAGCAAGTGTGTAGGGCAGGGCTATGATGGAGTTGCCACCATGGCTGGCCATCTAAGTGGAGTTCAAACAAAAATTCGAGAAACATACCCCAAAGCAAGATATTTTCATTGTGCAAGTCATCGACTGAACCTTGCATTGAGTGATACATTTTCAAGCTCTTCGGTCAGAAATTGTCTTGGAACAATAAAAGAAATAACAAATTTCTTCAGAAACAGTTCAAGTGCTAACAATATTTTGCAGATTAATATTAGTGTTCATGTGCCAGAAACAAAGAGAAAAGATTGACACGTTTATGCGAGACTCGTTTCATTGAGAGGCATGACAGTGTATTAACATTCGTTGAACTATTTAAGCCGATTGTAGTTGCATTAGAAGAAATCTCAGAGAAACCATGGAAAATATCTTCTTCAGCTTCAAACTTTTTGACTGCAATTGAAAAAAGTGATTTCCTTGTTAGCCTGTTTGTTTGTGAACAACTCTTCAGCCTTACTTTGCCTCTATCAGTTTTTCTTCAGGAAAAAGTCTTGATATGGCATCTGCCATAAACCATGCTAAGTCACTGTTGAAGTCTTTAGAGATGTTGAGAGCAGATGCAAAAGGTCATTTTTTAAAACTCTTTGACTTAGCAAGAACAACATCTGAAAACATATTTCAAAGCAACTTGACTATTCCAAGGCAAAGTTCAAGACAGGTGCATCGGGCAAATCCAGGGACTACTTCTGTAGAAGATTATTTCAGAGTTGCGATGTTCATACCATGTGTTGATTCACTCATACAGAACATTACTGCAAGGTTCATGACAAATGAAGACATTTTAACCAGTTTCCAGGTTCTCCTCCCTGGGTTTTCAGGTCTAGACAAAGTTCACCATATGGAACAACTGTCAGAATACTTTGAAAATGATGCAGCACTTGCTTCCGTCAAGGCCGAGTATATGATGTGGTGTAATATTACACCATCAATTCAGAAAGATACTGAGGTACTTAAAGTGTTGGAACTGTGTGACAAAACCTACTATCGGTCAATACATTTCCTTTTGACTGTGTTAGCTACTCTACCAGTAACAACATGCAGTGTGGAAAGATCGTTTTCAACCATGAAGAGAGTGAAAAGTGTATCTAGAAGTTTAATGACAGACCAAAGACTTAGTGGACTAGCAATGATTTCCATCCATCGGGACATCACTATCAAACCAGAAAAAGTAATTGACAAAATGGCTGGGGAGAAGAAAAGAAGACTGTTGCTGTAAAGTAAAAAATAAGTTTAAAAAGTATTCTAAACATTTTGTTAATGAAAGTAAATAAATAACATTTATTATTTAAACTGTTATGTGTATTGATATCATGATCTGATCACCATGCTCAATATATCTCATATGCATGGGGGTATTGGGATAAAGATACTTTTTTTAAAAAAAGGTTTGCTACGGTAGATCTCTCTCACTCACATTCAGCCCCCCCCGAAACAAAATCCTGGCTACGGCCCTGGCCATTGTTTTTGGCATTTGTAGTTAGTGATTTTTAATTGTACACAGTTAGCCACTCTCCGTTTTTATGAAGAAGGGTGGAATGTAAATTGAACAAATTCCTGGTACTGTCTATGTGTTTGTGCTTCTTTGGAAGGAAGGGCTGACCCTTTCAAATGCACAAATTTCTGGCCTTGTTGAACGGCAATATTCAAGCTCCTCCTGAAGCTTAAAGGCATAATCTTGAGAACCCTTCGAAAGAAATAAACCAAGTTAATTGATCTAGAATGGGAATGTAGAAAAAATGTGTCTTAAGACCTTCTGCTAAGGTCATCCTCCAAGTGCCTTTCTTATCAGGGTGAAACCGGGATGTAGCTATTGGGTTAAAATGAGGTCAGGGTCTTAAAAGTTCAGTTGAGTATTTAGAAATACAATGTAGGCATTCAAAGACAAAAGGTAGTCAAAAGTTCTAAGGGAATACAAACAACAAATATCAGGATTTGTCCAAAACAAGTCATGCCAGACTAACCTGATCTCTCTTTTTTAATAGAGTTACAGGCTGGGTAGATGCAAGGAATGCCATGGATGTGGCTTATCTGGATTTCAATGAGGCCTTTGACAAGGTCCCCCACGACCTTCTGGCAAACAAACTAGTCCAATGTGGGCTAGGCAAAACTACAGTTAGGTGGATCTGTAATTGGTTAAGCAAACAAACCCATAGGGTGCTCACCAATGCTTCCTCTTCATTCTGGAAAGAAGGAACGAGTGGAGTGCCATAAGCAGGGCCCAGTCCTGTTCAATATCTTTATTACTGACTTAGATAAAGGGTTAGGAGGCATGATCATCAAGTTGGCAGACAACACCAAATTGGGAGGGTTGGCCAATACTCCAGAAGACAGGAGCAGAATTCAAAATGACCTGAACAGATTTGAGAGATGGGCCAAAACTATCAAAATGAAGTTCAACAGGGACAAATGCAAGATACTCCACTTAGGCAGAAAAAAATGAAATGGAAAGAATAGGGGACGCCTGGCTCAACAGCAGTACCTGTGAAAAAGATCTTGGAGTCCTCATGGACAACAAGTTAAACGTAAGTCAACAATGTGAGGTGGTGGCCAAAAAAGCTAATGGGATTTTGGCCTGCATAAATAGGAGCCTAGTGCCTAGATCCAGGGAAATCATGCTACCCCTCTATTCTGCCTTGGTTAGACCACGTCTGGAATCACACTGTGACCAACTCTGGGCACGGCAGTTGAAGGGAGATATTGATAAACTGAAATGTGTCCAGAGGAGGGCAACTAAAATGATCAAGGGTCTGGAGAACAAGCCCTATGAAGAGCGGCTTAAAGAGCTGGGCAGAAGTGAAGGCTGAGAGGAGACATGATGAGGGCCAGGCTTGCTTTCTACTGCCCTGGAGACTAGGATGGGGAACAATGACTTCAAATGACAGGAAACGAGATTCCACCTGAACATGAGGAAGAACTTCCTGACCATGAAAGCTGTTCAGTAGTGGAACTCTCTGCCCCAGAGTGCGGTGGAGGCTCCTTTGGAGGCTTTTAAACAGAGGCTAGGTGGCCATCTGTTGGGGGGGTGAACCTGGTTTTCCTGCTTCTTGTCAAGGGGGTTAGACTAGATTGCCCATGAGGTCTCTTCCAACTCTATGATTCTAGGATTTAGGTTATTTTCAATGTCTCATTCTCTACAATGCTAAAAATTTGGTGAATGAAAAAAACTTCATAGAAAAGCAGAAGGTGACTTGCGTCCTGATATAGGGAGAAAGGCAGGATATATATGAAGTAATGCTTATTTGGCCTTCACACACACACACACACAGAGCCATAACTACACTCTTAAGTTTCAAACCTGGCTTTGGGGCACCTGTTTTAGAAAGATAACCTGGGGCCCACTCTACCAGCTTTAAAATCCTTAGCTATTCTTATAAAAGCTTTTGTGGTGTGCTTTTGTCTGTAGCTTCTTCTTGCACATGGCTCCCAAAATTTGGCAGTGTGAATGATTTTCAGTAAACAGAGAATGGCACAAGAATGCAGAACACCAGAAACAGCTCTTTCTATAGAGGGTTGTTGTGAGTTTTCCAAGCTGTATGGCCATGTTCCAGAAGCATTCTCTCCTGACCTTTTGCCTGCATCTATGGCAGGTATCCTCAGAGGTTGTGAGGTCTGTTGGAAACTAGCAAAATTGAGTTTATATAAATGTGGAATGATGTCCAGGGTGGGAGAAAGAACTCTTGTCAGTTTGAGGTATGTGTGAATATTTCAATTGGCCACCTTGATTAGTATTTAATGGCCTGGCAGTTTCAAGGTCTGGTTTCTTGCTGCCTGGGGTCAGGCATGTAGCCAGGGGGGGGGCTAAGGGGGCTTCAGCCCCCCGAAATTCTCAGAGTGGTCCGTGAAAAGGCCTTACTGGTACATTATTTAAACTGTTATGTTTATTCATATCATGATCTGATCACCATGCTCATTATATCCCACATTAATGGGGTTATTGGGATAACAATACAAAAGGTTTGCTAGGGTAGACCCTCTTCCACCCAGTCTCAGCCCCCCGAACCAAACTCACCCCCCCTCCCCCGAATCAAAATCCTGGCTACGGCCCTGCCTGGGGTAATCCTTTGTTGGGAGGTGATTAGCTGGCCCTGCTTGTTGCTTGTCTGGGATTCTCCTGCTTTTTGAGTGTTGTTCTTTATTTATTGTCCTGATTTTAGATTTTTTTAAAAAAATATAAATACTGGTAGCCAGATTTTGTTCATGTTCATGGTTTCCTCCTTTCTGTTGAAATTGTGCACATGCTTGTGGATTTCAATGGCTTCTCTGTGCAGCCTGACATGGTGGCTGTTAGAGTGGTCCAACATTTCTGTCTTCTCAAATAATATGCTGTGTCCATGTTGGTTCATCAGGTGCTCTGTTATGGCTGACTTCTCTGGTTGAAGTAGTCTGCAGTGCCTTTAATGTTCTTTGATTTGTGTTTGGGCATTGCTGTGTTTGGTGGTCCAGACCTTGAACCTGGACATTATTCCAGAGAGAGAGAGAGAGAGAGAGAGAGAGAGAGAGAGAGAGAGAGAGAGAGAGAGAGAGAGAGAGAGAGAGCTGTTTCCAACAGACCTCACAACCTCTGAGGATTCCTGCCATAGATGCAGGTGAAACAGCAGGAGAGAATGCTTCTGGAACATGCCCAGACAGCCTGGAAAACTCAAAACAATGCAGTGATTCCTGCCATGAAAGCCTCCGACAATCTATCTTTCTATGGATTTTGAGCTGCAAACCTGTGAAATGGGGAAAGGAAAATAATTTGGAACCTGTTTTTTTCCCTATCATTCTCCTTCCCGTTTCCTGCTTTTTTCTTCTCTGGCAGAAAAGGGGTTTTGGTTTTTTTTGTGAAGGGACAGGGCATCTTCAAAAATGGAACTTGCACTCTGGTTGTGGACACTGACAAGCCCCTTAATTGCTGTTTGGGAGCCGGCTGAGATACGCCAGTCTGCAACAATGACCCAAGTGACGTCTGCGGAGCCGGGCTCGCCTCCTCCTCCTCCTCCTCTTCTGTGGCTGTGAAATTCAACAGGAGCCGGTCCTGCCTTGCCTTGCCCTGGCCAGCCTTCCTCCCGCGTGGGGTTTCCTCCTGCACCTGAACCTTACCCGTTCAGCCCTTTCCACGCGTGGCTTGCGTCTCCCCTTTCCTAGGGCACAGTGTTGATGTGTCCTGAGAGAGGGCAAGGAGGGTGTTGAATCCTCGAAGGAAGCCTATGGACGAGAGGCGGGTGGGAAGAGAAGAAGGGTCTTGAAGGGGAGGGCGGCTGAAGGGCTGGCTCCCCTCTTTGGCAGAGAAGGTGGCTGCCAGCCAGCCAGATGGGAAGCCCCTCTCCGGGGTCTGAGCCCAGGGCGACTCCCCTCTCCGGCCACTCAACCCCGGTGATGTCCTCCTCCTCCTCCCTTTAAGCCTTTCCTGCTGCTTTCCAGGAAGTCCTGCCGAAGCAACAAGGGAGTGGGGGAAGGATCAAAGGGGCCCTCTCCCCCACAGTTGTATTGTCGAAGGCTTTCATGGCCGGAATCACTGGGTTGTTGTCGGTTTTCCGGGCTATATGGCCACGTTCTAGAAGCATTCCCTCCTGACGTTTCGCCTGCATCTGTGGCAAGCATCCTTAGAGGTTGGGAGGTGTGTTGGAAACTAGGAACATTGGGTTTATTATATATCTGAGCAAGGTCCACAATTGCCGAGCTCCCCGACCTGTCACCTCTCTGTCTCTCTCCTCTTCGGGGGCGTGTACGCTCCTTGAGCTGGCTGTGATTGTGTGTGTGTGTATGTGTGTGTGTTGGGGGGCGGGGACGGGATCACACGCGAAATAAACAAGCCGTGTGCCTACGTGCCTGTGTGTGCAGATTGGGGGGAGATCCGCCGGCGAAATCTGGGGAGGGGGCGTGAGGCAGAAAGGAGAGAAAGCCGCGCTGAACAATAGAGAGAGAGAGAGAGAGAGAGAGAGGAAGGGGCTGGGCTCGGAGGGAGCCCCTGCTGCTGGTTGCTGTGTGGGGTGTGGATGTGCAGGCGCCTTTGGGGAGAAGAGGAAGAGGAAGAAGGCGGCGAAGAAGACAATACCCCTTCCTTCCCCAGGGCTGTCGGCGGCAAGAGACAGCCTGGCAAGGATGGGGCGCGCCGAGGCTGGCTGCTGAGTGCTCTTCCCTCCCTCCCTCCCTCCTCTCCTCTCCCCCCACACACGCCCTCCTTGCCTGCTTGTGGCGTGTGTCTCTCCTTCTCCCTCCTCCCCAACTCACTGGATATTATTACTACTACCCACCCAGCCCTCGCCGCCGCCGCCGCCGCCTCCGTTGCTGTTGCAGCCTCCTCCTCCTCCTCCCCTGCCTTTGCCTTGGCTCTTGCTGCTGAGCGCCCTTCTTGCCCAGCCATGAACCCGGCCGCCGAGGGCTCCGCGGAGGAAGGGGCTGTGCCCGACTCGGAGGTGGACGCCTTTTTCCGGACAGGTAACGAGGAGGCAGGGGCGGGGAGGCCTTTGTTTTGGAGGCAAGGAAGGAAGAGCCTCAGGAGGTGGAGGGCGCTGGACCCCCGATCCTGCACCCGGTCTTTATTGTCCACAAGGGAAGCCCACCCAGCCGCCCCTCTTCCTCCGCCGCCGCCGCCTCCCAGGAAAACGAGGATGCCTTTTTGGTGTGCCCTGGGCTTGCGTTGGCTTTGGATCTGGAATGGAGGAGGGGGGGGGGGGGGCAACGTGTGGGCTGTCAGTCAGTGGCACAAGGCGAGGCAGAAGGATGCTGCTCTGCCTCTCCTCTCTCTCCCCCTCCTCCTTCCTTGCTCTTCTCTCCGTGTGTATCTCTGGGTGTTTCTCTTTCTCTCTGTGGATGGATGGGTGTGTATCTATTGCACTCACTTGCGCGATTCCTTGGGCTGGCTGGCTGTTGGGTCATCCGAGGGCCCTTCCAAACAGGCCCTCTATCCCAGAATATCAAGGCAGAAAATCCCACAATATCTCCTTTGAACTGGGTTATCTGGGTATCCTTCCACATAGATCTACAGTATATCCCAGAATATCTGCTTTGAACTGGGTTGTTATTTGAGGGCCCTTCCACACCGCCATATAACCCAGAACATCAAGGCAGAAAATCCCAAAATATCTGCTGGGTTAACTGAGTCCACACTGCCATATATTCCTGTTCAAAGCAGAAAATATGGGATTTTATTCAGATGTGTGGAAGGGGCCCGAGTCCATATTCAGATAATGTGGGATGTCCTGCCTTGATATCCTGGGGTTTAGGGCTGTGTGGAAGGGCCCCTAGAGCCCTTATATTGTCAAAGGCTGGAATCACTGGTTTGTTGTGTGTTTTCCGGGCTGTCTGGTCATGTTCCAGAAGCATTCTCTCCTGATGTTTTTGCCTGCATCTATGGCAGGCATCCTCAGAGGTTGTGAGGTCCTAGAAACCCCTTTATTTTTGCTTTCTCCCAGGAAACCATGCGCTCTTGGATCACTTTTGAGACAGCCAAGCGTGGGCTTGGTTGTTTGCCAGCCGCCCCATGCGTTGCCCCACCCCTTCCAGGTGCCCAAATCTGACCACCTCGCTGTCTTCCTCGCTGGAAGTCTCCCCACTTCCAGGCATGAAAGCAAAGGGGCGGCACTGTGGTTGTGTCTGGCTTCTATCTCCTGGGCGAGATGCTAGCTACCAAACACGCCTTTTCAGCGGATGTATAGATTGGGTCTGGTGATGGAGCCAGAGGCTTAGGTATGAGCCATCTCAGAGCAGCTGCCTGCAATATACCTTATCTTTCTGAATCCAAGATTTGTGGACCTGGAGGAGAATAATTGGCAGCCGTCATCAATTATGGTGGAATTGTGGAGTTTGTTTTTGATCCCCTGCCCTTCTTACTTTAGTTGTACCCACTCTGCGCTTTTAGTGGGCGGTGTGCTTGTAAATGCACCAATATTTCTCTCTCTTTTGGCGCCTCTTACTGTGCTCTGTATTCTTTTGGTGGCCCTTGGTCAAATCCAAACAGAAACCCTTCCTTGCCTCCTGCTAGTATCAGTAGACTTTGTTACTGTGTATGTATGACTGTGTTTATGTGAATATGTGATTTTATTTATTTATTGTGTAAAAAGCAAGTTGAGGGTGCAGTTACAATGCATTTAAAAACACAAAGTTTTAAAAAGCCTTGGCATTATGCTAAATGTCCTGTGACCAGAAGCTGGCCACTTGGAGTTCCTCTGGTGTCACTGTGAGAAGGTCCTCCATTGTGCATGTGGCAGGGCTCAGACCACATTGAAATAGGTGGCCTGTGGTTTGCTCTCCTCTGCGCTTGCATGTCGTGGACTCCACTTTGTAACCCCATTTCTTAAGGTTGGCTCTGCACCTCGTGGTCCATAGTTCAGCCTATTCAGCACCTTCCACTTTACCCCATCTTCTGTGTGCCCATCTTGTCTCAGCCACTGGCCGAGGTACTGGATTTTAAGCTGCCACTTTTGGACTCTTGCTTGCTGGACTGTTCTTGCAAGTATCTCTCTCAATCTTAGGAAGTTGTTTCTTGATTTTAGCCATTGGCATGCTGGCTGATATTTGAACGGGGATGGGCTGGAGATGTCACTGCCTTGGTCCTTTAATTATTGGCTGCTATTTCCCAATGGATGTCAAGTGATGCAATACCAACTAAACAGTATAATTTCTCCAGTGGTGTGAAGCTGTAGACATCCTGTGATAATGTAGCATGTCTCATTAAGAGCCACATCCACTGCTTATTCCACACTGGGAATGCATTTTCAGCAGCAGAGCAGCAAAGCGCAGGGGCAGATGTCTTCACTGTGTCTGGTTGTGATCCCCAGGTTGCGCCAGTCATCTTTCATATGATATTATTTCTAGTGCCCACTTTTGCTTGTTATTCAAGCAGTGCTTCTTGTAGGTCAGAGCATGGTCCAGAGCGACTCCCAGGTATTTGGGTGTGCTGCAATGCTCCAGTGGGATTCCTTCCCAGGTAATCCCTCGAGCTCGAGATGCTTGTCTGAATATGTGGTGTAATGATTTAACGAGTGTGGATTTTCTTTGAAAGGTGTGATCTTTGTTGCTCTGCCGTTTTGGGACATAACTTCTGGAAAGCCACCCCAAATGACATATCAAGATGTAGTTTAAACTCAAAGTGTTTGCTCTCTGGCTTCCAAGGAGAGTGCCAACATATAGTAAACATCTGAAAGCAAGAAAGGAGTACAGGTGGAGGCGCAATTGTTAAGCACCCATGTTTTGGATGATGGGCCCATATGTTTCCTCTTAAATAATTTCTTAGCTCTGATGAAAATACGTGAAAATGTCCCTTCCCCACAGTTCCATTAGCAGACCTTGTATTGGGGTGGGGATGGGGGCTTTACAGCCAAGCCGGTGGAGCCTTAATTAAAGATTGTGAAGGATTAAATGCTCTCTTTGGTTGGAGGCTTGACCTTGCTTTTTGCTCCTACGGCTGCTTTGCTTTTCCAGCTGCCTTTTCCTCTTGCTTCACTTCATTTCTCATCATCAGTCACATGGAGTGTTCCTCCAGCCACAGCAGAACAATCACATCATCACCCACAGTTTTCAAGAAGTTTCTTGGTGCAGATCCATGACAGGCCCCCTGGCCTCCCTCCATGGAAGGCTGCACCCCATTTATGTGAATATGCTTTGATCTTGGAGGATAAGTATAATAAGGTCTGACTGCATGTGTATCTCATGAGCCACATGGTGCTGGTGGATATTTGCCTGTTGATACCTTAACAGGGCTACAAGGAAAGCAATTACAGATTTTGCATGGCTTTCTGACGTGACAGCACCCTTGGGGCCATGGAAGAGTTAAGGACACTTTATGAACCATTTTCTAGGGCCAACACATCTACTATGACTTTACAAGATCCATCAACTATTGCATTGTATCAAAACCATAGACCTGAACTTTAAAAAGTTTTAATAACTATTCAATGATACTAAAAATAATATTCTAATCAGATATTTCCTTTTTCTGATTGTCCTGCCAAAAATGCTGTACCAAAATAATCTTTATTGTAACCCTGTTTAGGTGTCCTGTGGATTTCCTGAATGTTTTCTTGGCATTCAGATCCTTTCAAGGAAGTAGCAAGTTTCAGAGAGGCTTCTGTTGTACCCTCATGCATGCTGTTAAGTGGAAAATAACCCAAGAATTATTATTAAGTCATAGACACAAAAAGTACCATCTGTGTGCGGAGATAAGTTATGTCAGCCCGTGTAACTTAATACTAATAGTACTGATCAGTGGAGAGATTGAGAAAGCACGAGTGAGTGTGCAGTGGGGGAGAGCACTCGACTCTTGGCGGTGGGCCCAAGCTTGGCAAAACCAAATAACTCTTATTGGAAAAATCCATTTATCCAGGGAGGCTCCTTGTTCTATTTGTCTCTTTGCTTTGTGTATGCTTGCATTGAGAGTGCTTGGAGTTGCTGTTGTCAGTATTAATAGATGCCAGAAATGGGGGCAGGGGAAAGAGAGCTGTCAACAGAGCATTCAGGGAAGAAAGTCTAATAGAGAGAGCATTCATAAACAACCACATGCCTTGATTTTATCCTGAAATAATAATAAATAAAAGTGTCACTGTTGTTACAAAGAGAAAGGACGGGAGATCACGAGCCTGTAGCACCACACTTAGATCATGAATCCTTGAGTTCTGTGGGTCGCAAGCCAGCTAACTTCTACATGCTCAGCCACAATCTCCATCCTCCAGTTCCTAGTCTGGGGACTAGAAGCGCATATACGGTAGCAACCCCCCTATGGATGCTCAAGTATTTCACTGCTCTTTTTGAAATCCCTATGTGATTTTTTCAGTGGAAGACTTCAAGAAACTCAAGGGAGCTCACAGTGTTGACTGACATTTCTGGTTTCTTTTTCTTAGTTACAATGACCAAACATTCTCCTTGGGGCAGAAGAGGGCTGGGTTTGTTGGCAGGTACTTTCAGGAACACTTGTCTTGTGGGGTTCCTCAGGGTTCAATATTGACTCCCATGTTGTTTAACATCTACATGAAGCCAATGGGGGAGGTTGGGGTGCGGTGTTACCTGTATGCAGATGACGTCCAACTCTGTCACTCCTTCCCACCTGCTACTAAGGAGGCTGTTCAGGTCCTGAACCGATGCTTGGCCGCTGTGCTGGTCTGGATGAGAGCGAACAAATTTAAACTGAATCCAGACAAGACAGAGGTACTCCTGGTTCAGGGTTAGCCTGTGCTGGATAGGGTTACACTCTCCCTGAAGGTGCAGGTTCGCAGCTTGGGTGTGATCCTAGATTCATCGCTGAACCTGGAACCCTAGGTTTCAGCGGTGACCAGGGGAGCATTTGCATAGTTAAAACTTGTGTGCCAGCTGTGCCCGTACCTTGGGAAGTCTGACTTGACCACGGTACTCCACGCTCTGGTTACATCCCATATAGACAACTGCAACGCACTCTACGTGGGTTTGCCTTTGAAGTCTGTTCGGAAGCTCCAAATGGTCCAACGGGTGGCAGCCAGGCTGTCCGTCTGCTACCGGGCACAATTCAAAGTGCTGGCTTTAGCCTATAAAGCCCTAAATGGTTCCGGCCCAGATTACCTGTCTGAATGTATCTCTCCTTATGAACCATCTAGGACTCTAAGATCGTCTGGGGAGGCCCTGCTCTCAGTCCCACCTTCTTTGCAGATGCGTTTGGCAAGGAAGAGAGACAGGGCCTTCTCAGTGGTGGCCCCTTGGCTGTGGAACGCACTTCCTAGGGATATTAGATTGCCCCACTCCCTCCTAACATTTCGTAAAAAGTTAAAACCTGGCTTTTTGAGCAAGCATTTGCAAATGTAATGTAACACACAAATATACTGTAGATCTATGGAATGACTGGAAGATGTGAATTGGAAAATGATTTTAGTAAGGAGACACTGAGGATTTTTATCGGTTTTGTATGATTTTGTATGTTTTAAAACTATATTTTATGTTGTTGGGGCCATCAAATTGTTCTGGTTGTAAACCACCTTGAGTCGCCTTTGAGCTGAGAAAGGTGTTATATCAATACGGTAAATAAATAAATAAATAAATAAATACAACACCATTGCTTGCTGTGGAATCTGGGACTTTTAGCAATAAGGCCAACTCCTGCTAGAAATGACACTTATTTGGGGCCTTGGAGGTTCTCACCTCTGCACTAGCTGCTTTCTTCTCTTCTTCAATATCAGTTTCTAGGACAATGGTTCTCAACCTGTGGGTCCCCAGGTGTTTTGGCCTACAACTCCCAGAAATCCCAGCTAGTTTATCAAGTGTTAGGATTTCTAGGAGTTGAAGGCCAAAACAACTGGGGACCCACAGGTTGAGAACCACTATTCTAGGAATTGGGGCAGAGTAAGAAAGAGGTAGCAAAAGGTTTAAGTACCACGGAGGCCTATTTTCTGCCAATCACACTTGCTTGTTTGTCCATTTCCCCCCTCACACCACTTGTTGCTATAGGCTCTGTAATAAAGTTGGTACCATTCTGGAGCAAAGGATTTCTAATTTGTGGGGTGCATTGACTCAAGTATTTTAATACTGGATATACAAATATTTATTTGCACACATGTGACACAGAGCGATGTGTAATATTGCAGTGCGAGATCTGTGTGCTTCTTACAAATTGAAAACATTTTCCTTTTCCTTTTGAGAAAACGTGTGCAAGGGTGCCTTGCTTTGATTAAACATTTGGTAGAAGATAGGCCTGACATGTCTGGCTTGTAATGCTGATGAATGGATATTCTTACATACTGTCATATTGGCCACACTCCTCTACCTTAACCACTGAGAGTAAATTTTATATCTGCATATTTGATGGCAACCTCATAAATCAAAAGAACTGACTGATGAAAGTAGAAATGTATTTTCTAGGCAGAAGGTTACTTGATCTGGTGTCTTGTCAGCTGGCTTAGTAGGTCATGTGGTTTCAGAGTAACCAACCAGAGCTTCATTTAGAAGAAGTTATTCAGGATAAACTGGTCTGAAACCATTTATCATGTAACAGGCCAGAAGCAGCATCTTAAATGGATTACTAATTGAAGTGAGCAGAATTGGCAATATATGAGTGATCTAAATAGTTTGGATGGGAAACTATTTTTTTGGCCGAACCGTAAAAATATTTTTAGGTGAGCCTTTTGATGGGCTGTATACTTGCAGTGTGTCTAGGACTACTTACCAATGTACTGTATGTTGTGCTACCCCACTGCATCCAATAAGATTCCATTCTCTCTTTCTCATATATATGTATGTGTGTGCAAACACACAGTAGTGCTAACAGGCCAACTGTTGGCCTCCTGCAGGTTATATCCACCTCATGAGCTAAATGTCCCATGTCCTATTTATGCTATTGTCCTGGCTACATTTTGTGCCAATTTTTCAAACTATTTTTAAGGCAGCCCGATAGAGAGAACATTACAGGGGAAAAAAGCTAGTCTGTAAAGAACTGAAGTTAGGTTTGCTTTCTAAATTGTTCTGCATCCTGTCTTCTGAGAACAAGTGAATTGAAAGCAAAGCAAGTAGACCATTTAGTCAGTTGGTACAAGGCCATCTCTTCCACCAAATCTGCCTGCAATTGGGGGAGGACAGCCCCACCCAGAATAGATTTCAAATGTTTCCCAGTTTGGTGGATTTTTGGTCTGAGTACTTTTCTTTCATTGAGATAAAATCTAGTATTTTTGTCCTTACACAGGTCAGACCATCTTCTGGCTCCAGCTCAAGAGTTTCCACCAATTAGTCAGAATTGGTTGATTAAAAAGAAGTATAGCCATGTACCCTGTGCACGCGAATGGCATTTTAATCCAAACCTCTGGATGACCTCTCTTATATTTAAAAACATATGGGATAAACTAACTCCTTCAATACCACAAACGCCTAAGGCCAAGAAATAAAAGAGTAGTCTCACAGTAGTACTTTCTGGACACATCTATTTCCCACCTCACAGCCAAAAGCATCAGACACAATGTAAAATTATGTATTCAGTGCCTTATCAAATAAAGTGGTCCAGAAAGACAGGAACCATAGGAATTTACAGCAGATGCCTGTCTCCTACTACAAGTCACCTGCCAGGCTGATAGAGGATGCTTCCATGAGTAGTATTTTAATTTGTAGTTACTTTCCCTCTTTAATGGCAAAAAGGTAAAGGTTTCCCCTTGACATTAAGCATAGCTGAATCTGGCTCTGGCGGATGGTGGTGCTTATCTCAGTTTCTAAGTCGAAGAGCCACCGTTGTCCATAGACAGCGTCAAGGTAATGTGGCCGGCATGACTGCATGGAGTGCCGTTACCTTCCAACCAGAATGGTACCTATTGATCTACTCACATGTTTTTGAACTGCCAAGTTGGCAGGAGCTGGTGATAATGACAGGAGCTCACCGTGCTCCACGGATTTGAACCGCTGACCTTTCAGTCAGCAAGTTTTGCAGCTCTGCAGTTTAACCTGCTGCGCCACCATCCATAAAATTCTGTGCATAGATTGACTGCACAAAAAGAGCCTTTTCGAGAATAACCCCAAAACAATTTTCATCCTAGAAGTTGTCAGGAAGCTGGACTGAAATGGATCAGTATCATCTACAGCTGAGACACTTTTTCCAGTACCTTGCTAAATCATATACTTGACTATTGATCAGTTATAGTTCATGGTGGTTTTTGTCACACCCAAAAGAAAACAAAAACAAAAAATAAGTCAGCGTACACATGGGACAATGCTGGAATAGGGAGTCATCAGCAACATTTTGGGCAAGAGTTTTAGTGAAGTGACAGTGGCTGTCTTTCATATGGGCTTTCTGCATTGGTTTCTCTGAAGAGACACTGCAGCAGCCCAACTCAAACAGCCCAGATAGACAAGAATCTAAGACACTTGTGAAAGGTGTCACATCCACAATTAATTGGACTTAGTTCCTCGGGATGTAAAAGGTGGAATGTATCAATAGCAATGTATCTAGATTGTGTTCTAGATCAGTGTTTCTCAACCATTTTTGAGCCGAGGCACACTTTTGACATTTAAAAAATCCCGGGGCACACCACCAACCAAAATGAAACAAAATGACACTCTAACACAGTAATACATATAGTTAATATGTTTTTAAAAGTATACACTTGGTGTGAAACCTGGGCCTGTTTCAATGAACACAACATAGATATCCTGGCAGAAATCAAAAAGCTTTTGCTAAAGGCTTTCATGGCCAGAATCACCGGGTTGCTGTGAGGTTTTCAGGCTGTATGGCCATGTTCCAGAAGCATTCTCTCCTGACGTTTCAGTCACATCTATGAAGGGCATCCTCAGAGGTGGTAAGCTGTTAGAAACTAGGCAAGTGACGTGTATATATCTGTGGAATAATGTCCAGTGTGGAAGAAAGAACTCTTGTCTGCTTTAGGCAAGTGCGAATGTTGCAAATGGCCATGCTGATTAGCATTTAATGGCCTTGCAACTTCAAAGTCGCTGCCTGGGGGAAGCGCTCCACCTGGCCCCCTCGCCTGGCCCCCTCGCCCGTCCCCAATTTGGGAAGGGCGCGAGGGACAGGCGGAGACGCCTCCCTGAGGCAGCAAGGACCTTGCTGCCTTGGGGAAGTGCACCTCCTGGCCCCCTCGCCCATCCCCAATTTGGCAAGGGCGCGGGGGACAGGCGGAGACGCCTCCCTGAGGCAGCGAGGACCTTGCTGCCTTGGGGAAGTGCACCTCCTGGCCCCCTCCCCCTTCCCCAATTTGGGAAGGGTGCGGGGGACAGGCGGAGACGCCTCCCTGAGGCAGCGAGGAGCTTGCTGCCTGGGGGAAGCGCTCCTCCTGGCCCCCTCGCCAGCCCAATTCAGGAAGGGTGCGGGGGACAGGTGGAGAAGCCTCCCGCAGGCCTCGATGGCTCACGGGGGAAGCTTTTCGCCCGGCTCTCGCGTCTATCCGACTTCGGAAGGGCACGGGGGCCAGGCGGAAAAGCCTCCCCCAGCCCGGCGCCCTCCCGCTCCTTCAACCCTCTCCTCTCTCTCACACACACACACAAGACCTCAGAGCCCGCCTTCCCCGGTAGGCCCGGATCCGCCTCCGCCTGCTTGGCCTCCTCCTCCTCCTCCAAGCAGCAGCAGCAGGAGGGGGAAGAAAGGCGGGGGAGGGGACGTTTTCGCGGCACACCACGTGCTCTCGCACGGCACACTGGTGTGCCGCGTCACACCGGTTGACAATGACTGTTCTAGATTACAGACTTTTCTGATTTTATTTGAGTTATATAAGCACATTACCTGCATCCGATATATTCAACTGGAAAGACTAGCTCTTGGACTCAGAACCCTCTGCATGCAAAATACGGTACTATTTTATTACTAATTTATTATCCCTCAAAGTTGATCATAGCGATTTTCAACTGGGGATGCAGGAACCTCTTGAGTGTAAAGCATGTACTTTCCCATTGAACATGAGTCTTTCCCCTAATTGATATACAAGGCAACTATGTCATTCCTCAAAATCAGTGGAAACGTAAATAATAATTAGGAAGCAGTTCTGGCCATTCTCTACTTTGTTGCTCACAAGAATCTTGTGTATCCTCTAACCAGTATGTCTCTCTTTTGTGTTTACCAGAAACCAGAGAAAGGTCTGCCAGACTTGCTATTTAGTGTGTGCTATTTTTCCATGGTGCAACATTAGCAAGTCTCACTGTTTTCAGAAATCCTCCTTTCCAGCATTTGTGGGAGTGAGTGTCTGTTTTTAGATTTACTCACTTTTAGCATGTTTGATCAGTGCTCTGCAGCCCATAAAAATATCAAGACCTTCTGCACTTTCAACAAAAAAGAACAGGGTGGTAGAAATAGTTGTGTTGCTCTTGGAAACTTTACATGTGGCAGTGTAAACATTTGTTGTTGTTATTCCTCTTATTACTATTATTTATTTATTTATATGATTTATATCCTGTTTTTCTCAAGGTGGCTGAAGATGTTTGGGTTTTTCTGGATGTCGCATGAACAATAAATAGAGTGTACATTCAGCATGGATATTAATCTAGGTTGGCTATGTAGTGAACTGGATTATATTCCCTCAGCAGATCACAGTTGTTAAGTTTGCAATATTGAGAGACTAATCTGTTTTTGAATGATATGAGCTACCTTGGCAAAGGGTTGTCCCACACATTGTCCCTCGCCTGTCTTTCTAAATGAGGCATAGGAATCACATCAGTGTCCTGGTCTTGGACTACAAATTCTATCATGCCTAGCCAGCATAGACAATGGTGATCAATTCTAGAAGTTGCCATTCAAGAACATATAGAGTGTTCCACACCAAACTTCATGTATAGACCCTGAGTATTTTACTTAGCCTTGTTATCCTCTGTCAAGTTGGATCTCAACGTACTCTACCTTCATGGCAATTCAGTGTTCCCTCAACTTATCGCGGGTGTTATGTTCCAGGACCATCCGCAATAAGTGAAAATCTGTGAAGTAGGGATGCTCCACCCACTTAGGGGTGGCCTCCTCCTCGCTGCCGCTGAGTGGGCAGAGCATTTCTACTTCGGGGCAGCCTCCTTCTCCTTGCCGCCTCTCAGAGGCGGTGAGGAGGAGAAGGCCGCCATGAAGTAGGGACACTCTGCCCACTCATCGTGGCCTCCTCCTTCTTGCTGCCTCTGCTGCCCCTGGCCTTGGAGGCCCCTTGAGCGCTGTTGATGGCACTGCCAGGCTGGTCTGAGGCCTGGTCTGAGGCCTCAGCCCAGCTTGGCAGTGCCATCAGCAGAGCCCAAGAGGCTTCCGAGATGGAGAGCAGCAGAGGTGGCGAGGAGGAGGAGGCCACCACGAAGTAGGGACGCTCCACCCACTCAGTGGCAACCTCATAAAAATTCAATATGACAGGGAGAGCAGTTATTTGTTCTGTCCATACAGATAGGGAGGTAGCTTTATTTATCAAATTACTGTTACACTGTTGAAATTGAATATGGGTTGTATTTTATAGGAAATTTGGTATTTTGAGTATATAGTGGGAAATGCACATTATTCTCCCTTTTAAAAATAGCAATGAGTTATTCTCTTTGGAAGTTCTTGTTACCTTCCACTAGTATGTCAGTCTTGTGTTAATTCTTCATTTGTGTACAAGTGTCTGCCATTTCTATTACTAAATAAATTGAAAATGAATGACTGGTAGTGGGAAAGTTGTTTGATCAATAGATAATCTTGAAAATTATGTGTGTAAAGTGGAGTTCCTTGAGGCAGAAGAGCTATACGGCTCTTAATAGGACACAGACATTGATTTAATCTGCTTGTAGTGGACAGCATTTTTCATGATGCCTTTACTTCCATCCTTCTAAACTTGATAACTGATTGGGTCAACATTCATAATGCACATTATTCAGTGAGGCAGAGGTCTGGAGTTGTTTGTCATATTTTGACAAGGAATCCTGTGCTGAATGTAAGACTGTGACAGTTTTGTCCTGCTATAGGATGGAGGCTGCATACTGATACATTTTGCTGGATGATTATGATGGTCTGTTCTTGTCATTTGGGCATAATAATCTTAACCATTTTTATACAAGATGGATGAAAGACCATGGGGATCAGTTTCTGACTGTAAGCATACAATAGGAAGCTGGTTATATACAGTCATGGGCAAGAAATACAGCCAGTCCTCCACATATGCAGGTTTAACTTACAGTATCTATTTTATTACTTAAGATTTTAGTAATATGTTCTCTCTAGGAATCTCTAGATCCTCCAGAATGACTCTATGATCAACTTCCAGTGAATACAGATCACAGAGTCACCCTCAAAGATCTACAGATTTCTTGAGAGTGTTCTCTCAGGTTAAAAAATAGCAGTTTTATGTGCTTTCCCCCATTTTGTCAGGGGGTCTGCATCCCACAAAAAGTGGAAGGCTACTGTGGAATTGGCTTGTTTGTTTAGCTGTGCATCATATTCAGTATGAACTTGCTGATTAATAAAATGTCTCCCTGAAAGCATTAGATGGCATTATTATGGTTAGTGGATGTATATACAAAGGGCAGTGTGTATAATGTATGCTTATAGTTCATTTTCTTTGGGTTCTGGGATCCTGTAAAAGCAGGGTTCCATATGGCATGTACATCTGTGTATGTATATCATCTTTGCAGAAAACATATTGCATGGGTCTTTGCATAAGCCACAGTTTATGTTCAAGAGCACATTTGTTCAAGTGCTGCTATTGGTTGTTTCTCTCTTATGTTTGTTCACTTGAACAGCATGTGAATGTTTTCATGGTGTCTTCCTTCCTCTTTGTCTTCCTCCAAATTCCACTGATATTTCATCTTAGATTAAATTATATATTTTAGAATTTTGCTTTATTTGAAATCCACTGATAACCTGAAGTGTGAATAATCATAGAATTTACTCTAATATTATTATTTTTACTTTTTTTTTCAAATATATATGCTTTTTTTGTTGGAAACTGAAACTGAAAACTCAAATTCCAGTCTAGGTAAATTTTGATTGTTGCCGTTCTAATGAAAAACATATCCTTTTAAATATTGCTGGACTGCACTTCATTTTTACTCCAGACAGCATGACCAGTGCTCACGGAGGGTGGGATTTATTGTTCAACAAAATCTGGAGGGCTACGGTTCCTCACAAGAACAGAGTAGCAAGCTTCCATAGATGTCAGCATAAGTCATTATATATTTCAGAGCGGATAATGGATGTGTTTGTCCCCTGTAGGATTTTGAAGAGGGAATGGTTTATAAAACTGGCTTTGAGTTAGTTAAAGCAAATAATCATACCCTTTTAATGGATAAGGGCCAATAGGAATTATTCTCCTTTAGATAGGTGTGCTTGGACTTGTTGCAGGCACGAAAAAATCATTGTGGAGTTTTCTGTTGCTTCAGCTGCTAAGACCTACAGTTCCAATGAAGTTTTAATATGGGTAAGAAACTGAATTTATTGAAGTACAGTGACATTCATGTAGAATAACTATTAATATTTATGAATATATTAAAGGAAAAGTACCTGCAAAGAGTTCTAGGCTTTTAAAACCCAAATTTGATTGTAATGTATTACTCAAAACATCAGCATGACTGAGAGCCAGGTGAGAGGCATTTCTACTTATGTTTTATTCGGATAGAGGCCCTCCTTTTAATATTATAGTGAACTAGCTGTAGCCGGCACGCGTTGCTGTGCCCTATTTAGGAGATGTGAGAAAGTCTGAGTATGTAAGGGTTGGAATTGATGTTACTTATGGTCTTGGTGGGGTCATGGCTGTGTCGTTGTGGGTTGTTCTGGTGGGTGGGATGTTGAAGTCCTGTGGAGTTGTCGGTGTGTGGTGTTCCTGGCGTTCTGCAGAGCTTGTGGATATACAATGTTTTTTGTCTTTCCGTCTGCTGTGTTGATGTAGAGGTTCTGTGGTTTCCCAACTCTGGAGCACGCTACGTAGAGTTGTCCGTGGGAGAAGCATTCCGTGTCAAGGTCTATGCCACAGATTTGTAGTGTTTGTCCTTGAGCCTTGTTTATGGTGATGGCAAAAGCTAGTGTAGTGCAGTGTCTTTCTGTTCTGGCGTTTGTTCTGCTCTTTTTTGTGTGATGTATGTAGCGTTGAGTGTGTCGTCCGATGCTGTTCTTTTTAGGAGGCATGGCTTGTCTTTTGGGTCAGCTTATGCCTGTGTGGAAAGAAGGAATGGCATACAAATGGGTTGAGCAGTAGACGCAAGGTTGTGTTATGTGCATATTGTGTTGTGTGTAGGTATTACTTTTGTGTTATTCTGGGGGTATGTGTTTGTCAGTGGTGCCTGTGTCCCTGGTGCCCTATTTGTCTCCCTCCTAGATCTTGACCGTGGCAGTTTAACCCTCAACTGAAATCACTCAGCATTCTAAGTGGCTTTGCCAACCGTTACTATGGTAACTGAAGTTGGCCAATGGGTTTCGCTGGCTGCCGCAGAGGATGCTGGGAAATGTAGTTTTTTTGTATCATTGTTTTGGGGGCCTTCTAGGTTTTGGGGGGGAAGTTTCTTTGCTAAAAACCTTCCTTGCCTGAGGCCTATTTGTGTTGGCAAGTTTGGTGTCTCTGCCTTGGAAGGTTTCTCTGTCTCTGTCAGTCGTTCGGCGACGGGACCTCCTTTATATAATAGATAAACAATTCCCATTTTTATACTCTGGAACACAAATGCAGGACTAAATTGTATGGAAAGGCCTCTTGAAAATAGAGATTGAAGGCAGTCAAGTACAGGAGCGGAAGAGTGTACAGATAGATATGTAAAGGCTGAAGTATGAAATTCAAGGACATTTGGCTTTGTGTTGGTCCAACAAGAGCATAAACTGAGCTGTAAATTTGCTTGGAAAGAAATACACATTGACCATTAAAAACAAAAACAACATTTTTGAATCCACGGAATATATCAATTCTTGAAGCAAACATCTCAGGATTAATATAAGTCTATTCCTTATATAAGCTTGAATATCTAACTAAATAATAAAGAGATCCTTGGACTTTTTCCAATGTATAAAAGAAACAAAAGGAGAATTTGGCTGGGTATGGTTTAGTGGCTGACTACAGAATATGTACAGCTAAACACAACTTCAGTGTATGGAGTTACTGGCAGAGATCCTGAGTCCTGGAGTGTCCTGCGGCACTCCTGCTGTTTTAATCAGGACTGGCAGCCTATATGCGGACAGCAGCACCAACAAAGAACAATGGTGTCTGATTCTTATTTGTCAGCTTTGACAAAGGCCCCGCTGATAGGTTGTGGTGGAAGGGAGAGCACATCTTTTGTGGGATGATAGTAGCATGGCAGATGGCTAATTGGACATGATAAACCACTGGGGCAACTGAGAATTGGGATGAGAGGCGAGAGAAAAATGGAGGTCTGTGGGGATTATCAACTCCTGCTTTGACATGTTAAAAGAAAAGGAGGAAGTTCTCTGTCAAAGAGGTTGACATTAACTTTTGTGCGTGTGGTTGTTTTTGGTTGGCCATATGTCACCCAGAAAGGAGTAGTGGGGTGAGGGATTGCCCATTGAACTGTTTACTAAGCCAAGCTAAAGCAAAAAGCTATTTCATTATCAGTGAACAAATCAAATTACTGGATGAAAAGGTAAGGAAACACATAGTCCCCAGAGATACCATTTCAGCTCTTAATAAAATTAGAAAATCATCGTCTTGCCCAAGAGATGTCTCAAAGTGGGTACAGCATAAGTAGAAAATGGGGGAGGAAATGGTTGCACTATTTCAGTGGGACTTGTAATGAGAGATGTGTGCTAGAAACATGGGCTTTTGATCAGAGTGCAAAAAGGTTTTTAAAGTAGTTAATCCAAGGAATAATTGATGAGGTCAATACCTGTAGAGTTGCTCCTCCATATCTATGGGTTCTGCTGAGCACTGTGCTAATGTGCCATGCCCTGTTATAGCCTCCCATCATTTCGCACATCCTCAAGCTTTCTCTGGTATTCATTTCAGTTGTTCACCATTTTATATATGAGACATACATTTACTATGCAATTGTATGTAATTGGACTTCAGCATTCACTGGTTTTGGCATTCACTGTGGGATATGGAGCTAAATCCCAACTGATAACGATGGCCAACTGTATTTAGATATTTCCTACCTTTTGGATTTTGTATATAGAGACAGATCTTGAGAGCAACATTTAAACTGCCGGGACTGTTTGACTTGCTAATGATTAATTTATTTGAAATAATGGACTGTCAGGATTAATTTTGAATCTGTTAAATCTAAAATGCAGAGAAATTAATGTGTCTGGATTCTTGCAACTGAGAGAGGAGTCTATGTGTACATTTACAGCAGGTCTTCCTGTCTGAATTATTGTTTTCCATGAGGCAAAAGAAGCATTCTAGCAAGATGAGAACGTAATGATTTGCCTGCCCACCCCCGAAAGAAGACACACGACAACAGTGGTTGGGTTTCCAATTGGGCAACATTTATTCAAATTGTTACCTATTTAATTGTCCTTAACCTTAACTCGAGGGGTGTCAGGAATTTGCTGAATCCAATTCAGGTAGCCGCCCTACCTGTGTGATGTTAAATTGCTGGCAGAAAACTATGCTCCTTGACAACTGGCCAAGGCAGCCTGTGAAAGGGAATGGGAGCGAGTTCTGGTCCCCCAGGTGTAGATCCCAAACTCTTCCCATTCCTGGCCATAACCGAACTTCCCCGATCAACTTGAACTTTGATTGAGTATTAACTGGATGGCCTCCACCCCCAACGGGGGTGGGAATGCCCACTGAAATCAGGAGTTTCCTTATCTATTTTCCGCCACAGATTGGGGGTAGATGTCCATCTTGCCTCCCAACCCCCACCAAGTCTTCTAACACCCCTGCTAAGCCCTTCTGCAAATCTGCTAGGAATTGAAGGTTTCCAAGGTCCGAAAAGTGGACTCCGTTTCTCCTGAAAATGGAAGGGTTATAAAGGTTGAGATCCGAATGGTCACCACGTTCCGCATGGCCCGGTTCACTCGCTTCCGTGCGCTCTCCAGCATCCTCACGTCCCCTCCACCCGACCACTTGCATTGTGGTGTGATGGCGGACCAAACGATGTGAACCCGGGGCCATGCCTGCCAAATCCTTCGTAAGTCCGCTCGGGCCTGCATGAACAGTGCCTTGCCTGACAGAAGGCTAAGGTCGTTACCACCGAGGTGGATCACCAACACGTCAGGAGGAACGCCACTCCTGGAATCTAACAACGGGGGAGCAGGCCGTCCCAGCGTAAACCGCGTCTGCCCCTCCATTCCACGGTGGCAATGGAGGCAAGGCCCAGGTGCTGTCCATAGGGGGTCTTGCGCGCTTCTTTCTCAGCCCAGTAGATGTAACTGTGTCCACACACCAAGACCCTCCGCCTATGCTCCAGCCTGGCCGCACCTGAAACAATGACATGTTACAACAGCACACTCCGTAAGTAACCCTTATACGCCCCAGATTTCCATCTTCCCAGGGACTTAACCGCTTGGGCCTCGTAGCCCATTGCAGCGGCTGTTGATGCTGCGCCGATCCGAAAGGAATGTGTCCCAAATTTGTATTGGCCCAGGCCCAGCAAATCCAAACATTTGGCCGTAACTGTCCAGAATTGATACTTTGTAAGGGGTGTGTTATCCTGGTGACAGAAGAGGTAACCCGGTGTAGCACCCCTGAGCGCTAGGAAACGGACCATGGCCGTAACTGGGCATAAATCGCCATCCGAGGCGCCCGACAGTGCGATTAGGCACCCCTTCCCTTGCTGGTCAGTCTTAGATGTCCTCAGCTTGATCTCCAGCCTGCCCTGTCCCAATTTGGTGTCGGAATAAAGCAAGGCCCGATGAGAGGAGTCGGATTTGGAGCCCGCGACCAACTCGCTTACCCGCAGTGCCCCAAAGAAAGCTGTCAAAGCTGCCGCGTGGAACAACTCCTGTTCATATTGCGACTCACACACAGTAGGCCACACTTGCCTAAGACCCTTCAGGATAGCGGGAGTTAGAGGCTGTCTGTCATCAGAGGGTTTCCCATGGTCCCTTGTCCACCCCGCTAGAATTTTATGTATTCGGAAGTCATTGGTCGAGTCAGGCATGCCCTGGGCCTTGAACCAGTAGGCCAGTGCCGCTAGTTTGCCTTTAATTGTTTGCGGGGCCCGACCGCTCCTCCTCTCGTATACACAAAACTGGGCCACGTGTTCGTAAAGTCCGGGGAATCTTTCGGGCAAACCGTAATATTCCCTGAATTCAGTGAAGTCTCTCACTGCCCTGGAATATGCTCGCCTGGAACTAGGGGCCAGTGCCCTGGACATACCAGCTGTTACCTCGCTGTTCCAACCAACCAGAGATGGCTTGGCATGTTTTCTGGGCCCCTTTCGGGGGCGTTAGCTGTCTGAAGCGCCCCATCTGCATGCGAGACAGAGCGTCAGCTAAGGAGTTGTCCAGTCCAGCGATATGGGATGCCCGAAACAAAATGTTAAACCTCAGGCAGTGTAACGTGAATAAACGCACCACGCCCATCACCCGGGGTGACCTAGATGTTAGGGTATTAATGACCTGAACAGTGGCCATGTTGTCGCACCAAAAGTGGACAGAGGAATTAGGGAATTTGTCCGCCCAGAGATAGACAGCCACTAGTATGGGGAAGAATTCCAAGAAGGTTAAGTCAGATGTGATACCTGTCGCCTGCCACTCCTCAGACCACCGCTCCGCACACCATTTGCCGTCGAAGTATACTCCGAACCCTATGGCTCCCAATGCGTCGGATGACACCTTAAGGGCGTCTTTTACCAGCAGCTCTTGCCGCCAAAATGAGATACCGTTGTAATTTTGGAGAAATTGCAACCAAACTGCCAGATCCGATTTAATTTGTTGAGTAATTCTAATGTGGTGATGCGGCGATGATGCGCCCGAGATGGCATCACACAATCTGCGCAGGAATGCCCTGCCCGGTGCCACCACCTTGCAGGCAAAATTTAGGTGACCAATTAATTCTTGGAATTCCCTTAAAGTGGCTTTCTTCCTGAGGACGAATTGTTCCAACCTATGCCTCAGGTCTGCGATCTTAGCTGGTGGCAGCCTGGAAAATTGGTTGACCGTGTCTAGTTCGACCCCTAGGAATGTTAGCACTGTCTTCGGGCCCTCAGTTTTTTCTTGCGCTAGCGGCACCCCCAGTTGCTCTGCTAAATGCTGAAAAGTGTGTAACAAGGTATAGCATTGCCCCGACCCATGGCGCCCCACGAAGAGGAAGTCATCAAGATAGTGCGCTGCCCCTTTTAGACCCGCCTTGGCCTTCAGGGCCCATTCTAAGAATGTGCTAAATGTTTCAAATGCAGCACACGACACCGAGCAGCCCATCGGGAGAGCTCGGTCCATGTAGAACTGCCCTTCAAAGCAGAAGCCCAGCAAGTCAAAATCCTCTGGATGCACAGGGAGTAGCCTAAATGCCGACTTTATGTCACACTTAGCAAGCTCCGCTGCCGGCCCGTGACGCCTGACCAGCTTAACTGCTGCGTCAAAGGACGTGTAGTGCACCGTGCATAAGTCGTCTGGTATCGCGTCATTCACCGAGCTCCCTCGGGGGTAGGACAGGTGGTGAATGAGGCGGTACTCGCCCGGAGCTTTCTTTGGTACTATTCCCAAAGGGGAGACCCTGAAGTACTGTGTAGGTGGGGCAGTGAAGGGGCCTAGAATCCTGCCCTCTGCTAACTCCTTGCCAATTTTCTTTTTAACAATGTCCTCCATGCCCACTAGTGATCTAAGATTGGGGGCTAGTCTTTGAGTCCTCGGACCCAGGGCTGGGATGCGGAAACCCTGCGTGAAGCCGCTTAGCAAATAATTTGCCGCAGTTCTGTCAGGGTACCCCTTCAGCCACTGCTCCAAGGGGTCCACCTTAATTGGGCTGGGGCCCCTTGGGAATGTTGGGTTGGGCTGCGCTCCTTCTGTTGAACTGTGCCTCCCTTGTGTTGCCCCGCGCGGGCCTGCCCTTTGAGCAGTTCCGCGCAGAGTGCGAGCCCACGCAGATTGTGCAAGCATGCTGGAACCTGCAGGGTTTTCGAGAGCACGAACCCTGGGCGGCAAATTCCCAGCACATTGACTGCGGTCTTTGGCCCTGTTGCCGCGGGGCCGCCTGCGAAAGGGCTGCCCGCCTTTATAGCTTTGAATCATATGGCCACTGTCAGTTAGTTCACCTGGTATCGCCTTGGCTGCGTTCATGATTGCCATCCAAAGCTGGCTGTCTATCAAATCCCAGCGCTTATTGGGCTCTTCAGCCGCTTCCGACCTGAAGCGCTTGTCATACTCGAGCCAGGCCGGACCAGCGAATTTAAGCCGGGCCTCGTTTATGATTTTCTGGTACTTAAATAAGGCCTGGGACCGACTAGGATATGTGCTGCTGATTACGTCGGCGTAAATGGTCCAACCCGCAAACCAATTCTCCCAATTGTGCTCAATTTTGCGCTTTTTCAATTTCTCTTTGGCTTCGTTATCTAGCTCATCCCTTTCTTTTTTGTCCAATTCCCTGTAGCACAACGAGAACAGGTCAATGTACTCATTCCGCAATATTTTGTCTAGTGTCTTTTGGGAAAGGTGCGTGCCTAGTGACGAAGTGGTTACTGATGGGGCTACCGGTAATGTCCATTTGCTGGTACCCCAAAACTGGTTAGTGTCCCCCGTCCTTGCCGCCTCTAGGGTTATGGGGGTAGGCGAAATGTTGACCACTGAATTAACAGGCACTGGCGAATTCCCTCAGTGCTGTGATAACAGATGTTGGGAGGTGAGTAATAGGGTTAGTTAGCATGCTGTGTGCCGTGGCGCCATCCCATGGCCAAACCGGTGCAGTGTTATTACCTGCGGGAGCCGCAGGTCTTCCTTCAGATGCTGCTGGCCCGGCTGGAATTACCGGTGTCGCGACTGGGGCTGGCGGAGGTGGTGCTGGCGCCTCTGTGCTCACTGACGCCGGCCATGTCGTTGGTGCTGCGATCACAGGAACTGGCGCAGCAGTCCATGCTGGCAGGGCTGTGATCACCGGGACTGGCCTTGGAGCTGGGGCCGGCCTCACTGTGATTACCGACACCGCCCCCCCCTCCTGTTGCGGTTGGGCTGCCCCCTCTGCCTGCTGCTGCTGCTCCTCTGGGCGGGTGACGGCGTGGGTTATGCGCTGCTGCTGCTGCTGCTGCACTGCCTCTAGGGAAGACACCCGAGACAGAATGTGTTTAAGCATAACTTTCCTGCTGCTGCCACGAGGCGGCCTAGGCGCAGCCTCGCCTACTGCGATCCCGGCCCCTTTTTCCAACCCCTCGATCCTAGCGAAAACCATAGCCATGGTCTCGTCTTCATCCTCCGATGACGATCCAGGGAGAGGTGGTGGGCACTTTGTCCCCGACGTCTTGGCCGTCCCCTTGCCCCTAGGGACGCCAAAGTTCTTCCGCGATGCCATCCTGCAAAAGACAAACCGCTTCCATGTGAGCATATTGCTGCTAAATAACTGCTGGGACGTGCAGTGCACTATGGATTTTTAGTTCATCTACATCCAAATGGCAGTGTCGCGCCACGCTAATATGGCCATGGGCCAAACCTGGCTGCCGTGGCGACCCCGGGCCTGGCGGTGGCCCACCCGTATTGCCCCACAAAGAGGGGGGACGGGCCCAAGGCCTGCAACGTAACCGGGCCCTCCCCACAAAGAGGGGGGGAGAACTCGGGCCAAGGCCTGCACCCGCCAGGCCCGCAACATCCAGTAAACGGGGGGGGCGGAGGGTGAACCGGGGCCCTCTCCCCCGAGAAGCGTCCCCGGCGGCCACGTGGCCGCCCGAGGAGAGCTCGGGCCAGGCGCGGCCTACGCGCCCGCCAGGCCCGCAACATCCAGTAAATGGAGGGGGGCGGAGGGTGAACCGGGGCCCTCTCCCCCTCCCCGAAGCATCCCGGCGGCCACGTGGCCGCCCGAGGAGAGCTCGGGCCTGGCGCGGCCTACGCGCCCGCCAGGCCCGCAACATCCAGTAAATGGGGGGGGGAGAGGGTGAACCGGGGCACAGCGGGTGTCCTCCTCCCCCGTAGACCCCCGAGACCGACCTGTGCTTCTTCTTCAGGGATCCAGAGGTCGGAGAAGGGGAAGCCTGCATCTCTCCTCTTCGCTGTCCTGGGAGAAGTGAGCCTCTGGGGCTGGTTTCCTGTGGATGAAACCACGCCCCCAGCTGCAGGGAGGCTCCATCCGGTTCCTCCCCTTTTCACTCCCCCGAGGGAGGGATGGCAAAGCTCCTTCCTCCCAATATGCATTGGGGGAAGGTGGCCATGTGCTCCTAACAATGAAGAAGTTCACAGATGGTTTGTTTCAAGGACTGAAGTCCTTGGATTCATGATGTTCAAGAACAATTATATTATACTAGTGTTTTTATATCTCTGAGATCACCTTGTCACTGTAGTTATAGATCATCTTGTGTGACTGTGGTTAGATTCCACTATTCTGTGATCTCAGTTATTGCTTATTTAATGCTCGTTTCTCTGCTAATCTCAAAGACCTGCAATACTTTGCGTGCTTTCTTCTGCTTTTCAAAGGTGGCGATATGTTGAACCCTTTGGTAACCTGTTCCAATGTACTTCCTTGAGTTTGTTCAGACTGCTGGGAAAAGATTGCTATCTTCAGCAGTGGCTGAGCTAAACTGGTGAGATTACTGGAGTCTGCTGACCTCCATCTCCTCTGCTGTTCCTTCCAGAAACTCCGCATACTCACTATCAGAGCTGGCCATGACATCAAGCCTTATTTCTTTTCAGACCCATTTATTTAATTCCTCTAGCACAACATTTTATAGCCCTTGATTTCTTTTCCTTGCAGTTTTCTTCATTGACCAGCCTTCATACCCAAGTATAGCAACATAAAACACGATGGCACGGGTGATTTAAGAGTATATCACACTTCCTTTACAGTAACCCTTTGAAGCCTTAGTCTTCTGATTTCTTGACAATAGCTTTCATTTCGATTAATCACCATGCCAAGGGATTTAAAGGGATTTGTTTTAACGTCATAATTGATGTCAAAGTTTTATAAATCTTGTTTTCCTAATATTCTGTTATGATCCTACTCACATTTTCCTTTATTTTCCTCAGCCATTATTAAAATGTTTTCAATTTCCGTGAATGATATGGTGTTATTGCGTATTTTAAATTGTTTATGTTCCTTCCTCCAGTTTTCACATTTTCTTTCTTCTGCATCGAATCCTATTTTCATATGATATGCTTTGCACATAAATCAAATGAATAGGGTGAAATTGGGCACCTTGTCTATCTTACTTGCGATTTCTTTCTATTTTAAAAACATCATCTACAATAAAAGTTAAAATACATATAATAAAAACACATAGATAAAATACATTCAAGCCCAAACTGCCAGCTAAAATCAGTTCAACTCAGTCCAATAGATATAGTCATTCACTTTATCCAGAAACAATCTTGGTCCTTATTTTGGGAATGCTTCCTTCCAGAGCCAGGATTTTACCAGCCTCCTAAAGAACAGGAGTGGAGGGGGCAGATCTAATCTCGCTTGGGAGAGAGTTCCATAGCCGAGGGGCCACCACAGAGAAGGCCCTGTCTCTCATCCCCACCAAACTATAGAAATAGTTCTATAGTTACTGTAGTCCCTGGTGTCTTCTTTCTTGGGGATTAAAATGTGTAATGAATATTTTGAGTCTGCAGGCTGTTGTTTTATTTTGCAATTTTTGGTGAGATTTTTTTTTTACAAATTTCTTTAGTTTGAAACACCTCCATTGGTATGGTCCTGGTTTCTGGTGTCTTACTATTCCGTTTTGCCACATTCTGTTCTGAAAGTGGCACTCTGATGCCTTTTAGAATGGGACTTAGTTTTTTTTAAATGATCTACACAATAATCAATGGGATGTGCATACAATATGTGGAGGACTATGCAGTTATCACCCATGGTTTACTTTATGACTTAATTGAAAGATAATGATACTCATTTAACCAGAAAATTAAAAAAAAACCCTTTTCCTTACCAATGGCTACCTGGAAATTACAGTCCAGCAATACATAAAGGCCTGCATGATTCTATATACTTTTGGGGTAGAGAAATTAAGATTAAGAATAGTGGTGAATTAAGTAATTCATTCTGACAAAATGCAAAGAAGGCACAGATAAAACAGGGACTATAATTTTTCAGGGAAAGAGAATGTCATTAGTAAATAGGGAAATCTGCAGTGTATGCCAATTTTATATTTCCAGTGAGCTGATAGTTACTTAATAGTGTGGCCCCCTGTGTGGTACGGTAATTGGAAACTAAGACATCTGCAGGGACAGTGTTGTATCTAATCATAATATATGTTCTGATTTACACTGATTGCTTCCTGTTCAAAGGAATATATCATAAAACAACTGGCCGCTTTGGGACTATATGCTGTTGAACTCATGGCGATTTAAACGGCTTGCTTCAGCCCCAAAAAGTGGAACAGGGAGCTGAAAGAATGATGCTGATAGACTCGGTCTGAATCATTTGGATAAATTCAATCTGCAGAAGCAAGCCTGTCACAGCGCGGGACCTGGCCCTGCCCCTTAATCACACACACACAGGCAATGTCAATTAACTATTTATTAAGCACAAATGTTTGCAAGTGAAAAGGTAGAATGTCCAAAAGGAATGAGATCAATAAGTCCAAGGTAATTAGCAATTAGTGTTCAAAGCAAATCCAAAAAGCAGGAAATCTCTCAAAAGCAAGGTCCATAAAAACAAAGCAAGTTGATCCGAAGCAAACTTAGTCCGTAGAGCAAAGCAAGGTAATCCAAGGTTCAGGGAATAAACAAGGTCTCTTGGCAGTACTTGGCAAGGTGAGCCAAACTATGGCTTCCAGGGAGCAGCAGACCACTGATGCGTCTGTCCAGCAAAGACGTGGCTGCCAAACTGAGGAACTTTCCCACAGAGTGTATACTTAAGTCCCACCCTTGTGGGACCAGCGCCTCTCCAGGCCCCGCTTCCAATCTTTCCGTGTAGCCACAATATTACTCCTACGGTCGAAGCTCCTTGCAGGCTCAGCGCCATCTGCCCCGTTATCTTCCTGGGAAAGTGCCTCCGACTCGGTTTCCATATCTTCCTCCGCAGCTGGTGGAAACAAGCGCTCCTGAGAACCGAATCCTCCCGGTCTCTCATATTCGCAATCCGAGCCGGAATCTGGCTGGCCTTCATCATCCGAATAAGCAGAAGGCCAGGTGTCATCCCATTGTAAACTGTCAGTCGGTGATGCATACCCATCAGCCCCTGCATCCCCTCCATCTTGGTCCAAAGCAATTGGGACCCCCGGGGCGGTGCCCCGTCCCCCCGGCTGGAACGGGGGCTGAGTTGCTACAAAGCCAGTCCTAATGGGTGTGAAATAATGATTTTAAAAGCTTCAGGCAACTGGACTGACAGTGTTCAAGTCTCTAGAAAACAGATTGCTTTGTTTGTGATTCAGTTGTATCCAGAAATCTATCCATTTCTATTCTGAGCAATGAATAATTCAGTCCCTATTGCAGAACTGTGTCTGCATGGAGCCTGCTTCGTTTTCCAGATTTCTCTTTTGAACTTTTAAGTGTGAGAGTCTGTTATGGAAATAATTTTATTTCATCCTTTTCATGGGTGAACTCTTAGCATTGGATGCTTTTAAAAGTTGCTGGAAATAAAAAAAGAAACATGATATAATTTTAAAACCCATTTTACTTTAAAAAACCAAAACATTGAACTCAGTATTGCTGGTAGAAAGCCACCCCTTATTTACTTCATGCTTCCCATACTATTAACAGCTGGGGAATATTTCCCACCCCATGGAGTTAAAAGTGGAGACATATTCCACTCTTAACAGCTGAAACGGTTTACTTTTAGAGAGTATAATTACCCATCTTCAGAATAACCACTGCCTAAAAAATTCTGTATGAGTCAGTGACCTTGGCATGCCTCTTGATTGGACAAAAGCCATCCCAGAAGAGTGATTTTATGTACAAATATAACATAGGAAGTTATTTCAAAATATGCCAGACCATTGGTCCATCTACTGCACACACTGAATGGTAGCAGATTTTCAGGGTTTTAGGGAGGAGTCCTTCTTACATCTGGATATTGAATGCTAGGTCCTTTTGTCTGTCAAGCACAAGCCCTTCCACTCAACACGATTCTTATGAACTGTTTCAGCAGGTTTCTCTGAGATTAAGGAATTATGAATCATCTTTGTAGCAGGGATAATTTTTAGTTATTGATGAAAATGATTATCCTAACTTTCTGTCTTAAAGTAACCAGTTACTTAACAGAAGTTTATCACAGCCAAATTGCAATATAATTGGAAATGCCACACAGTATAAGCCATAATAAATCAGCTAAATACTAGAGGTAGTAAGATTAAAATGCACTAAAAGTCCAATGGAATAAATTTGTCAACAGGTCACTGGAAAGGCTTCATGGGAAAGATCAGTGTAGAATTTCCAGATTTTGTGTGGGCTGGTTGGAATAAAGCAAGACTGGAATGGTGAAATGCTGCCAGAGCTGGCATTGGGATAGGCTTTATCAAGCACTTGCAGACATCCACACCTCAGTAGCCACTGCTGACCAATAAGATCCATTTTTATCCACTCTTTCGGACAATACATTAGTGAAAGCTGTCTCAAAGGCATGCTTGCTGGTTGTTTTGCAAACACGTACAAAACAACTTCAGTGTTCCTGAGCCTGCTTTCTCACCTGGAGATGTGCCACTTACAGAGCTTAGGAAATGGCCTTTAGGGAGGCTACAACTTCCTGGATCCTGCTGCCAACCTGGTTACTGCTAGCTAAGGGATTCTGAAAACTGTAGTCAGAAAAGTACCGTGAGTTTTCTCCTATGGCAGACTAGTTTCTCCCCCTTTCACTAGCAGATCAAGACCTTTTTATCTGTACATGCATTTGATGACTAACTGATTAGGCAGGAATTTGTTATAATGTTAATTGTTGTTTTTTCAGTTTGCTGTAAGCCACTCTGGCAATATTGTTATATGTACATTGTAAGCTACTCTGGCAGCATTGTTGTTTGCTGTAAGCCGCTCTAAGTCCCCTTTGGGGTTGAGAAGGGCAGCATATAAAAATAGTAAATAAATAAATAAATAAAGATTGGGTGTACATTTATTGTTATTTTCAGGTTTAAATTTATTTTACATATTTCAAAGCACTTTGTTTTAATCATGATATGAGCTGTTTTGGGTTCTATGTCAGGAGAAAGTTGGGGTATGAAACAAGTAAACAAGCAGTCAGATGGGCAGCAAAGCTGTCTCTGCTTTAGAGTTGTCATCTGAAAAGTATGCAGGGTGGCCAAAAGGGGTGGAAGTGGAAACTGACTTGGTGGCAAGGAGCACACATTGGACAACCCTGCAGGTGGCTGTCAGCACTGTCAGATGAACAGATGGCTGTGTCCTATCATCTCTCTCCATCAGTTGTCTAAGTCAGGAGTTTCACCTTGGCTCATGGAAAGACTCCAGCCCAAGGGAACTTCCCTGTGGTGGTAGGGAAGTAACATTGACTATCTCTCTGTTTGGAGGTCAGTCAGCTGTTGGGCTGCTCATTCTTTGTTGAGTCCTTAATGAATCTTTTAGATATTGTCTTTTGGCTTCAATTAGCAACAGTACAAATAAGGAATAGTACCAAAACAGGCATTTTAGTGTATGGACTTTAAATCAGTACCCTTACAAATTTTGTAGTTGCCAATCTGAATTTTTGTAATTTTATTATCATTATGCAAGGAATCTAAATAGCTTAAACAAAACAGGCAGAGGTGAGCATTATTTTTGAGGGTGCTCTGTAACTTGGGTGTGCTATCTACACAAGTGCTTATATCTCTGACTCTATTCATATGATCTCCTAATCCATGAACATTTGTTACATTAATTCTGAAATTATTGTCACATATTATGCATTGTGAAAAATAACCACTTTTGTTGCTTTGTTCAGCAATAGGATCCAGTCTGAGAGTTCTTCAAGCTTGCTCATTATTTTGTTACTTTTTGTTCACTAATTAATGGATTATCTTGTCACTATACTGATTTTTTTTCTAATGAACTCACATGTTTGCACTCCCTTGGCCAATTAACTTTAAAGATTTATTTTTGTTCTGCAAAAGTAAATTTATCTTGCAAGTTCATATTCAATAAGTAAAATGGCTAAGTGACTTAACATTTTTGGCTCATAGTAGAAAGCCTACAGTTTTTGATGAGTACTGTACAGTTGGGTCTCCACACTGCAGGTTCAACTTTTGCAGATTTGTGGATTTGATTAATATGTTCTCTCTAGGAATCACTAGGTCCTCAATAATCAAGCCAGAGGTTGACCTAGAATCATGCTGCAGGGCCTAAAGATTCATAGAGAGAACACTTCTCTAGGAATGTTTACATCCTCCAGAGCAATTATATTTTGGTTAGTGACATGTTCAAATGGCAATGAGATCTAATCTCTCTGGAGCATTGTGGCTGTCTGAAATGGCAATGGGAGAGCAACACGGACCCGATCCATCCTTTTCCCACCTGCACTGCCAAATGGTGGGAAGGGGGAATGGCAGTACAAGCCCATGTGTACAGCAGACTGGTTTGGATTTGAGTCAGTCCAGCAGTCCACACTTACCCCAAAGTACAGCACTACTCCTAAGTTTCAGTGAACATCTGGACCATTCCTCGACTTTCTATGATGTGGGGCAAAATTAGGTACAGTGTTCCCTCAGTACTTCATGGTTTGCTTTTAGCAGACTCGCTGTTTCGCGGTTTAAAAAATTAATTTAAAATATATATTGCGGTATTTTTGCTGTTTCACGGGTTTTTGCCGCCACCACTCTCTGAGGCACTTTCCCTCCTCAGTCCTCCCTCTCTCCAGCATTGAAAGGCCTTTCCTTCCTTTCCTTCACTTTAAGTTTATAAAGATTTAAAATAGTGTATAACTACTAAAATCATGTATAAATATTAAAATAAATATAGCGTCCCTACATCATGGTTTTTCACTTATTGTGGGAGGTCCTGGAACATAATCCCTGCAATAAGTGAGGGAACACTGTATACCCATTTTATCATGTGATATATAGCAGAAGTCCCTGGAAATTGTTTGGACATCCAGGAATGACTTTTGGTCCAAATCAGGGGTTGGGGCCAATGTAGACAAGCCCCTAGTATAATGGTATATAAAATTGGGATTTTGTTGTGTCATTAAGTAACCAGGAATGGGATTCTGCATATTAATTCACAATATATTACCTCAAAAACAGATAATAAAAGCATGTCCCTTTTACTAGACATGGATGATACTCTAATTATGTATCTAATACATTTAAGTTACAATGCCTGTATTTGCAGTGTAATTCTAAAAGAAAATCAGAACAAGAACCTAAAGTTTTCTGGAAGAGACCCTCGAAATGTTTTTTGAAACTAGAGGGGATTGAAACAGGGTTTCTCAGAAAACTTTGCTGCCCCCAACTGCGTTCCATCTGCTGTTTTAAGACTGGAATCAGGTACAGCCTCACTCGAATCACTAGTTTGGAGAAGGGCCCTAGGATACAGGATGGAGAGGATGTACAAAGGGCTAGAAGCGGGATATACATATTTGATTCTAGAAGACCTCGTTAAATTTCACTGAATCAAAGCATTAAATAAGAAACTTAGGCAGTTGGGCCTCTGAGCAGTTTTGAGCATAAAAAGACAATGCCGATCTTACTGGAACGAATCAGTGACATAGACAAACAGGCCTCAATGACCCTGGCGTGCTCCACATGCTCTCCACTGAATTTAGGCCTGACATTTAATTCTTTGGGAGGTGCCAAATATTTAGAAAATGTAAATATCCCAAAATTTCATTTTGCTTTCAGTTGGGCCAGATTTAATGCCCTTAAATCCATACTAGAGGGCAGATACAAAGGGACTGATTACGAACACAGAGTTTGCCCTTGTGGGAAGGGTAAAATCGAAACTGTAATGCATGTACTTTTTATTTGCACAATTTACAAGGATGATAGACTAAGGTTAATATCCCCTCTACTCACCAAATGGCCAGGAAGAACCTTAAATTGGTACTGTACTTATTTACTGTCCGATCTTGACAAAAGGGTAACGGAACAGGTGGCCAAATTTCTCTTTGCAGCAGCAAAAAGCCACAAGTGCTTCATGAATAACCTGTAAACACTAAGAGTGTAACAAAGAGTACTCAGGACCCTTATTAATTGGCAATCAGTTCCTGCTTTATAAAGACAGTCATTCAACCGATAGTGAATGGTGATACTTGTTTTTATTAATCATAACCCAAGTGTGATGTTATTAATTTCTTAAATGTTGTATTCCATTGTTCTACTTTCACTTGACTTAGCCGATGGTTAGTTGACCGAAATGAAGGCTACTGACTGAAACTGAGTAAGCATGGGATTTTATGCTCTTGTGGTGATCTTCTCTGCGTACTTGTCCGAACGCATCTCTCTCTATGATCTATCAAGATGCTTAAGATCATCCGGAGAGGCCCTGCTCTCGGTCCCGCCTGCTTTGCAGGCGCATCTGGCAGGGACAAAAGACAGGGCCTTCTCAGTGGTGGCTCCTCGGCTTTGGAACTCCCTTCCTAGTGACATCAGATCGGTCCCCTCCCTCCTGACAATTCATAAGAAAGTCAAGACTTGGCTGTTCGAGCAAGCATTCGCAGACGAACTTTAATTAATCAAGATCAAAGGATTAGTATGACGACAAAACGGAAACCAATGTTAAGATTGTGGATTTGTATTTTGTAGTTTTAACTGTTAATTTATATGGTTTTATATGACTGTTTTTATCTTATTATGATGTGTTGTATGTGGGCACTTGCTGCCGTCTGTTCACCGCCTCGAGTCACCTTCGGGCTGAGAGAGGTGGTATAGAAGCATAGCAAATAAATAAATAAATAAAACAGACAGCTGAGAACACATTGAACTTACAAATGAGAAAATGTTTTAAAACCACTTCAGAGATTCTAAGTTTTCATAGAAAAAAAGTGTTGTAACAGAGGCATTCCTCTTGCAACTTGTTTCTATGCGGGAGGGTCAAACTGTGAGAATTTAATTCCGCTGAAGGTATTTCAGCACAGGTCTTTGCAATCAGTGTTGATACTTTTCCTTCAGTGCCTACCAATTCATGTAGCACAAAAATACCTCCAGCAGCTATACAAATACTGTACAAGCATAAAAACGGTGTTAATATACTGACTAAAAGTTGCCTTTGGTGAGCTTTGTATTTCTCTTGGAATAAAATTTCATGAAATGAACAAACACTCCTCAAACAGGTTGGTTTCATCTCTAGTGGTAAATTGCATTGTATGAAATTTAGCAAAGGAGCTTTCTGAAAAGCTTTGATGCAGAGACTGTTTGATATATCCCTTCAGATGGCTAAAGCAACTACATACATTTCCGAATAATGCCATGACATATGATTTTTCCTTAACACCCTTGTCCTAACTTTCTCTCCAAAGAAACTGCACAAATTCAAGGAGTGAATGGGCTAAACTTAAGCTCAGTGAAACCTGTTGCTAGACAGCCATGATTTTAGAAGTAAGATGCAGGAACAGGGCGTCTTTTGAGCGTAGCAGTCCAAGTGCTTAAAAAGAGGAAGAAAGATCTTGTGTGTACTCTGTACTTAGATGGCATATTGTCCTATAGGTAGAGTAAATTATAATTGGGGTGAATCTTAAGTAAACATATGAAGGAGAGTGTAAGATACACAACTGTGAACAGTGCAGTGATTGGTCTGTGTATACGGATTAAAGTAGATGATTGTGTGCGTTGTCATGGAGATACAGATATCTGTTTTTGCTTTTCAAAAAGCACAATTTCATTTGGAAATGTATAAATGGTAGATTGTTTGTATGGTCTCTTTGATTTATGAAGCTTTGGCATTGCAATATTCCCGAATCCACACAAAGAAATGAATCTGTGGCATAAAAAGTCATCAACCACTGTTCCTTTCCCCCAAAGTTCAAATTATGTCCTGCCATGTGAAAGCTACCCCTTTGTGATATCTCAAAGTTAAAATGGGGTTCCTGGCATGGAGTGTGCTCCAGCTGAGTTTTAACAAGCTGGCATGACTGGAGAGCATGTGATAATTTTTTCCATGTATTGTTCTGGCAGCTATGTTAAAAGCTGTGATAATCTATATATATAAAGGAGGACCCGTCATCGAAAGACTGCCATAGGCAGAGAAACCTTCCAAGGCAGAGACACCAAACTTGGCAACAAAAATAGGCCTCAGGCAAGGAAGGTTTTTAGCAAAGAAACTTCCCCCCCAAAAACCTAGAAGGCCCCCAAAACAACGATAAAAAACTACATTTCCCAGCGTCCTCCACGGCCGCCAGCGAATCCCATTGGCCGACATCGGCTCACACAAAATGCCGGTACCGCTTCCCAGCGCAGGCCATGCCCCCTGCCATCCCCCCAACCACTCCACCCCTTCCCCAGGCTGGCCCCGCCCCTGCCATCCCTACAACCACTCCACCCCTTCCCCCGGCCTGGCCCCACCCCCTGCCATCCCCAAAACCACTCCACCCCCTTCCCCCGGCCTGGCCCCGCCCCCCGCCCCCTGCGCGCGACAATTTCTTTAAAATAACTGCTGCCAGAACAAATCACCTCAGGACAGCCTCCCACACACCACAGCCAGTTGGACTGCCGAGGACACACAGTGCCAAAAGGACAGGCTCCTTCAGCCTCGCCCACACTGGCCAAACCAGTAAAACTGACTAATTGTTAATTACCACAAACCACTGACCACGGTACAATCAGCCACACAATCACAACAACAAAATAAAAAAAACCCACCACACACTCCTCCAGACACTACAACTCTCACAACCACACTCGAGAAACACAATCCAAAAGACCAAGCCAGCACAAAATACCACACAACGCCAATATGCAGAAGATACACAGCTATGTGCACAGAGCACATACATAGCACTCACAGGACAAAATACACCCACAACAAAAGACACCCACTTAACAAACACCACACCCACAACATGACACCCACACAACTGGTGATGCCTACCTCTACAGACCCACAACACAACTCACACACAACACACACAACACATACATACCACTGCTAAACAGAAACCAGCACAGTACAACCAACTAACACGCCCCACATACACACCGTACATCCACACCACACTACCACTGTACACTCAGACTTTCTCGCATCTCCTAAATAGGGCACAGCAACACGTGCCGGGTACAGCTAGTGACTTATAAAGGAATCTTCTGTAGACTGCAGTGCAAGTAATTCAGCTTCCCATGTCATTACCTCCTTTCCGAACAGCGAAATATGGATGTCCCTTTAATAGTAGATCATACACAACAGCCTGAAGCCTTTTTTACACTTTGGAGAGGAGAAAGAGGGAACACCATTTGCAGCTAATCTATTCTCCAAGTTATTGGGGGGGGGGGGGTGTGGACTGGATTTTATGACCTAGTTTGAACTTGATGTCGATAATTCATGCTTGTTGGAGTAGGGATGGGTTTGTAGCTCTGAGTCTGCAGAAAATGTGATATCTTCACTAGTCTGCTTCCAGATGCTTTCTAGAAGCGTGCAGTTCTAGGCATAGCCTCCACCACTGGCACAGCTTGAATAACATTCCAGCCACTGTGTCAAACTGTTTCCAACTTCATCCTGTTATTCTTCAAGTACATGAATATTAGTGGTTTTCATGCAAAATCTCTCCCTTTTTCCTGTCTTTTTGAAAAAGAGCTGGCTGTGCTAGTGAAATAATTATGATCATAACTGTGGGAGATATTTTGCTACTTACAATTGTGACTACAGACAACCCTCCATAGCTACAGATTCTACACAATGTTTGTTTAATATTATTCTCTTTTAAATGGTGTTCTTAATCTTTCACAATGGTTGAGATGAAATGGGACGAGCAACAGATTAAATTCTGAATTGCACTATTTGAGACATCCCCTGCTTGTTCCCAAAACGGCCCAAAGCTGAATCTACAAGAGGGCTGAACTCTTCACTGTGTTTATGTCCAACTTTGGCTCCTTTAGACACACACACACACACACTCCTCTTAATCCAAAGCAGGAGACTAGGAGATGAAGTCGAATCGAGTAAAACCCAGTCATTTCGCAGGCATACACACATCTCTTACCTTTGTTTCATGGCAAAGGGACTCTACTTCATACTCTGTGAATGGGAGAGATGCTGCTGTGGGTGGAAAACAGTCGTCCTACCATTTTGCATTTCCACTAGAGAATCATTTGGAACTTTCCACACCCTTTTAACTTTCCAGTGGCTTTATCCTTTGTTTTCAACATGAGTTATGCCCAAGGCAGAAACGTGGAGGTTGTGGTGGGTTTTCTACATCAATTTGCCTCTACTCAAAACAAGTTGAGATGGGGTATTTATTTATTTACTTTATTTGTATCTCACCCTCCTCCTGATAGGAACTCAAGCTGCTCACATGACAGCGTAGTGTCCCTGCTTCAGACCTTGTAAGAGTCTGCAAGACACCTGCCCATGTGTTCCTTTTAAATTTGGGTGATTACATACAATATGGTTGGGATTTGACATGATCTGACAAGGATGTTAAAGGCTGAAATGGTCCTGGCTGTAGCAGGATATATAAAAAAGTGGAGCTCAGCTTCAGGATGCATTTCTGGAGTGAAATACCATGTCCCATCATCTGAGCAACATAATCTGCTGCGTCTTCCAGCGGTAGAGGGAAATAAACTAATTGTACATGAGACCTTAGTCAGTCAGTCAGTAGCCTTTATTCGGTCAACAAACCATCGGCTAAGAATGAGGCCTTAGTCTATTAGAGTCAGTTACTAAACTTACTCAGGAACAACCAAAAGCAGGAGAGGTTGCCTCAGTCATAACTATTTCAGGTGCAATCACAGAAAGAAACATTAAAAATTGATTTGTAACAAGGCAAAACTGTCTTATAGCTAGACAGAGCAGAACTTGAAGAAGTTTCCTTTCTACAAAATTCCCACGGAGGCCACTGGGCATGGTAGCTGTGGAAATCTGGAAGTTCTAATCCAGCCCCAACTTCTTCTCCATACACTGAGGCACTATCTTATGCTGATTTCAGATGTAAATAACTGAGAGAATAGACTACATAATTTTCAGATGCAACTCCAGGTTAAATGCACCAATATTTTTCCATTGCCCTTGGGAAATAACATATCTAAACACAAGTGATCTACTACAGATTGGTAAGGCACAAGATAAAATGGAGGATTACTTTCCTCTCTCCCTCTAATACACCTGGACAAAGACTCTAATAGGATAGAAAGTTGTAATCCTTTGTTACTTGCTGTGTCTACAATAAAGATTAGAGCCCTGTGCCTGCAGTTTGGTTTAGGTCAAGCAAAAGATTCCACTGGTGTAAACGAAGAGGGGATGGCAAAATGATAAATGTGACCCATGCCACCCATTCCCAAATCAGATAAGGACACTACGCCTGCTTTAAAAAAACAATCACATACCTGTAATTGTTAATGGTGGGATGAGAATGTTGTCTTGCCTTGCCTGTAGTTGCTGGTTAAAAATGTTGGAGCATAAGCATTCATTCATTCCCTTAATAAAATCATAATTAATTAGCGAGTCTTCAAAATATAAGATTAGGCTTTTGGGCATAAGCAGAGGCCCTACTCAATCACCAACCATTCAACATAAAGAAAATCTCTCATCTAAATCAGAGCGTCTAAAAAGCACTCAATAATTCCAGCAGCTCCAAGATTTAGTTTTATGGGAACCTACTGTTTGTAAGACACTGGGAAATAATTTGAATTAATAGCCACCAGCTTACCCCAAAAATACAATCAACTTGAAGAGCTGAAAATGTATGATTTCGTACTTCTAACAAGTCAAATGGCAGAACTACTTCAGATGTGAAAAAATGTGGTCCTCCAGATGTTGTTGGACATTGAGTCTCATCAGCCCTACCCAACAATGATAAAGGATGAAGAGACTTGCAGTCCAACATCTCAAAGATCACACTTTGTGCATCATGGTGTAAAATTTGCTAGTTAGTCTACTTGGCCTTTTATTCAAAATAATATTTAAATTAGTCTGGAGTATGTGTGTGTTTGTATATTGTTCGTAGTGCCCATATTCAGTGAATGGATTATATGAGTATCCTTAGAGTAGACTTTCTCAACTGGTGCCTCCACAATAGTGGCAGTGGTGTTGGTGAACGTAGTCATCCAAAACCTTCTAAGAAGTACCTGGGGTGGGCTGTTCCAGAGAAATAAAATGTTTCCAAACATCAAGAGACTCTGCAACCTCATTCTTCTAGTGGCCATTCACCTTCAAATGACTGTGACAGAATGAGAGGACTAAAAAGATTTGTATGCAGCCTGAACCCTTAACCTGATGAGTCAAAATGGAAATATTGTCCCTTTTTCAAGTTGGTTTTCACATATAGTCGAAATGAAGGTCTTCTAATGTCTGGCATTCGCTGACTGAAACAAAATAAAATTCATCCTCTCACTTTTTGTTCCTGTTCTCTTGACACAGGCATGCAATGAACAGACCTAGAAACAGCAATATATTTTTCTGGGTCACCAGACACATTACATTATTGTTCTTCATGCATAGAACACCATGTCTTTCACCTTTCTGTGTACTGCTTAAAATTTGTCATCCCTTAAAAAGAGGAAATCATTTAAATAAAATGACTTTGTCAATATACATTATTCATGCATGGATAGGAGAATCAATATATGCTTAAATTATACACATACACATGCAATGCCATGAATATGGTTAGGTAAGTGTCTTTTGTTAAAGAAGGCCTACAGCCCACTGTTATGTTACTGCATTCCTGCTTGTCCACTGGAACTTGCGTTCCCCTTCCTCCCTACAGCAATTTTCCTGTCCTCCTGAAATAAATTGGAGGGGTATGAATAGGTAGCTGTAGGGAAGAGGAGGAAAGTGTTCTGCCAGAACTGTCTATCCTGATGATGGAAAGACGTCACTAGATACAACCAATGGCTAAATCCAATTGTTAGTCCCAATTAGAACAGACCCACTGAATCAATGCAACTTATATAAGTGTTGGCTTACATTAGATCAATAACATACACTGAATCAATAGAACTTACATAAATGTTGACTTACATTGGATTATTGGAATTTACGTAAGTGTTGGCTTACTAAATTCTCATTTTAAGCAGACCCATTGAATCACAGGAACATTAGCTCAATGGGACATACATACATGTTTACTTACCAAGTTCTCATTGAGTCAGTGGAGTTACTCTAGTCGAAACTAGCCATTGGATTTGGGCCAAAGAATTTAAATTTGCACTACGTTGCATCTCTTGCATTCAGTAGTGCATGTGTGAGAATCTTAAAATCTTCTAAATGTTGATGAACTGCCACTGTGTATATCTTCACCATTATTCTGGCTACGGTTTCTAGGAGTTGTGATCCAGCATATCTGGAGGAATGTGTGATTCTCACCCCTGCAACAGTGCTATTACAAGTTCACTATGAAACAGGTTTTAAAGACGAATACAATTTTACACAAGTGATAATTTAGTTATTTATTACATTGCACAGTTATTTATTACATTTCTGGTTATTACATTTCCAACAGTTATGCTGCCCGAGAATAAGAATATGCTGCCTGAATAAGAAAGCATGAACATAATAGAAGCATTATAAAAACGAACAGCAAGCCAGGCTTGGGTCTACAAAGTACACAGTTATTAAACACTAAATGAGTGTAAAAATCCTAGAAGAAGCAATACTTTTTTACGTGGGACATAAAGGACCAGAACATAAGACACTACAATGGAAAAGGCACTTTCTCTAGGCATCACCCATCTCATCTCATTTCATACAGGGGTCTCTGCTAACATATTGATACTTCTTGATTGTACTCGACCTTTTGTTGCAATTCTAGTTCCCCTATTCCTGGTGAGAAGCCTGAGGATTCAATTTTGCAATTTCCACAGAAGACATGTGTTCAAATACTGCAGTTCAGCCTCCTACCTTCAAAATACTTTATAGCCTTTCACAACTTGGAAGAGTTGCTCATTTGGGCTACTACCCCCCCCCCCGGGCCCTGCCTAATTTTCCTAACCCCCATGGTCATTGGCTTAAAGTTCAGGTAGATTTGTGTATGAAAACCTTTTTCCAAATTCTTCAGACATTTGACATCTTGGACCAATTTAGACAACAATTCAGTATGTGGTACCTATGTGTGTATCCATGCAGGTGAACTCTCTAGTAAGTCAGTTGTGTTATGCAATGAACAGAGGACCGTTAACTTTACTTTTGATTTGGGCAGATGTCAAATTGGGATTGGGTCTCACAAAATAACCAGATAGACACATTCTGACAATACTGCCTTATGTACATATGGCTATTCAGCACACACAGCTTTTCTGGGGGGCATTTTAATTCTCTCCTCCTCTTCCTCCTCCTTCAGTTTTGAGCAAGTTTTGACAGTGCCTTTTAGTATTATAGTAGAATGAGTCACACAGCTAATATGGAAGAAATGAGTGAATCCTATTTTCAAAACTTAGCTTCCCTCTTCCATTTCATAAGCTGCAAGAAAAAAAATTCCTAAGATATCTGAATGCCATTCAACATGAACAGATACTCTAAAAATATAACTGAGTATATAATGGAAAACGAGAAGCAATCACCACAGAGCCATACCTGTGGTCAACCTTCTGGCTAGCTAAAGATTTAAGACTATCTTCCGTTGGGGGAGGACAATAGACAATTAAATTTGCAAACTGCCTGTCATTTTTATTTATTTGTTTTGGAATGTGGTTTTGTAATTATGTGAAGACATATTTAATTATAACCAGCGACTGTTTGTGTGAATGACATGCTCTCTAACACCACCAAAACCAGCCTCTTCTGTCTTCACAGTGCATGCTTGGCTCTTAGCTCCACTTCAAACCATTGCAGAATTTTCAGTATTGTGTGTGGCACAGCTGTCATAATCTGGTTGTCTGAGCTGAAATATATGGTGAAACAAGACATACACGTTTGTGAGAGGGGGGGGGGATATACAAAGCTAACAGGTACGTTGTCATGTCAGATTGTTTTCCTGAGAAATAGTATTTATATTTCTGCATTTACCAAAGTGTGGAATTCACCAGTGAAATGTTTGAGAACCAAAGTCACATCTTCAGGACTTGCTTCTCAATAAAGGGCTTGGAGTAGATCTGACATCCTTTGTGAGTGTAACTGGGAAGCAAAGGAGTGGGGAAGTGAAATGCTAAGGGGAAAAAAGCCCATGTACTGTTTTTTTAAAAATTTACGTGCTGGCGCAGTTTAATATTAGGAGCTTGCATTTTGTGGAAATGGGTATATATGTGATGTCTCCATGTCAATGAAAAGCAGTGGTTCTCAACCTGTAGGCCTCCAGATGTTTTGGTCTTCAACTCCAAGGAATCCTAACAGCTGGTAAACTAGCTCGGATTTCTGAGAGTTGCAGGCCAAAACACCTGGAGATCCACAGGTTGAGAACCACTGATGTAAAGAGAGCACAGGGGTAAAAAGTTTGAAAACCACTGTTTTAGGCTGTATAGTCAACTCTGTAGGACTCACTTCTAAAGTGGAGATGACTAGGTCTGGATTTACAGTGCCATATAATGACAAATTGATTTATGTTCTTGCTCACTCTGCTTCAAGATGCTAACTTGAAAGCACTTTTCTACCCATTCATTTGAGATTTTTGAATTTGGGTAAAACAATCCTTTACATAAATGTCTTTTCTCCATAAAATAGAACTTATGGCGAAACCTCACCCTTTTGTAATCTGTTTAGTTCTTTGGAATACCGAAGTACTGATATGATTTTCAGAATGATTAAGCAATTATATTTTAACATTTATCTGATTCATTGTTTTTTTACTAGTTTAGATTAAGGGTAGGCAGAAAACAATATCAATATACAGTTTTTCCTGCTTCTTGGCAAGGGGTTGGACTGGATGTCCCACAAGGTCTCTTCCTATGATTCTGTGATTCTTGAAAATCTAACAAATCAGCCAAGGTTTCTGACTCCTCAAAGGTATGTAATGAAAACAAAATTTGAACACTGTAACTGTTTTTAATATATTTTTGGATGCTGAATTTAAAAAAACTATAATTAAAATGGCATAACATGCAGAGTTTTTCCAGAAATTTAATTAGTAATTTCAATAGTAATTTAACTTAATATATAGCAACTCTACACAATTCAGCAAATCTGTAATTTTTGGTTTTAGAATGCTAAATTTCTATAAAAACCAGCATACATTTATACAGTTTTTATGACCCTTAGTTTTGTAGGCCTGTGAATTATTTAACAGGAGCTCATTTAGACCCTTGCTCCTCCATTAAACTGCCCAAATGAAGAAAGCTACCGCCATGAAATGAACTTTGATCTTGAAAACCAAAGTTGGTCTTGAAAATCAAAGTCTTAAAAATCCAATTTCTTAAACAGTGACTGCTGGTGACTTCTGTGTTAGTGACATGTTGAATGCAGTCCAGGAACTCCATCCTTAAAATAAGTTCAACTCCTTGGATAGCTCCTTTAAAATTCAGACTAAGAATCTGAAGTGGATTATTTGTCCCACTGACAGAGGAGTCACCAATTCTGATTGTTCTTAAATCTGTGTGGTTTGCCTTCCAGTTCCCTATTTTTGTACTTGAATATGCTTGGTGGAACTTGGGAAGAAAAAACCAATGTAGATCCTTGAATTGCTGACTTTCATCACACTTGGGATTCTAGTTATTCTGGCAGGACCTTGTTTGTACTGAATCCTTAAGGTGTGTTGCCCAGTGTTTCAGGTATAATAAATATGGTCAGGTAAAACATTTATTTTATCAGATTTGGATTTGAGAAATATGTGCATCTTCATCCCTGAAAACATTTGCCTTCTGATCCTTCAAAGTGAAGCTAAGCTCTTCAGTTCCCATTGATTTCTCAATAGTTTCAGTAGTGGGCTTTTGAGGCTGCCTGGGGTAAGCATTTTGTTTTGATTTTTGTGAAAGTTAATTTCCTCTTTAGCTGATGTTTCCCCTTAGCAATCTCAACCGTTTACTTTTATTTGACTTTTAATTTTTCATCGGGAGCAACAAGAGTTGTTGACAGAGGAACATGATTTTGTTTCAGCATCAAAGCAATTGGTTCCCTCTCTCTCCCAATCTACAGTACTCACATACATACATACACATTGCTCCATGGTGTACCTCTTAAAGGCATACTCTCAGGAAAATTTCTATTTTTCATATTACATCTCTCCTTCCTAAGGCAAATCTTAAAAACTAACAGAGATTTGGCAGGGAGGGAATAATTTCCATGCTTGCGAAGGTATTCAGAGAGTTCTAATTCCACACAGCAATCTTTCCAAACTCTATGCGTTAGCATGCATTCACCGGTTCATTTAAAAAAAAGTCTAGTAATCACCAGTCTTAAAACCATACGTACAAGTTGAAGGTAAATTTTAATCTCATAAATAGGCTCGAAGTTTGAGGTTTTGGATTTAGTATTCACTTCTGTGTAAATGTGTTGGGTTCCAATTATTTGCTTGGTTCAATCTGTGGAAGCTTGGGGCCAGGCATGAGCATGACATGATAGACATCAGGACTTTCTTACCAAATAAGGCTCTCGTGGGAGCAGCATTGCGGCCAGTTTCCTTTGGCAATCTCAGTCCTAGTTTCCATTAGCATTCAGTTCAGTTGTCAGAGGCTGGGGGTAATGGCTTAACTGATGAGCAGGTGACCTATTTAGTAATAAGGGCCACACTGAACATGCATGATAGAAGACTAATTTTCATATTTTACTTGTGGGTGATTTACATAACTTTCATATTCTTCTCTTGGAAATTGTAAGTGGCTACCAATTTGCAGTTGGTGTGTAAATGTTTCAACTGAAATGTGGACCAAGTCTCTGAGTGAACATTTTCCACCAGCTGTGAAATGGTATTTGTAATAATAATAATAAAATATTTATTATAGTCTTAATTAAAGCATTTGGTCTGCTCCTTAGGCAAAAAAGCTTATCAGAGCAGCTTACAAATACCAGTTGTAAAACTGTCTCTGACTCCTGCCTTGCCAGTCAAAAGGATAGCTAAAACATCTGCCTAAAATAAGGGAGGGCAAAATGCAGCCATCCCCAGTGCCATTTTTATGGGTCTTAGGCAGCACGAGATCCGTTTTTGGGATAATTTTGGAAAAAAATATTTATTTTTTTCTTCAAAAATTGTTTTTACCACAAAATGCTCTGTAAGGAATATGAAGAATTTTTGCTACTGTTGTCATTGCAAGCCTATGTCATTGTCTTGGGTCTAAAATGACGGGAAGGGGGACTACAACATGGCAAAATTCCCCCCTTAGAGGACATTGGGAAACATTGGGGAGAAATTGAGTTTTTTTGGTGGGGCACGCAGCCCCCCCCCCCCTGCTCGAGTCTCCTAGAATTTAGCTTCCCACAGTTGTTGTTCTCTCCACCCCCACCCCAAGTCTAAAAGGAAAATGGGGTGGGGAACGAAATTTTAAGTATCTCATAATAAAGCTCTTACTATGGAAAGCTGCAATACAGGGATTACTGCTAAATGCCTCTTCCAACGCACAAATAACCCCTTGCTTCAGACATTCACAAGACAGAGACCCTACAACATAAGGTCTAATGAGACAGCCTCCATTTACAGAGTTATTTTTTAATTGTTGCTGGTTCAGAATGGTTGGTAAAACCTGATAAATGAATAACTCATTAGACTGTTCCTAACTTTTTGTGTAATTGTAACATGTTGCCATTGAGAAATACACTGCTTTGAAATTGAGCCCATCGTTTTGAAACACATTGTAGTTTGTCATGAAATGAAACTTTAGTGTTCTGGATTTTGATTTTAATATCCATTTAGTTAACATTACCAATATTTATGCATATCATAAACTGAGCAGTAACCAAGATTAATCTAAAAGAGGTACAGATTTATCTATTCATCCAACTAAAACTGGCACTGCTAAGATTGTAAAATATTATCAGTTTATATTAATAAAGCTACTCTATCTATAGCTGTCTGGATTTCATGCTAACAATAAATCACCAGATGTCAAAAATGTAAGGACAATCTGCTTTTGCAAATCTGGCCAGCTAAAGCTCTTTGATAGTGAGTGAACCTGCCTACAGTTGCTGCTATATGGGGAAGGGAGTTATTGAAGCAACCTTCAATCCCTATTTTTCTTTTCTTTAGGATGGTCTCCACCAGGTCCCATTTCTCTATAGCCCCATCCTTCCTTTTTTCATGTCAGGAGTGACTTGAGAAACTACAAGTAACTTCTGATGTGATAGAATTGGCCATCTGCAAGGATGTTGCCCAGAGGACTCCTGGATTTTTAATGGCTTATCATCCTGTGGGAGGCTTCTCTCATGTCCCCACATGGGAAGCTAGAGCTGAGATGGGAGCTCACCTCACTCCCTGGATTTGAACCGCCAACCTGTTGGTCAGAATTCCTGCTGGCACAAGGGTTTAACCAACTTCTCCTTGGTTCTAGATGGCACAACATCCTTGTAAAAAGGAAGAGAGAGATGTTATTGATAAGTATGGGAAGTATACAGTATATGAAAATGAATATGTTTGTTGAGTGTTAGAAACCCAGATTAGTAGAATCATTACAGACAACTTTTTTTTGCAGTTTGGGCCTTATTCTATGCAGGGAAAATAATACTTGTGCTTTGTGTAGAAAATTGTATTCTTTACACATTTTTATACCAAAAATTTAATTTTGGATAAAAGCTTGTAAATCTTAAATTGTGAATGGTTTTTAACAACTGTACTTTTAAGTTTATCTCTCAGAGAAAAATGCAGAGATTTCTCATGGTTTTCATTAACAAAATTTTTGAAGACAGCATCCCTAGCTTGTTGGTAGGCTGTGTCTATACTTCCAATCCCACGACTTTCTTTCTATTCTTTTAGTTTTGCAATGCTCTGATCTGTTTCACTTGGAACACAAATTGGTCTGTTTACCTTGTTTTTGTTTACCTTTACCTTTGCCTTGGTCTATCTGTGCTGCTCAAGGCTCAATCTGCACACAGACAGCCCTTCCTGTTGCTTGAGGTTACCCTACACGAACTAAGTTATCTCCAAATTTGTTACCCTAAAAGGTTCCAACATTCTCAAACAGCATCATGTCCCAAGATGTCTGGGGAGCAACAGGTCTACTTTTCTCCTTCCATCTGACTGCTCCAAGTGCTCCCAGGGCAACAAAAAAAGCTGGTGTTTGAACTGCTGCTGTGTTATTTATCAGCTTGAGTTGAAGAATAGCTTCTTAGCTGCTTGACTTAGGAAGCTCGCCATGACCTATGTTTGGGGGTAGCAAGTTTCTGGTAATCTTCCTAGAATAAGTTTTGTTTTATGTACCCATGTATCTAATATCCTTTAATTTTCCCCACAGTAATAGAAAAATGAAGAGATGAATGATTCAAATTAAAACAGTGACTGATAGCAAGATTTACAAAATAGCAATTATTTGCACAGCATATTTATTTATTTATTTACGACATTTTTATACTGCCTTTCTCAGCCCAAGGGCGACTCAGGAGGTTCACAATTGGCAACAATTCAATGCCACAACAATTACAACAAGTTAAAACAAGCATAAAATAGTATTAAAAACATTTAGCATACAATATAAGAGTATTAAAATATTAAACAGATTAAAAACCGTACAGAGCCTTAAAACATGATCGTGAGTGCCTCCATGTCAAGTCATTACTCAATTTCATCGTCTAGCCGTTCCATGAGTTCGTATAGCTATGCTGTGCTTGGGAAAGCCTGCTCAAAAAGCCAGGTTTTCACCTTCCTTTGAAAATTCAAGAGGGAGGGGGACGATCTTATATCCACACCAAGCACATCTGCGAGGATGGCGGGAGCGAGAGCAGGGCCTCCCCAGAAGATCTTAATGTCCTAGATCAGGGGTGCTCACACTTTTTCATCATGCGAGCTACTATATGAACAATCAAGTTGAAAAGATCACCTGTTGTGCATGTGAGTGTGCGCGTGCACACGCGCACGCACGCTCCTACTGCAGCCTTCCGTCCGCGCAGGGCTTCTTTCTCACCGCCGCGCACACCCGGGAAGGGGATCCTCCTTGCCTGCGCGCACGCTCTCTCTTAATGTCTTCGTTGCCTTCCTCCTTCCTGCTGTGTGCTTTCGCGAAGCAGGAAGTCCCCATCCCGTCCTGCTTTTTGCATGCACAGCAGGCCCCTCCCACGCACGCAGCAAGAGGGCATTTATAGGCGCACCCGTCAGCGCTCCGGCCAGATATGGCTTCGGCGGCGGCTCGGAAGGCGCAGGGCTGGGAAGAGGGGCCGCCTGGGCCGGGAAACTCAACTGAGAGAAGGACCCACGTGAAGCTGGAGCCTCCCCACGGCAGCCTCCCCCCTCCCTCCTCCCTCGAGGCTTCCTTACCTGGGCAGAAGGAAGAGTGGAAGAGGTGCTTCCCCAAAGTGACAGATGCAGCGGGGGGGGGCGCCCTTCCTTCCTTTCGAGGGTGTCACTCAGAAAGGACGCCCAAGTGGACGGCTGGCAGGAAGAAGGACCCCTCCCACTGGAGGGCCCCCTCCTCGGTGGGCCATCGCTGCCTTTCTCCTTCGAGGGCGAGGGAAGGCGAGGCAGAGAAAGGTGGTGAGGGCACAAGCAGCAGCAGCAAGTGGAGTCTCCATCCCCGCAGCCCCCTCCTCCTCGGGTTCAGCCCCAGGAACACGACGCCCTCCCTTCTCGCCCCCAACCAAGGAAAGAAAGCAGCCCCACACAGCTCGCTCGCCCAGGTCTCGGCTTGAAATGGGAGTCCCGAGGGAAGCAGCAGGGTTTGCGGCGGGGCTTGCTTGGCTTTGCCCCACTTTGCCCGGCCTCCTTCGCCTCTTTTTTTCTCTCTCTCCCTCTCTCCTTCCAGTGCCCGCCCGCCTGCCTGCCAAAAGGATCCGAAAAAGTTCTCTGGATTTCTTTCTTCTCTCCTTGGCTCTCGCTCACACACACACATTCCCTCCATCCCTCCCACAGCCTCGCATCCTATCCGTGTGCGTGACTTTGCCTTGCTCCCGCCCCCCTCCCCCAGCAGCAACCAATGGGCGGTCATGTCACCACACCGTGCGTGGCAAGACGAGCGCCAGGGCCCACCCACTAAAGCCTCATTTTGGAAAAAGAAGCCCCGCAAAGGCGGTGGCGGGAGCGCATGTGCGCGCGCATGGCAGGTGCGCGCCATCCAGCTGGTGAGGCCCAAAGATCACCTGGAAGAGGGCCAAAGATCACCTAGGTGCTCCCGATCACCATAATGAGCACCCCTGTCCTAGATGGTTCATAAGGAGAGATAAGTTCGGATAGATAAGTTGGACCGAAACCGTTAGGGCTTTATAGGCTAACGCCAGCACTTTGAATTGTGCCCGGAAGCAAACTGGCAGCCAGTGGAGCTGGCGCAACAGAGGAGTTGTGTGCTCCCTGAATGCCGCTCCTGTTAGCAACCTGGCTGCTTAGCATAGACTTGGTTAGAGCATTATTTCTGTTCACCTGAAAACACAGTAAGATAGAGGAATGCACATTGACCAAAGCCTATGCACCATTTGGTATCTCTTTGGGCCTTCTTTCATTAATTTCTTTAAGAAATTGTCATCAATGAAAACATTCACTTACAAATCCTACCAAGAGTGTTTTCTTAAAGATTTGGATGCAGATAAACATTCACAAAATGCTGCTTTGCTATTGTTCTTTTATCCTTAGATGTGTTATCTCTGATATAAACATAGGAAGTTGTCTTATATGGTGACAGATGGTTATGCTGTTGAGCCCGGAATGGTCTTCACTGAGTGGCATCTGTTCCCTTTCTATCCTGCTCTAAGAAGCCAGGAACTCCATGGGAAGCCCTGAGTCACTGTCCTGCCCATGTCTGTCCCACCTAATATACTGTAGAAGAATGGAGAAGGAAAACAAGTGGATTAACAACCCCTAATCAGAATCACCCAACATGTTTTTGTGGCTGGTGTTAAACACATTATAATAGAAAAAATAGTATATCCAGAGATCATCAAGCTTTCAGAGAATGCTAGGTGACAAGGCCTCACTCATAGGTTATCAAGTCATTATAATTCCCAATAGTGTTGATTTTTTAGAATTTACATTACTATTTCCGCCGACTTAAGTATATTCCCTGTATATCGGAGAGGGAAAAAGAATATCTCCCAGTACTCTGTTAGTTAATTTGTAATCATTACTGAAGAAATCCTTGGAGAGTATCCCTTCTCCCCCTTTTCCACAGCTTTTTAAGTGAGACTCTCAGTCACCCTGAGGTGTGCTTATGTTTTTTGTTCAGTAAATATATTTTAAATAGAAGAGTTGGAAAAATATTTTTTAATGTGAAGCTGTGCCCACACAAGGGTTTCTTCCCAATTCTGGGTGAACGATAAATAATACAGGGCAGCATTCTTGCTTAAGGGGGATGACCTCATGCTTCTTGAAGGGAAACATGCCTATTTGATTGGGGCCCATTGTTGAATAGCAAATATAAAACTTGAATGGTCAAGAAACAATTTGAAATGGAAATTTTAGTGCTATTGCGCAAAGTGTTACACGTTTTGGTTATAAACTAGTCAGTTTATTTTATATTATGTAATGAAGCTAAACATATAAATGTTCAGATTGCATAGGATGAATTTAAGACACATTTCTTTGTGGTCTCTGTGAAGCACACAGATGTGTTATCTGTGCACATACAGTGCACCACTCAGAATCTTTTAGAGCTATTACATACCGTAAATGTTTTTTCATTTGCTCCACCCACTCCCTCCTTGCCATACTAACACACTTCCCACCAAAATGCTCAATTTCTTTCTGCATCAGTTGAATAGGTTAGGTGCCTTCTGACATTTTCTAAGACTGATTCTTGCTTTTACTTAGTTTTCTGATTAGATTTTGTCTTTCAAACTGCATTTTGCTCGTGTTTCTTGGACTATGTTATCTTCTTGATTGAATCAGATTTTGTTCAATGGTTTCTCTGCTTAGTTTCCCTTCATCTTTAGAACACCTGCGTTTCTGGGTTTTTTTTAGTAGTATATGACCTCTTTGGCATCCTTCACATGTTTTTCTTCCTATAGGGTAAGATTCTTGAGGTAGTGGAACATTTTGAATCCCTCCTCTATCTAAGAGAGGGGCATAGCACTAGCCTTTGATCCCTTTGCCAAGATTTCATTTCATAAGCTCATTGAAACTGTGCTTCTCGTCTCCAAGCCGTACTTTTATCATTAAAATCCAATCCTTTTGAGCTCAGTCACATGGACATGGAAGTCAGTACCATAGATGTGAAGAATGGTGCATTGATTTGCAGTTGTATGTACTTTTCTCCATGTGAATATTCTGATCTATCGTCATCTCTAGATGCTCCTTCCATCAAAATTATGGTTACCATAGACATCATGTTTTTCTTGAGAGCCAATGTGATTTATCCCATTGCTTGGAGTAATTGACATCTGCTTGGAGCTTATCTTGGTCCCCCGCCCCCCGGCTCCACCCCCTCCCGGCTCCGCCCCTCCCAGCTCAGAGTATTCTTGGTCCCCTGATGCTTTGAGAGTTTTTGAACTGGATTATATTGCAATTCAACATTCTTGATTCCCCTTCAGTCCACCCACTCATTCCATCTCCTGATGCTTTGATTCTTCAGTTCTGGAGTGTGGACCTCAGCTTCCTTCTGGTCAGTCAACTCATGTTGTGGATTATATTGTAGTGTGGACTCAGGGCACTAACTGCCAGATTCATTTGACCCTTCAGATACTGTGGTGTAATATACGAACCGCTCACCTCATTCCATCTGTTGTCAGAATTCTTTGTATTCTTCAGATTCTAGTGCAGAATCCGCTGGGGTATCTCCTTCTGGTTTGATTATGGAGTGCCCCAGTCTCTCCAACGAATGATATATGGTGTTTTATTGACTACATATCATCCGTTCGAGAGACTGGGGCACACTATATAACATATTTATTTGGGCAATATCCCCACCCACTCCTTATGCACTAATACATATGTGTACTGCCTGAACGCCAGTGTAGCTTTAGAAGGTTCTGAATGACGTACTGCACAGATAACCTCATTTGTATGAGATCAGAGATGACTACTCAAAGAACGACAGTTACATCTAGGTAGCCGGTTTGTCAGCCTTGTTGAGTGCATGGTATGTAAAGAATTTCTCATATATCTGTATTTTTACCTTCTGTTGTAGTTTGAATAGTGGTCTATGATTCTTTAGGAGATGATACCATTATTAACTGGGCAGGATAAAAATGGGATATGAGTGGAATACATAAAAATACAATATGATAATTTATTTATTTATTATTTATTTGTTAATCGGGCTTCTATGCGGCCACTCCCTGGGGGGGGGGCTCAGGGCGGCTCGCAGGAGCCATGCAGGCACAATAAAAACAATAGAAAGCACAACAATAGTTAAAATACAACAGATTAAAAATACAGAATAAGAATGGATTAAAAATCTGTAGTGCGATGCTTCACCACAGGTAACAATAAAAAGCAACGAGCAACACGGGGCAAGGCCTACAGATTAAAGGCCTGCTGAAAAAGGTAGGTCTTGCAGGCCCGCCTAAAGGGGAGCAAGTCCTGAATTGCACGTGTTTCTGCCGGGAGAGCGTTCCAGAGCGTAGGCGCAATGACAGAGAACGCCTTCCTGCGGGTTGCTGTCAGTCTTGCGAGCTTCACCGAGGGGACGTCTAAGAGGTTGGCGTCTTCTGACCACAGTGATCTCATAGGGCAATAGGGGGAGAGACGGTCCCTCAAGTACGTTGGCCCCAAGCCGTGCAAGGCCTTAAAGGTAAGAACCAACACTTTGAAGGTGATCCGGTGCTCAATTGGCAGCCAGTGCAGGTCCTGCAAAGTGGGTGTCCCAGACAGGAGTCGGGCGGCAGAATTCTGCACCAGCCTGAGCTTCCGGGTCACCGACAAAGGAAGGCCAACATAGAGTGCGTTGCAGTAGTCCAGTCTCGAGATGACCGTGGCTTGGATCACCGTGGCCAGGTCGTTCCGGGATAGATAGGGGGCCAGCCGCCTCGCCTGTCTAAGGTGGAAAAAAGCTGCCTTGCTGGCCATGGAGACCTGAGTCTCCATGGTCAGCTGGGAATCCAAGTGGACCCCCAAGCTCTTTACTAAAGGCGATGGGCATAGCGCCACACCGTCCAGGGTCGGAAGCTGGACATCCCCATCACCCGGGCGGCCTAGCCACAAGATCTCCGTCTTCGCTGGATTCACCCTCAACCTACTGGCTCGCAGCCATCCAGTAACGGCTTCGAGGCACTGCTGGAAATTATCAGGGATGGATCCAGGCCTGCCCTCCATCCTCAGAATGAGCTGAGTGTCATCAGCGTACTGGTGGCACTCAAGCCCAAAACTCCGCACCAGCCGTGCAAGCGGCTGCATGTAGATGTTAAATAACAGAGGGGAGAGAATGGCCCCCTGAGGAACTCCGCAAACTAATGAGGAGCCCTTGGAGACCACCTCACCCCTCCTCACTCGCTGAGACCGATGGTGGAGGAAGGAGGTCAGCCATTTCAGGACTGTCCCCCTCACTCCAGCCATGGCCAGGTGGTGGGTCAAAAGATTGTGGTCGACCGTGTCAAACGCTGCCGTGAGGTCCAATAACACGAGCAGCGCAGACCCGCCTTGGTCGAGCTGGCAGCGGAGTTGGTCTGTGATGGAGACCAGGACCGCCTCCGTCCCGTGCCCCGAACGGAAGCCGGACTGGAAGGGGTCTAGCCATGTTGCGTCATCTAAGAAGGACTGCAACTGCTCCATTGCTGCCCTCTCAACTACCTTCCCCAGGTACGAAAGATTTGACACTGGTCGGTAGTTGGAGGGAACCGCAGGATCTAAAGATGGTTTCTTCAGCAATGGAGCTACCACCGCCTCTTTTAAGCACTCTGGAAACACTCCTTGCTCAAGGGAGGTATTTACGATGTTCAACAGAGGCCCACGTAACCCCTCCAGGCAAGATCTAACAAGCCAGGAGGGGCACGGGTTGAGGGAGCAGGTGGTAGGTCTGGTTGCAGCCACAATCTTATCAACAGCATCTGCGTCCAGTGGCCGAAACTGGTCGAGGGTGGGCCCAGCGGAGGGCCACGGAGTCTCGAGCTCACGTACTGTGTCAACCGTGGCCGGGAGGTCCTGGCGGAGGCTCGATATCTTGTCTGCGAAGAAACTCTGAAAAGCACCGGCAGTAAGGGCCTGATCATCATTTTTTGGGACGGTAGGGAACGTCGTCAAAGACCGAATTACTTTGAACAGTTGGGCTGGGCGTGAGTTGGCAGACGCTATCAAGGCGGTGAGGTACGAATTTTTGGCTGCCTTGACAGCCCGCTCATAAGCTTTCTTAAATAGCTTATAAGCTGATAGGGAGGCTCCGTCATGGAGTTCCCTCCACACGCACTCCAGCCGTCTCCTTTCCCGCTTCATCGACCTGAGCTCCTCTGTATACCAGGGAGACTGATGTTTGCAAGGTCGGAGAGGGCGCCTGGGGGCAATCTCGTCGAGAGCTTTGGATAGGGAGGTGTTCCAAGCAAGAACCAGCTCATCGACCGAGTCGCTGATAGACTCCAGATCCCTCAGAGCATTCAGGAACCTTTCGGGTTCCATAAGTCTCTTCGGGCGAACAAAAATCCGTTCGGTGCCCTTGCATGGGGGGCGGGGCGGTGCGGTTGCTCAACCTGGATCCTCAGAGCACAGTGGTCCTACCATGGAACCTCTGTTACGGAGGCTAGGCTCACTTGAACCCCCTCGCTGAAAACCAAGTCGAGGGTATGGCCAGCCGAGTGCGTGGATCCCGAGTTACAAAGGGAGAGGCCCAATGTCGCCATGGTCGAGATCAGGTCCGCAGCTGCAGGTGAACAAGAGGCTGCGTCGGCGTGGACATTACAGTCTCCCAGAACAATCATCCTGGGGAACCTCAATGCCCACTCCGACACAGTCTCAAGCAGCCGCGCCAGGCTCTCTGCCGGTGCGCTGGGCGCACGGTACACCCGCAGAATAGCCAGGCTCTCCTGGGAATCCCACACTAGGCCGACACTTTCCAGTCCCGAGGTGGTCAGCGCGGGGATCGCTCTGAGGTGTAATCCATCACGGGAGAGTATTGCCACCCCCCCGTCCCCCGTTCCTATTCTGGTGCGTGGCAACGTAGTCAGGGGGAATGGTCTCCTGAAGGCAGATGTTATCACTATCCTGAAGCCATGTTTCGGTTACACAGAATAGGTCCGCTTTTTCTTCCTGTTGATGATTAATTTTAATTTCATTACATTAAGGCATAAAGGATGAATGATAAATTAAGATTTTAAAAAACTTACTAGAATAAAGAAAATGCTTGATTTGGAGAAAATAGTTTATAAAAACCCTGCTGTATTTTCTTGTGAAGAGCCAAGTTACAAAACAATTCATGGTACTTTATTGACAGAAGTTATTGCCCTCCACCAAACTGTTAGCAATATGAAAACTGACAACTCTTTTTGCAGTCTGAGCCAATAATGATAAAAAGCTTCTCCTGCGATGAGTGTCAGTCCACACGCAGATCACGCTTCATGTTCTGCTGTTAGCCGCTCTGGGAATAGTGTCAGCCAGTATTGGAAACTCGTGAACCATCTGGCAGAAAGAGACTTCCAAAGATGGAGAAATGCAGGCTTTGAATTTTTCAGTGCTAGTAGATTGTATCAGTTCATGCTATGAATTCTGCCAAAATACACTGGCAAAGAAGTATTTCTGAAAAGACAGAAAATGAGCTGTAAAGCTCTCTGAACATTCATGGGCAATGAAGCATCCAAGCAATGATAGCAAGATTGATCTGCAGCTGGAAAATCTAGTATAGTACATTTCCTGGAAACTCAAGTAAAGTTATTTGTGTACTACTAAGAGTTGAAGGGCAAAGTAAACTTGATTAGCCAGAAAGCAGGGCAAACTGACATGTTACAAGGAAATGATGCTATCAGAAATGCAGGTGGGGATTGTGTATCCTTTTTTGGTGCTGTCGTGGATGCAAGAGAATTTGTACATGCAGTGTATGTTATGAGTTCAATTGCCTGTGTTGCTGTGCTTTACACAGAAAGCACAAGGAAGTGTACATAATTAAGTCATTTACTTTTCAATCTTTCTTGGTGCTTTATAAGATTTATTTGTGTGTCTGTGCTAGAAAAACAAAATGGTGCCAGATTTTGCACCAACCAATACTGACTGCTCATAGATATAATGTTTTGGAAAGGAAACCTGGAAATATGCTGCCCCAAACTATTTACAAGGTTGTGGATAGAGTATGGGACTGAGTTTGGGAAGGAGATTATGTAGCCATCTGACTCCGGAAGAACGACTGGCCCTAATGTTCTTTTAATGTGGTCTTGGATTAAGATTCAAGTAACTTAGTGTGTCTAGACATTTGCACTATTTAAGTACACATAATTACATGCTATGGAATTATTCTGTACAGAAAAATAATGTACTACTAGTAGTTTTTAATACTATCTTAACACCTCAAGTAACTTTGTGGGAATGTATACTTTTGTGTTTTTCTGTCATCAGAGAAGGTTAAACTGATGTGTGCCAGGATTCTATAAAACCATGAAGACAAAGCCAGAAATCGACCATATCAAAGCCTGGAATAGACCATATCAAAAGAACCAATGTTTGGCAAGAACTGCTAAATTACTTTCTGAAAAATATTGGGATTTTATATGGTTGAGAGCCATAGTGTGGTGTCCCTGTCCCCTGAGAATGGGGCAAGTCCACAACTCCCAAGCTGGTCATGTCCCTGAATGCCTAACCCACGAGTCCCTCAAAGGGACCCCCAAACCAGGGATGACTGACATACTGGTCCATTCTTACCAATTACTGTTGTGACAGTAAAGCACTTAGCTGTACAACCAAGCCTTGCTATGAAAGCAGTAGCCACTGGCAAGCCTGTAGGTCTTCGAGGGTGACTCTATTATCCGTTTTCACTGAAATTGACCATACAGTCATTCTGGAGGATCTAGAGCAGTGGTTTTCAACCTGTGAGTCCCCGGATATTTTGGCTTTCAACTCCCAGAAATCCTAACAGCTGGTAAACAACTTGAGAACCACTGACTTAAGGCAAGGGAGGGGCAGTGGGGAAGCTGCTCCAATTCTAGATCACCATGAATTGTTGATCTTATTCTTGCTAAGTGGACCAGATTGAAAACCTTCCTTGCCGCTCACATGCAAGTTGCTTATTTGATTAGTTTATTACTGTACGGCCCCCATACTCATGGGAGAGTATGGTTTCACCTACACGCATCCAACAAAATATGCCCTCTCTTGAAGTTTACTAAGTCCTCCAGGGCAACTCCATGGTAACTTCTGAAACTTCATTTCAGTAGGTTTTGCTGTTATCCAAGGTTTCTTATTGCCACAGTTAAGTTCAGGAATATATCCCCCTGGATATGGTGGTTGTACTATATTCCATTCTATTCCAGAAGCCTGGAAAAAAGCACAGTCCTCTGGGAAGAGGATGGTCTGGTGTGCTGCAGCCATTCCAGACTCTGCCAGATCTTGTTTCCTCTCTGCGGGCTACAGATTGGGATCTCCAGGTGAGTCTGAGTAAATGGGCCTGCAAGGGCTAGAGTAGAATCCCATTTCACATTCTGCACATATGTTTTGCACGTGCATTTTATTCCAGAATACAGAATCTAACATAGAAGCCAAAAATGAAATTTCAGATTACCTGGAGGAACACTAGATATGTTCAAAAATATTTGGGCTGACTAGTGGTTTGGTTGGAAACAGGGTTGGAGAATTATGAGTTACAGTTAACTTAAAAATAGTAGCTATCACTCATGAAGTGATGCTGGTAGCGTTCTGCATTTGACACTTTCTGTTTTTAACTATTTTAATCATGTTTAATTGTTTTAGCTTGATATTTTAAAAATTATTTTAAGCAGCCTTGCATCCCAACTTGGGAGAATGCAGAATATAAAATCAATTGATAAGTTAGTTAATAAAACATGTCTTTGAAGTGGCTAGTAGCAAGCTGGAGGAAATATAATTGTACCAAGGCCCCATGTTTAAAAATGCCTTTGGCAGACTGCGGGTTGATAATGTTGCACCAGGCAGTTTCTGGAAATTGCTCCTTTCAGTAGTTATTTTGCAGGAAGGCATAAACAAGACATGTATGCTGGGACATATGTTTTTCATAAAAAAATAAAATTTCACATCAGTGGATCTCAGGAATAAAAGTGTACAACTGCATACTATATTATGTGAGAATGGAAAATATTATTTTTGATGTAACTATTATTGTTTCTACTGATGTACTATGGAAGGTTTCTGAGGTGACTTTATGTCCCCAAAGAGCAATTGTTCTTGAATAAGGATATCAATCCTAACACAATACTCACTAAACACGTTATGTAGGAAATAAGGCACTGTATGTCATTCAAGCTGGAAGCAGTTTTGCCTTTTAAAAATGTCCAGAGTACACAGACTGGTTCCGATTCTGTTCCCAGCAGAGATGAATGGGAATGCTGCCATTGCGTTTAACAAGAGGAGGAAATGCTTGTCACTAGCAAGGCTCATGTGCAAGCCAGGCATTATATTGCAAAAGGAAAAGCCATGTACTTTTTTGGGTGCTTTTCAGGTATCCATCACAGATGAAATCTTACATGTAATTTTCAGCTAAATCAACCTGGAAGCAATTTTTAAGCCCACCCCTCTCTCTCTCTCTCTCTCTCTCTCTCTCTCTCTCTCTCCCTCCCTCCCTCCCTCCCCCCTCCCTCCCCCCTCCCTCCCTCCTCTCTCCTCCCTCCCTCCTCCTCTCTCCCTCTCTCTCCACACACACAGAGATATAAAGTTTGGAAAAGTTACTTTGTCTCATTATCATTCTGAGAATCCCTATGTGAAATTAGTTCAGGCATTTGGCTGAGGTTTTAATCTCGGTTGATATCTAGAGACATCCTAATGAATGATCGTCATTAGAATGTTGCACTGGGATTTAAATGATCCTGGTTCAAATTTGTACTCAGGGCCATTTCACACAGCCATATAACTCAGAATATTCAGGCAGATAATCCACAACATCTCCTTTTTTGTGTGTGTCAGGAACGACTTGAGAAACTGAGAGAATTGGCTGTCTGCAAGTATGTTGCCCAGGGGACGTCCGGATGTTTTACCATCCTGTGGGAAGCGTCTCTCATGTCCCCGCACAGTGAGCTGGAGCTGAGAGAAGGCGCTCAACCCGTTCTCCCTGGATTCGAACCACTGACCTATTGGTCAGCAGTCCTGTTGGCACAAGGGTTTAACCCACTGTGCCACCAGGGGCTAATATCTGCTTTGAACCAGGTTATCTGAATCCACACTGCCTTATAATCCAATTCAAAGCAGATAATATGGGATTTTATACAGCTGCGTGGAATGGCCTCAGTCATGAAAGTTGCTGAAACACCTTGGGGATTTGTCCTTTCTCAGGCTGGACTCCATAACAAGGTTGTTCTGAGGATGATGGAAAAGAGATGTAAAATAGGATATAAATGGACACAACGAGTTACTACTACTGCTTTGTGCTTTGCATATCCTCCTCATAAATTGTTTTATTTAGACTAAACTTCAATGCTGTGGCCGTAGCAAAAGCTACATTGCTAGTTCATGTAGACCAGATTTGTATGTTTAGAATTATGTAGGGTTGCCATAAACCAGTGTGATGTAACTTGCTCATGGCCAAGTCAGCATTGGAAATCCACTGGGTGACCTTGTGCAAGTAACATTTTCTCAGTCTCAGAGGGAGTAAAGACAACCCACCCCCCCTGAACAAATCTTGCTAAGACAAACCCACGGTAGGGTTACCATGAGTCATAAATGACTTGAAGGCACACAGCAATTACACTTCTGAAAGCTTGTGGAGTATTATCAAAACTGCTGGACCTGGAACAGAAAGACCCAGATTTACACCCCTGATTGGCCATTTAATTTACTGTCTGACCTTGAACCATCACTACCACTCAGTAAATTGACTGTAGATGCTTTATGGGGCTCAATATAAAACATTCACCCACTCAGTTGGCTTAACCATGTACTGTACCATGCATCCTTCTCCTGCAGATATTCCTCTAATTTTTATTCTTCCTCTTCCCATGTTTCATTTCATGTTCCTGTTATGTGTCCTCTGAAGTAGTGTTTTTAAAGCTACCTGATGTGGGTGCTGTTCTCCCCCCCCCCCCAATGGGCCAGTGCCCAGGATGCTCTTTTACTGCCTATTGACTACAATGTTCCTTTCTTTCTTGGAAATGTATTGAAGAACGGCAGTCAATCACTTATATAGTCCACTACTTTGAGTAGTATTACTCTAAAGGTCAACTTTAAGCAGAGGGCAGATCATCAAACAAAGGCAGTGCTTTGGCTGCTGCATTCAAGAAGGGAAAAGAGAGGTGCAGGGAGGTGGTAACAGGAGCATTAGTAGTGAGGATGCAAGGTGGGGATCAAGAAGTGGGTAAAATGGGGGGAATAGCTTTTTTCCCTCCCAAAACAAGCAGTGTGAGAAACCTAGCTGGCATTACGTTGTTATATCATGTAAGTAATAAAAAAACATATCGCATGGAATCTTAATAATTGCCTTGTGATGTTTAGATTTTTTTTTGCATTTCACCTTCTTTACTTCTGAGTCCCCATTACTGTATATTTTTTGAAAAACACACTTCCTCGGACTTTCCTCGGAAAAGTGGATTCCTTCCAGGCTTACAATACAGACAGAGCAAATTGCAAGAAGAATTGCTTTAAAAAGTCACTGAAAGGCTGAGAAAGGCGGCATACAAATACAGCAAATAAATAAATAAATGTTTGTCATCAGGCTGATACTTTACTCAGTTAAAATAAATCAAAGTCAGGGAGAGGCAACTTTGTTTCTCAGAAAATAATTGGGCAGAATGTAACTGCACATTTTCCCAATAACAGCTCTTACGAGGCCTAGAGACTCATCATCATCAGTCTCTCACTTGTTAATCGCCCTCCATTAAAATGCTCCAGGCGATTTACATTATCCTTTTTAATTTTTAATAAAAGTGGCATGGAGTCATGCAGGAAGACCCAGGAAATGCCTAGAGGGGATCCATCTCTAGACATCACTAAATTTTCCAGCATGACGCTGTGAACAATGTCTGGTAGAAGCATACCATAGAATCACCTGGAAAATCTAGAAAATGACTAAAGAGGACATATTTTGTCAGATGTAATAAACGAAACCACATGTATTGATCCTGTGGATATGGGGCTCATATGGTATGTATTGTGGCATGCATGTAAAACTCTTGTTTTTCCATTCTTGCAGTAAATATGAAAAATTAATTTGATGCACATTTTGGTGCAAATCTCAAATTTAAGGTGATTATTACGTATTTATTTACTGTATTTATGCCCCGCATTTCTCACCCTGAAGGGGACTCAGAGCGGTCTTATAAAAGGCAAGAATGGGATGCAACATAAAACAGGCATATAATAAAATAAACATATACATTAAAACATAAAATTCAAAAGCATATAAACATTTAAAATTATATAAACATTAAAACCAATCATTAAAAATCATACAATCCAAAATCATAGTCAAGGGCTGTTCCGTTATGTACTATACTAGAACCCAACCCAGAAGGTGATTCAATATCAACATCTGTATTGTTCATGAAATCCTTTGCAAGAACATTGCACAAAATACGAATATAATTGGACAAATCCACACCCAAATTGTATATTTGGAAAATGTTTAATAAAAATTCATATACTTGGAAAAATACTCACAGAAATATATACAAATCCTCATGTGGACTAAAGAAACCTGGTGTGAAAGTCAGTTACAGTGACTATAGCACCAGGAAAACTAGAATTTGTATGCAATCACGTTTGACAGATTTGACCATCCCTATTTTGCAGACAGTTGAGTTGCTTTCAGGTATTTCATCACGTCTATTGACATAGTTGAATAATACATTAACTAGAAAATTGAAGAGTAAATTAAGTTGAAATGATGCCAGCTTGGCAGAGAGTGTTTAGTTCTTCACTTCTGAAAGTGACATTTTAGCCACCATTGTCTTAACAGTGCCATAGAAGAGAGTTCAGTGTCAAAAAAGATGATATGGTACAACGGAGTCTCTGTCTGTCTCACTGTGGGGGTATTGTTTATAGAAAATGGCACTAAATGAGAGAGTTTCTCTTTAACAAAATACAGAAGGACAATTCATTTTGCCTCTGAATAGAGCAAATGATGAATAAGAAGGTGCGGGATTTAGTTTAGCACATTTAGTCATCTGCAATATAAGCCACACTACCTTTCATGTCTCTGCTCTGTTATGCTAAGCCTCACTCCTTCATAGCACTGAAATCAATAAGATTACCCAAAAGTGGTCTTAAGTGTTTCCGGATAATGACAGAAGAGCAATGCTCTTGAATCATGACAAATCATTCTATAATGTAGTTGTACTGAGTAGATGTCACGTGAACTATAAATCACTGGCCTTGCATGCTTTCCGAAGAAACAATAAGTTGACTGCACATCAGTCTTGCATCTGTTAGCTAAGATAAGCACATTGGAATAGAATACTTCCGCTTGCTCTTAAAGAAAGCAATGTCTCCAAGTGGACCTTGGAAGTAAACTAGAACTTTTTGATTAGACCAGTGGTTCTCAACCTGTGGATCACCAGATGTTTTGCCTGACAACTCCCAGAAATCCCAGCCAGTTTACCAGCTGTCAGGATTTCTGGGAGCTAAAGTCCAAAACATCGGGGGAAACACAGGTTGAGAATCCCTGGATTACACTAATACCATTTAAAGCTTTTGTCATTCTTTTTTTAAATTTTTTTTAAAAAGGACAGTGAATGGATATTTTATGTTATAACATTCTTTCTCTTAATCTTAAATGTGCTACAAGTTCCCTTTGTATATTGTCCCAATAGCTACTTTATGCAATAAAATCCTCGTATACGCAGGACGGTACACACGGATATGGAGGTTGTACTGTAATTGCAATACAGTATAGTCTTGCTTATCCAACCTTCGCTCATCCAATGTTCTGTATTATCCAACGCAGTCTGCATCCTGCCTGGATCCACAGCTGTTTCAATACATTGCAATGTTTTTTTGCTAAATTTGTAAATACAGTAATTACTACATAACGTTACCGTGTATTGAACTGCCTTTTCTGTCTATTTGTTGTAAAGCATGATGTTTTGGTGCTTAATTTGTAACATCATAACATAATTTGATGTTTAATAGGCTTTTCCTTGATCCCTCCTTATTATCCAACATTTTCGTTTATGCAACATTCTGCTGACCCATTTATGTTGGAGAAGTGAGACTCTACCGTATTTTTAAATTGCTTTTTCTGTTCCTCAAAACTATTTCAATAAGTACTGTTTCTTTTTACAAAATCTGGAAGGTCTCCATTTAACATCACAAGACATAATATGAGCTAGTATTTGAACCTCCATTTTCCATTTACTGTGGCCATTTATTGTTGCATCAGGATATCACTTTAATAAGATATTGATTGCCTTGGAGTTTTGCTTTTGTTTTTGCATTTCAGGCCTTTTTGGGAAGGTTACACTGGGTTTTGCATGAAAACAATGTTTTTTAAAATGCATATAATGTTTTGGTGTTTCCCAGAAAACATTGAGATTTGTGTGTTTGTGTGTGAGGAACCTCTCATAATTTCTTCCCAAAAGTTCTGAAATGCCTTGTAATCTTGCCCAGTTGGGAATATATATATACTGTATATATTTCATTCTTTTATGAGAGAACAAAATAAGTGAAGATGTGCATTCCTTGAAGATGCTGTTCCTCATTTTAAATATAGACAGAAACGGGGTTCAGCACATGTAACATCCTTTTATATCTACTTTCTAGTCTCACTATCAAACTTGATAGTTTTTCACATACCCCCCACCACCACTGGAAGGCAATCTGCTTTTCCTACAGTTTCATTTTGTTATACCCGTGTGCACAGAAAAACAATATTCTATCATTGTGATGTAATTTCCAGCCTCAAGGAAAATTGGCTTGTTTTTGTTAGGAGTAACCATTTCTTTTTGCAAAGAGACTTTTGAAACTGACTATTCAGAGCTTTCAGCTAAAACCACATTGTACTTTCTCTAAAGTAAAGTAGTTCTTTTTTTTTAAGCTTAGCTTTTAAGAGCACTTACTATTGCAACTATTCTTGGTATTATATTATATAAGAACAACACAGTCTTGTTCTTATAGAGAGAGGAACAAGTGAGAAAGACAGGTAAAGCATTATTCAGACGGTAAAACTAAAGGAATAATGAACGCTTTCAGGTGGCCCTCAGCTTGGGATATGAGTGAGAATGAGTTGATTTTGGTTGATACACTCATAGTTCGAATCTTCAAATGTTCCAGAGACTTTCTGGTATTAATTGTATTTAAGTATATTCTGGCAAATTGGGACTTATTGGATAATAAAAGAAAATAGGGTTTGCACACATTTTAGATCAGAAAAGAGTAGAAACACATGTCTTCACATTCTGCCCATCAGTTGAGGATCTAGCAGCCCTAATTTTGAGCATGTGGCATGCCGGAGGCTACATTTTATAGACTTATGCAGATCTGGGAAGTGCATTCAGACACGTGGTGTACTCCCTCTGATTTCTGATGCTATATATAAGGTGGCAAACATGAACCCTTTCTAAACACCAGTCCCTTCGGTATTTCCCCCCTTTGTTCCCCTCTTCCCTAATTTTTTTGATTAGTTTTGCTTGTTTTTGTCTTGTAAGCCATATTGAAAAAAATAATAAAGTTATAAATTAAGAACAAGAATAACTATCCAATCAAGGTAGAAAACCATGAACCATGAAGGCAACAATCACTTAGAATGAAATCAATTAGTGGTAATTGCTTTTCAGGATGTTGCTGGTGTGGTGGCGGCAGTTTTTGATTTCTGATCACAGAGATTAATGTCTGTCCAGAGAGAAAGCCAGCCTTACCATTTATGATTGTGGGACTAGCCACAATTATGCTTATTAACTCTTTAATCTTACTGAGTAAATATAATTTGTGAAGATTCATCAATCTGAAAATCAGAGTAAAGTGACTTTGCCCAGATTTGTATTTTTTCATACCTACTGGGCTTTCTGAGCAAGAAACGTCAAGGCTTGAGCATGTACTAGCTAGCAATCCATCAAGTAAATGTGACCCCATAGATATGTTGGCCTGCAGAGCCAAACTTTCACTGTTTGCTCTGCTAGCTAAGGCTTTTGGAAGCTGCAGTCAAATAATATCCATTTTGAAAGTACAGTTGTTTCCCCATGCTTACCTGTTTGGGTTTTGTAGATTTGAATATCCACGGATCTAATTAATATGTGCTTTCTAGCAATCTCTAGGTCCTCCAAAACTATTCCATGGTTAATATGTGGTGGAAGTTGACCACAGAGCAGTGCTGGAGGATCTAGAGATTCCTAGGCCCGTTCAGACAGTACTTTTTCACCAGGAGCTACTGCTTCAAAAGGGAAGAGGGCCAAACAATGTATCCTGAGAACACAAGAGCAATCACTACAAAGGCCAAAAACGGCAAGATTTTCAGGTGTGGGAATATTCCAGTTCTCACCAGAAAATGCAGGTATTTGAATATCTATATGTCCCTACACTCAGAAAATACAGGATTTTTATGTTGATTTGTTCCTGGGTTATACATATCAGTTCCTGATTGGTTGTGTCCTAAAAACATGGCAACAGTTTGAATAGAGGGCAAAAACTTTATCCTGGAAAGATAAACTTTGTCTCCCACGCGTTTATTGAAGTTTGTGACAAACAAACAAAGGGTTTGCCATGTAATCAACTTTCCCAATGTTTTTATGATAGAAGCAATGAGGAACAGACATGTAAAACCCAGGAACATCACCCTGTTGTTCCATGCCACAAGTACACCACAAAACTTGTCTGCACAGATGGCCACGCAGCCTTTATAACCCAGGACCTGAACTTATGCAATGATTTGATTATTCACATCTTAAGTTGTTTTTAAAAAAACTGCTGAAATTTCTGGCAGTCATCCCATGGCAGCTATCTTGGGGGCTGCATAATCCCAGGAGAAAACAGCAAGTGTGGACGACAGAGGCAGAAATCCCAGGGGCATCTGTATCTGGGCATCTTCCCAGACCTCAGGTTTTGTTTTTGCCCCTGTCTAAAACCCACAATTTGGGGTTGTCTGGAAGTGCCCCTAGAGAGTTGTTCTTTTAGGTTAAAAAGCAGCATTTTAAAATTCACAATTTTCTTGTTTTCATGGAGGGTTCTGTACCCCTAACCCCATCAAATATGGAAGGGAGACTATATCACCAAAGGAAAACCAGAATGGATGAATGAATGCATTTATTTTGTTAAAGTCCTTAATTTATGCTGAAGGAAAAACCATGTAGCTGCTTCTGTCATATATTTCCCTACTTTTAAGGTAGGGACAATAGATGTATCTCTTTTGTTTCCAAGCTGGAGACTGACTTGTTTGCAAGACCTTGGATTTGAGCTATTGAGCATTCTGATATAGCAATAGTTATATCTCTTTGCAAAAGTTAAATGTTCTGCTTTGATGTGACAGCTCAGCTGTTTAAAGCTTAAAGACTCTTAGGCCAAAACAAAGTATATTACAAAGTCCTTTGCAAAATAACAATGGTCCTTTGGAATTCTTCCTAATCTCAATTGTGTCTGTTTATTGCTCTACGAGAGGCATTTTAAAAATATCATTTGAAGACATTCTCCTTTCTTATTACTCCCATGTCCCAGAAATATATCCTCTTTACACAGAAAACAGGCTAGGAATTTGGCCAGGCAAACAGCGTGTTTGTATAGCGAGTCCTTTCATATTCTTGTTTTTATCTTGAAATATACCAATAAGAAGGGATACAGAGTCTGTGTGTACGTTTCACATTCAAATACAGGGTTCCAGCATGTCTTCTTCCCTGTGCTGTTGCAGGCAAACTGGAAGTAGTGGTCTGATGGGATCAGTTGGTTGGGTGCACACGATTAAAGCTGAGCACATTATTGCAAATAGTTTGACAGGTGTGACATGAGACAAAATGTTGGAGTATGGCTGAAATTCTGCCATGAGATTTGGATAGCCAACCATACTTGAATCCAAAATCCTCCCATTTCAAAGCTATGAGTAGGAAATGATAATATTATCTCCTCCAACCAAAATATGAATTTTACCCACGAACTACTTTTTCCTTCACTTCCCAAATTTCTAGCAGTGGCAACTTTGGCTGAACATTATTTAGAAATACATTTTAGACATCTAAAGAAATGGAATAATTGCAAGTTAGCAAGCAAATCAGCTGCAAATATAAGTGTTTAAGTAGTGAAGGGGTTTCAATATCTCATCCTTTGGAATGCTGGAAATTTGAGAACTGAAGGAAAAATCTATGTGGGGGGAGGGCTCAGTTATTTTGGGGCCAATGTTCTCATTATGCCCTCCCCCCTCCAAATAGCTACAATACTAGTTCCATACTAGTTGGACTTGGCCCTCAACCTTGCAATGCTAGTGAATATGCTCAGTTCATATTGATTAGTCCCTTAGATTGCAGGGTTTGTTTTTAGCTTCTAGATGTCCCTTCTCCACTAAATATGTTTTTGCTAACATTGTGCTTCTATCAGGAAGTACTTGCTTCACAGTAATCCTGTTTTGGCTACACAAGTGGCAGAGCTCACCGCCTGAGTTTGTTATAAAAAGGATCATGCCTGAGTCAGGGCCGTAGCCAGGATTTTGATTCGGGGCTGAGGTTGGTTCGGGCGGGGGGCTGAGACTGGGTGAAAGAGGGTCTACCCTAGCAAACCTTTTGTATTGTTATCCCAATAACCCCATTAATGTGGGATATAATGAGCATGGTGATCAGATCATGATATGAATAAACATAACAGTTTAAATAATGTACCAGTAAGGCCTTTCGCGGACCACCCTGAGAATTTGGGGGGGCTGAAGCCCCCTTAGCCCCCCGGCTACATGCCTGGCCTGAGACATGAGAAAAGCTTCAAATTACTGACCCTGTGCTAACAAGACTATTGTATTTCTAGAGAGCCACAGCTCTTCTCAAATATAGTGTAAGTTATTTTAGAACATATAGGGGTGTGTGTGTGTGTGTGTGTGAGAGAGAGAGAGAGAGAGAGAGAACATGTTGAGAATGTATTTCATGAAGGTGAGAAAATAAGATTCTGTTTTCCCATCTAGTGTTTTGTGGAAAGGGAGAACCCCCTCATTTATCCTAAACAGGCTGGGATTTCTGGGAGTTGTAGGCCAAAACACCTGGGGACCCACAGGTTGAGAACCACTGGTATAAGGCTCATGGTATAAGCTGATCATTCAGTTAATGTAATAAAATAGAAATGAAGATGTTGGGCTGCAAATAGTGCCTTTTATCATGCTTTCCCCCAAATAAGCACCTTGTGTTGCTTTGCCATCTTTTATTCTTTGTTCGTCTTTTTCTGTCCTTATCACTACTCTGTAGATAAACACTTCCAACAATGGATTTCTTATTTTTGCATTATTATAAAACTTGAAGCACAAGAAAATCTATTCTATACTGTTTGCTGTAACATTTGTTCAATGAGAGTATGAAATAGGCAGCTGATCAATTTTTTTTAGTACAGCCAGGTAAAGTAAGGGTAAAGGTTTTCCCCTGACATTAAGTCCAGTTGTGTCTGACTCTGGGTGTTGGTGCTCATCTCCATTCCTAAGCCGAAGAGCCAGTGTTGTCCGTAGATACCTCCAAGGTCATACGGCCAGCATGACTGCATAGATCGCCCTTACCTTCCCGCCAGAATGGTACCTATTGATCTACTCACTTTTGCATGTTTTCGAACTGCTAGGTTGGCAGAAGCTGGGGCTGACGCCGCTCCCCGGATTCAAACCTGTCAACAAGTTTAGCAGCTCGGTGGTTTAACCCAGTTTTTCCCAACCTTTTAACATTAAAAAAATCCGGGGGCACACCACCAACCAAAATGACACAAAATGACACTGTAACACAGTAAAGAACACCTGGGGGATGGTGAGCTGCTGGGAGCAGCTGCTGGGAGTGCCAAAGCCAGGGGAGGAGCCAGGCCACACCATGCCCCGCCCCCTCCCCCTGGCTTCAGTTCTCCCACAGCTTTGCCAGCCTTGAGGGGGCAATGCCAAGCTAGCATTGTGCAGGCTCTGCCACCGCTGGCTTGGCACTGCCCCTCAAGACTGGTGAAGCTGTGGGAGTGCTGAAGCTGGGGGAGGGGCCGGAGCCAGGCCGCGCCATGCCCCGTCCCCTCCCCCCGGCTTCAGTTCTCCCACAGCTTCACCAGCTTTGAGGGGGCAAGCCAGCATTGTGCTGGCTCTGCCATCGCTGGCTTGGCACTGCCCCCTCAAGGCTGGTGAAGCTGTGGGAGTGCTGAAGCCGGGGGGAGGGGGCAGAGCCAGGCTGCGTCATGCTCCCCCTCCCCCTGGCTTCAGCTCTCTCACAGAGGAGGAGCATGAGCGGTGGACGGGCTTCAGTAGGCGGGGCTCCTCCTCTGCGCGGCTTCAACAAGCAAGGGGCGAGAGTCATGGCGGGAGTCATGGCAGATTGGAGGCTGGTTGGGGAAACGGCCGAAGGAGGCGGTGCCCCGGTCCCTTCTTCTTTTTCTTCACCGCCGCCCATCCCTTCCTCCTCCTCTCCCAAGCAGCAGGAGTTCGGCAGGAGGAGGGGGGAAGGAAGGGGGGCAGAGAGCATTTCTCGTAGCACACCTGATGATCACTCACGGCACACTAGTGTGCCACGGCACACTGGTTGAGAAACACTGGTTTAACCCACTGTGCCACCGGGGGCTACAACCAACACCAAAATCTGCTCTTGTTTCATCCCCCTTCAGTATTTTTAAAAGATGAACAACAAGCCACAATTCTACTGAATTCCAAGCTAAACAGAGAAAGAAAATTGCTGAAATTTGTGAATCCCTAAGCTTCTTTCTTATCCCCTGCATTGCTTGCTAGGTGGTGGCATCGGGTTGGTGTCGCTTAGTAGCTGCTTTACTCTCCAAAGTGTGACATTACATTTCCACTTAGAGAAGCGTGGGCATTGGTGTGAGTTTGGCCCTAAGGAATAGAGGGAGCAAATAGTCATAGTGGCAAGAAAATGTGCTCAGTTGAGAAGTACTCCAAATCTTCAGCTAACATTGCTAAGTCTTGTGAATTAAACTGTTGCTGAAACGAATTGATGGGGGACACTCTTATACTCTCCACTCCTATTGAGTTCATTCTTTGGTCAAGTGATCATTTGACCAAATAATCTTCAGGAAGATTAGTAAATTTGGCTTCAGGATATGTGTCTGCAGCTCTCTTCCCCTGAGTCTAAGCCAAGCTTATAAAGGAACTAAAAGAGCAGAAATCCTACATATCTAAACTCATTGCAGTGGTTGCGCTTTTCTAAATGAGATCACTCATGCATTTTGATTGGTAAAGATTGGTAAGGAAAGCAAAGAAGTGAGGTTTTTATTTTCTTTAAACCATAGAAAATATTGGGAAACACGTGGCTAGGGAGCAAATAAAGCAGCCATTCCTTCATAGTGCTCTACCTCTTCCAAGTGCAAGAGAAAGGAAGGGAGCAATTTCCCTCCTTAGCCCAGTTCATTTATTTAACTCGAGTTGTCACATCTTCCCCTTAGCATTAGATTTTTCCAGAAACCATTGTAGTCATTCCCCCAAGTCTCTCTGCAAAATTGCTTCCATGTTTCGGAACCATTTGTTATAGAAGAGAAGCACTCTTGTTGGAATGAAAATCCAAGGACCTTGAACATTGAATTCAAGGCCTAGCGAAAAAGCTATACATTTTAATGGCATGCAGCTGAAATGAGAACTTTCTTTCCAACTACCCCCTACCCTCCTCATTTACTCTTTTCCTAATTAGTATCAGAAATGTGTCAGTAATATTTAGAAAGAACAATTAATGCCTTAAAGATGTGAATCACTGTGTTTTTCTTCCAGTGGTACCAAATTGAAAACATGCACATTTTGTTCACTTGCTGGTTAACTTGGGTTATGTAGTTTATTTATTTGGGAGTTGATTGATGACTAAGATTATGAGACATGACCCGCTTAAAAATGGTTATATGGGGGGGGGTATAATAAATGTGAGCTCACTCAGTTACATCACATTGATATTAGATGATGTTAAAGATGAGAGATTGCATCTGGAATTAGGAATATATATCAGTGTATACCTATCTAGTAAAACTTATATTGTCAGCTAGCCAGAGCTCTTCTAACGTAATTCAGATATATAGAATAGCTGTAGAAAATTGGAACAGATCGTTAGTTATAGTTTTTGAAGAATAGTAGAAATTAAGTTATGTAGAAGATAGCAGATGTCACCTTGTTTGATAAATAACTGTAACTATAACTAGGTAAAGGTTTCCCCCCTGACATTAAGTCCATTTGTGTCTGACTCTGGGGGTTGGTGCTCATCTCCATTTCCAAGCCAAAGAGTTGGCATTGTCCATAGAGAGCTCCAAGTTCATGTGGCCAGCATGACTGATGGAGCGGTGTTACCTTCCCGCCGGAGCGGTACCTATTGATCTACTCACATTTGCATGTTTTCAAACTACTAGGTTGGAAGAAGCTGGGGCTGACAGCGGAAGCCCACGCCGCTCCCCAGATTAAAACCTGTGGTCTTTTGGTCAACAAGTTTAGCAGCTCAGTGGTTTAACCCACTGCGCCACCGGGAGCTCTAGTGGGTTAAATGGTTATACGAGTAGTAACTCTACTCGTAAATCTTGTATTAGAGGAAGTAGGTCAAGTTTACAAATACCATCATTTTGGTGGTTGGAAGCCAAACCATGTTTATCACCCCGTTTTGTTTTTTTCTGTTGTTGTTGTTTCTTATGTAATACTTTACGTTAAAGTAGTTTATAGTGTAATCCCTGTATGTGTTTTATACAGTTGTCTCTCCACACTCACTGTTTTGCCGTCTGTATATCCAATCATTCATGGATTTGAAATTGCCCCATTATGGCCAATTTCTTCCCACTTTCCAAGACAAATGATACTTGGCTACAGTCCCTTAGCCCAAGACGATAGGAATGTAGACTGAGGTAATGCCTCCCAAACCTTGGCTTGGTCTGTTTCCTATCTCTGTGGGCTAAGGAGCAGGAGGAGTAAGTGCCTGGCAGATAGGTGCCCCCCCCCCCCCAGGCTTGAAGGAAGCACCCCATTTGTCTTCTTACCTTGATAGGGAAGTCGATAGGCAGCAGAGGAAGAGAGAACAGAATGGGTATTGCTTCTTTCAGACTCTGCCAACACTCCCTAAGTTTCTTTCAGACCCTGGGAGCTTACTCTGTTCTGAGAGAGAATGTGATCATTGCCTCTGCCTTCCCCGCACCTCCTGAAGTTGGGGCTGCGGTATGAATGAACACACAATAGCTTCAACTTCAGCGATGGTAAGCACTCCCCTTCCAAATCTGAGGCTCCAGTGTGAATGTACACACAGCAGTTCTAGCTTCAGTGGTGGCAGTGATCACTCCCCGTATGAACCTGGGACTGCTGTGCAAATGTGCACATGATCCTGGGCTTTTAGAGGGAGGCAATGTGGCCTAGCATTTATAGAATCATAGAGTAATAGAGTTGGAAGAGACCACATGGGCCATCTAGTCCAACCCCCTGCCATGCAGGAAAAGCACAATCAAAGTACTTCTGACAGATGGCTATCCAGCCTCTGCTTAAAAGCTTCCAAGGAAGGAGCTTCCATCAGTTTCTTGAGGCAGAGAGTTCCACTGCTAAAGAGCTCTGACAGTCAGGAAGTTCTTCTAAACGTTCAGGTGGAATCTCCTTTCTGGCATGCATTTTTCATGCTTGCTGCCATCAGGGGACTCCCCAGCCTCCCTCGCAAGCTGGGGAGCGGTTGGGAGCCGTCTCCACTATAGTAACATTTTTTTTCACTTTCATGGTGGGGGGTGGGGGGGGGGTGGGTATCCTGTGCTCGTAAGTCCAATGAATGTAGAGAGTCAACTGTCTAGCATAAAAAAGTGTTTTGTGTGCATTGAATAAATAGGTATTTCGAGAAAATATGCGGGTTGAATGAAAAGTAACCCTTCGTTATTTGGGTTTGGATAGAAATATTTTAATAATTCAAAGCAGAAATAATCCTTAGAATGTGCTCTTTAACTACCACTATTCACTTTTTCACATAATCACCAGACAATTGGATACATTTCTACCAACAATGAACAAGTTTTCCGAAGTCGTCACGGAAGAAGTCTGTGCACTTTCATTTCAGGCGTCAACATCCTGGGTACCCATCATGCACAGATCTTCCGATACCCAAGCAAAGCAATAATGTGACCCACACATTCTTGTGAAATGCTGATTGTGCTTGAAATTTCTCTCTGAGTGATACGATGATCATCCTGAATCAATCTGTCAACCTTTTGCTTGTGAAACTCGGCGGTTGCTGTCACAGGACGTCCAACTCTTTGTTTGTCATGCAAGTCAGATGTTCTCACCTCAACATCTTTAAACTTACTTGCCCAATGATGTATAGTACATCAACACAATCACCACAATCAGCTTGCATTCTCTGATGAATTTCTTTTGGGATGACACCTGCTGTCAAGAATTCAATGACTGCACGTTGCTTTAGTCACATTGACCGACCGTCTATGCAGGGTTCCATACTTCGCACTTTAACAACACAACTGTTCAATGCTAAAGCTTCCCGCCAAAATGGAACTGTAGAGGGGAGTCTACTGAACAAGCCAGTACCTGCCGCATACCAGTACTACCATCTGTTGGGGAGTTACCAATGTGGAGGCATTACTTTTCATTCAACCCTCATAAATGACTTTAGCACAGAGTGACCACAGAGATTGTGTCAGCTCCTGGCAGCCTTTAGAACAAAAGCACGCTCACGAGGAGGGTTCCTTGGATGCACTTTTATTGTTCGTCCTTGCCAAAGCAAAGTGAAAGCTAGTTCTAATTTCTTCCCGCCAAACCCGCAGTATTTCACCCTTCCAACCCCTGACCCCCCTTCTTATCTATTCTAAGGTTACATTCCATTCCCACAGAACCTGCAGCATCTCCCAGGTTCCTCCCTCCTTGTCCAGATGGCCCCTATCAGTTTGTCATGGAGTAGACGGGCAGCTTGTTGACTCAAGCTTGGACGGACACATCCTGACAGATTGCTCAGTGTGGTGCAGCGGAGAAAGTGTCACCTGTTGAATTTTCTATTACTGTATAGTTTTTAAAAACATAAAGGCCTGAAGTCAGTTGTGTATGAGATTCATACCGGGCAGGCCCGTAGCCAGGGGGCTGAGTCTGAGTGAGAAAGATCTACCCTAGCACACCTTTTGTATCGTTATCCCAATACCCCCATGCATATGGGATATATTGAGCATGGTGATCAGATCATCATATCAATAAATGTAACAGTTTAAATAATAAATGTTATTTATTTACTTTCATTAACAAAATGTTTAGAATACTTTTTGACTTATTTTTTACTTTATAGCAGCAGTCTTATTTTATTCTCCCTGGCCATTTTGTCAATTACTTTTCCCGGTTTGATAGTGATGTCCCGATGGATGGAAATTATTGCTAGTCCACTAAGTCTCTGGTCTGTCATTAAACTTCTAGATACACTTTTCACTCTCTTCAAGGTTGAAAACAATCTTTCCACACTGCATGTTGTTACTGGTAGAGTAGCTAAAACAGTTACTGAAAAGGACATTCAAGTGCCACCTCGGAGTTGGTTGAGGTAGGCAGGATTTCCCTGGGTACTGGTTGTGGGGGGTCGGGAGCAGGTCAGGGTTTTGCCCTCCCTTCTGCTCGAGATCCCTGTGTACAACTGGTGGGCCACTGTGTGACACAGAATGCTGGACTAGATGGGCTGAGGTCCGATTCAGCATGGCTCTTCTTATGTTCTTATGTTCTTAGTCAAAAGGAAATTTATTGACTGATAGTAGGTTTTGTCACCAAGAGCCCAGGCAAGGACAAGGATGCCACCATGACACGTACCACTAAGGCCTACTCGCGGACCACCCTGAGAATTTCAGAGCTACATACCTGATACCGGGGGTTGGTTCTGTGTATGATTCATATTGATAGTGGCTTAGAAAAATTATATATTGGGGGACTGAGGAAATGACAAGATGGCAGTTTGCTTGGAAGCAGTACAGCTAGGATTCCCTACTACATTGTTGTCAGTCATAAACTACCAAGAGGTTCCCTCACCTCTGGACCCAGCCTCACTTGAAAAAACATGACACCTCTTACTTTACAAATTGGCCCCTGACAGCAGGTGAAGAAACCGAGGAAATCCGAGGTTTCTTGGCATGTTTTAGCACAAGGCCCGATAACTTTGCTGCCACCACTGATATGACTTTCAGTTATGAAAGAACTTATTTTTATAGGGGAGGGAAATGTCAGAAAATATCTCATCTTTTTTTCAGCCTGGGGATTAGTAGACAATAACTGGTATTGAAACTTTGTTTGGCATTTGCACAGTTCATTCACAAGGTTTTCAGTGTGGCTATAAATGGTTCAATGAACCAATTTTACACTTGGAGCATGTGGAGAAGGCAGACTTGAGGCTTGCTAGCTTACTGGGGGAACGCGGGGGCTTCTGACGAGATCTGACAGCTGGCAGGAGTTCAGTGTGTGGCAACAGTGAGATGACTGGCTACAGTGAAGATCTGAGGATTGGCCCACAATCTGGCTGATGAACGTAGAGAGTAACATCTGGCAGGGGAATAGAAAATGATAGGCCACATGTGTAAATAACTGGGTGAACAGAATAAATCTGCATTTCCTTCAACACTGTACAGAGGAAAATAGGTACCCACTTGTAATATTATCATAGCAATTATGACTGCCGGAGTCCTTCCTCCATCCCCACCACTGTTAGATTTTACTGAAGGCTCTCTTTTCACCTGCTGCTGTTCTGTGTTTTATCAATTTCCTTTGAGCTTGCCTTTCCTCTGCAAATTTAAGAGCAAATATATGTTTGCTTTGGCCAACAACATTTGCAGGGAGTGGGAGGTAATTGTCCCATGATATCTAATCAAGAGCTCAAAATATACTCTGGTTGCTGCTGTGCATAAAAAGAATGGCATGTGCATATGGCTTACTTGTTAGTGCGCAGTCACTGCCTACAAGATTTGTTTATTGCTCACCCAAAGATGGGGAGAGAGCTGGAGAATGACAACGCTAACTACTCACACTAGTGAAGCATTCCCCAAAGGCACCAACAAGGATGCATTGAGTTGGTTATTTGCCAGGGCAATCTGCCAAGAAATAGGATTGTCCAAGGGAATAAAGACAGCTGGAAAGTATGCATCTGAATACATTAATTTGTAGCAAAATTACTCACATAATAAGATGATACCTGGAACTATAAACTGGCAGTTTTCCAAGGCTTCTGGCTTCTGATGTGACTATTTTTAAAACAATGAAAACGGTTCTAGTTATTTTTACATCACAGAAGGTAAATTTACCTTTAAAAATTCAGTTGTAATTGTGGCACCCTAAAGGTTGAATGCTGCAAGTCTCACCATGTTAAAGCAATGGATGTGGCTCTTAATGAGACATGCCACATTATCACAGGATGTCTATGCCCTACATCACTGGAGAAATTATACTGCATAGCCGTCAGGAAGTAGTAGCCAATAATGAAAGAACCAAAGCAGTGACATCTCCGGCCCATCCCCTTTTTGGATATCAGCCAGCACACCAACACCTTAAATCAAGAAATAGTTTTCTGAGATTTACAGAGATACTTGCAGGAACACCTCAGCAAGCAAGAGACCAAAGTGGCAGGCTCAAACCCAGAACCTCAATCAATGGCTGATACCGAAAGAGAGACTCCCTCCTGGGCACAAAGAAGACTGGGTGACCTGGAAGGCTCTGAACAGGCTGCACTCTGGCACAACAATATGCAGAGTCAATCTTAAGAAATGAGGTCACAAAGTGGAGTCCACAATATGCGAGTGTAGAGAAGAGTAAACCACAGACCATTTACTACATGCACAATGGAGGACTTTCTTATAGCAACACTCCAAGTAGCCAGATTCCAAGTAGCCAGATTCTGGTCAAAGGACATTTAGTATAATGCCAAGTTTTAAAACTTTGTATTTTTAAATACATTATAATTAATAAATAAATAAACCCCAAAGGTGTGTGTGTTTGAGAGAGTAACCTGTGACTAATTATTTTAAGCAAGTTTTCCAAGCTCTGTGTTGACATATAAGTTGCTGCTACCAATGCATTTAAAAATGCGGGTTTCACGTAATTAAATTTTATTGGTCTTAGTTGTGGCAGTCTTTACTGATAACTAGCTTTCCTTTTCAAAAATTATATTAAATATCTGTATATCCTGTAAAACTAGACATGTTAAGGTATAGTGATTATTGTATTATTCATGCATAAATACATATGAAATTATATGTGAAAATAATATATACCCATGGAGCCGACATCATGTACAAAGTGACCTAAAGTTTCAAGAAATTCTGCCAATAATGTTTGAAAGAGTCAGTATATGTTGTAAGGAAGAATTTTAAAAACTGAATGACTGACATTATTTGACAGTACACATGGAAGGAAAATGATCCCTTGCTACTTGATTTTCCAAGGAAGCACGTAATCTGAGTGAATCTAGTTTTGACTCAATTCCCATACAAAACAATATAGCAGTTTGTAGCAATGATTTGTTCCATAGTTCACATAAGGCCCTTCCACACTGCCCTATATCCCAGAATATCAGGGCAGAAAATCCCACAATATCTGCTTTGAACTGGGTTATCTGAGTCTACACTGCCATATATTCCAGTTCAAAGCAGATAATGTGGGATTTTATTCAGCTGTGTGGAAGCGGTCTTTGAGCCTCGCACCCAAACAGAGCATGGTGGTTATTTTATTTAATCTGAATTTATAATATATGGTCAACCAAATTTTTCCTCACTGTATCAGTAATGATTTCCAGATTATAATAGGCATTGGGTGAATTCTGTGAAGCCATTAAGTATGTTACCCACTATAAAGTCTTGAAGCTTGTTTATATCATGCATTTCTTGAGGTAGATGTACTTTTAATTGGTTTAATTTCATGTTTCATTTAAGAGGATTGTACTTAATGCTTTTTTAATTTTTGTATTCCATCTTGGATTTAGCAGTTTTGTTTTAATGTATGGTATGACCCGTTTTGAGCCCCATATGGAAGAAAACACAGGGTATAAATTAAATGAATTGAATGAATATATTTATCTATAGAGCTTTTGTGCTTGGCATTGCTCTTTGTCTCGCCCTTCTTTCTTTTGTTCTCTTCATCCCTTGCTTCCCATGTATTTTCATTTTTCTGGCAGATTTGCTTTTGTCCAATGTACTGCATTGTGTAAACAAAATGTTATTCTAAAGCTAAAATGCTTTGTATATTAAGTATGACTTGCTTAATTTTTCCTTTTGTGTGTGTCCTTGCAATTAACTGGATTGATTTCAGTCATTTGGGTGTATATATTATAATTTGGTTTTCCCTTGTTGCTACTGCGTTTATAAGCTTCTAGTGGTCTTTAGGTACCCAAGGACTATCATGCAGTCACTATTATTTATCATGTCAGAAGCGAATGAGGGTATGGTTAAAATATATTTAAAACACAAACAAAGTTAAAAATTTGACATTATGCTAAATTTCCTTTGACCAGAAGCTGGCCACCTGGACTGCCTCTGGTGTTGCTATGAGAAGGTCCTCCATTGTTCATGTGGTAGGGCTCATACTGCATTGTAGTAGGTGATCTATGGTTTGCTCTCCTCTGCACTTGTATGTCGTGAACTCCACTTTGTAGCCCCATTTCTTAAGGTAGCTCTGCATATTGTGGTTCTAGAGTTCAGCGCCTTTCAAGTCACCCAGTCTTCCTCATCCAGCCTTAGCCACTGATTGAGGTTCTGGGTTTTAGGCTGCCACTTTTGGATCCTCGCTTGCTGTGGTGTTCCTGCGAGTATCTCTGTCAATCTTAGGAAGCTGTTTATTGATTTAAGGCATTGGCATGCTGCCAGATCTCTGAACAGGGGATATCAGCCAGAAGACTTGCAGCATGCAGTGACTGATGAAAACCACTATAAAGATGCTCCAAGACAACACATTACACAGTGTGATAGGCAAATAAATTAGGCTGTTGAGTTTTCACTGTGGAGTTCTAGCTCCAAATTTTTGTTCAGCCATGAAACTCTGAGGTGACTTTGGACCAGTAACAGGACACATCCACATGAACATCTAACCCCGTAGGGAGACCAATTAGCTCTATGATGCACAGAGGCTTGAACCACGTTATCAAAATTCACAGGTTGCTTGGGAGTTTCCCTGAAACTCAGGAGCAAACCTGGAGCAAAACCTGTTGCATTTATTTACACTGCCATCCTGTATACATCAGGCTCGGGTGACCTGCGGACATGAAATTGCATTTGCCACCCCCACCCCCAATCCTGTTTTTGACCCAGTAGTGGGTGATTGGAGAAGGGAGGGGGGAAAGGATGTGGTGATTCCTCCATTCTCTTCTCTTGTGTCACTCTGTGCTCCAACTGTTGCTCTAGATGGCAACCAAAACCAGGGCTATCCTGGTGCCAATCTGGAGTTCGATGCTCTGGATTGGCCCCAGGATATTGTGCTCGTGTAGAACTACTGATTTTATCCCAATCTAATCTTCATTAAGAGTTGTGAGGACTGAGTGGGATGAGTTTGTTGAAAGACAGATAAGTGATTCCTGCGAGAAACAATACATAAGGTTCTTAACTTGTATACCACCTCCTATGTTTGCACATCAGTATACCACCACACCAGCTAGATGAAAATAGGAATTGTTGACAAAATGGTATATCAACAGTGGTTTCTACTAACCCATCAAGTATTGTAGTATTTTGGTGTACTATTGGAAACAAAGTTGAAGACAGATGTATATCAAATATATCTTGAAGTTAGCTGTATGCAGCCTGTACAAAAGCCATGCTTCAAAATGGCAAGTTAGAGAGTAGCCAATATGGTCCTCCTTTCACAGTAAAGAGTGAAAGATCCTGAGTTAAGATCCTTTCAGATATGACATTTGCAGCATGGAGCATTTAAAATGAATAACTTGCTTTTCAGTAGTCCACACCTGATGGTTGTCATGTTCAGCCCCAAACTTTTAATGCTTACTACTGTAAATTTATGTTAGAAGCTACTAAACATGACGAGGATTTCAGTTCTTGTATCGAAGGCCTCGATATATTAATTTATTGTTCCCTGTTTATTCTTGAACCAGTGGAATAATTTTCTGCAACTGCCAGATTTGAATTACATTTATACTTCTTGCTGTTTCTCTTGAGAGCTCTGTAGAGACAACGCATTAATCAAGATGCGAAATATGGAACATGAAGCGGTAACTAGGAAACTACTCAGTGGTAGTCTCAAAAACATATTAGAAAAGATGGCAGAGCCTCTTCTGGCCTGGAATCCTTCAGTATGATGAAAGAGAAGTCTTTACTCCTAAGCTGTCACCACAGTCCTCCACTTTTTGTAATGATAATGAAAGGGGCCTATAAGGGATGTTTTGTGGGTGCGTATTCTGCTTTTTCATATTCTTTTTCATCCTTTATACTACTGACCATTAACAATCTGAAGAAGAGCAATCACACTGCCTTGATGAATGGTGTTCCCTTACTGTCAAAACCCTGCATGCTGTTATTTTTTCATACGGTGCTAACATTGGGAAGAACCATATTATTGTGTTGTCGAAGGCTTTCATGGCTGGAATCACTGGGTTGCTGTGAGTTTTCCAGGCTGTGTGGCCATGTTCCAGAAGCATTCTCTCCTGATGTTTCACCTGCATCTATGGCAGGCATCCTCAGAGGTTGAGGGATCTGTTGGAGAACTAGGCAAGTGAGGTTTATATATCTGTGGAATGTCCACAGTGGGAGAAAAAACTCGTCTGCTTATTTTATTTCATCTTATTTTCTGTAGTTCTGCCCAGTACTTGGATTAGAATGGCAGCAATGTCCTTGCTTTATTATTTATTATTATTATTTTTATTTATTGGGGCTTCTTCGCCGCCGACTCCCGGGGGCTCGCGGCGGCTCACAGAGCCAGTGGCACAATGCCACAGGTTAAAACATAAAAACAGTTAAAAACAGTTAAAACAATTAAACAGCAAAATGCAATATAACAATTGAGCAGCAGGAGATATCACAGCCCAGAGAGTATAGACGAGGGCCTACTCGCCGAAGGCCTGCTAAACAAATGAGTTTTGCAGGCCCGTCTAAATGGCAGCAGATCTCTCAGGGCTCTGGCCGGCCGGGAGGGGCGTTCCATAGTGTGGGAGCTATAATAGAGAACGCCCTCCGGGTCGATGTTAGATGTGCCGACTTTACAGATGGTACTACCAACAGGTTGGCCTCTTCGGACCGAAGTGATCTCGCTGGGCAATATGGGGTGAGACGGTCCCTCAGATACGCTGGCCCCAGGCCGTGTATGGCCTTGAAGGTAAGAACCAGCACTTTGAAGGCGACCCGGTGCTCAATAGGCAGCCAGTGCAGATCCTGCAAAATTGGTGTTATACGGCATCCTGCTGATGCCCCAGACAGGAGCCGGGCGGCAGTGTTCTGCACCAGCTTGAGCTTCCGGATCGACGACATAGGCAGGCCAACGTAAAGCGCGTTACAGTAGTCTAGCCTTGAGATGACCGTGGCTTGGATCACCGTGGCTAGGTCGCTCCGGGAGGTAGGGGCCAGCCTCCTTGCCTGGCGGAGGTGGAAAAAAGCAGCCTTGCTGGCCATGGAGACCTGGGCCTCCATGGTCAGCTGGGAGTCCAACTGGACACCCAGGCTCTTCACAGACGGCGCTGGATGCAGCGCCGCACCGTCCAGGGTCGGAAGCCGGGCACCCACCCCGCCCGGGCCGCCCAGCCACAAGATCTCCGTCTTCGCCGGATTCACCATCAACCTACTGGCTCGCAGCCATCCAGTAACGGCTTCGAGGCAATGTTGGAAATTATCGGGGGCGGATTCCGGCCTGCCCTCCATCCTCAGAATGAGCTGGGTGTCATCGGCGTACTGATGGCAGACCAGCCCATAACTCCGCACCAGCTGTGCAAGCGGCTGCATGTAGATGTTAAATAATAGAGGGAGAGAATGGCCCCCTGAGGGACTCCACACACTAATGGGGAGCCCTCGGAGACCTCCCGCCCTCCTCACACGCTGAGACCGCTGGCGGAGGAAGGAGGACAGCCATTTAAGGACAGTCCCCCTCACTCCGGCCATGGCCAGGCGGTGGATCAAAAGATTGTGGTCGACCGTGTCAAACGCTGCCGTGAGGTCCATGGGATATTATTATTATTTGAAACACAAAAAGATTAGTACACCACAAACAAGGTCACTCTGCTGGCTGTTGTATTGGATCATACGTCGGACACTTCCCAAGCGTCTAGGACTGTGTGATGTATCAGTTAATAATGTGTGCAGATCCCAGTAGGGTGGCTTTTTGCAGCTGACATATGGTAATTTTGTCAGCGCCAATTGTGTTTAAGTGCAGGCCAAGGTCTGCAAACATATGTCATACCTATAAATGCACGCACACACACACACACACACACACACCCTACTTATCTTTGTCTGTGATTGGTGATGTCTTTTATATATAAAGATTGTGGATGAAGCTTTATTGTGGAACTTTCTGTGAGGTTGCTACAGTGGTGTTTGGAACTCAGGTCGTGTGCTCTTCCATGAGGCTGCAGAACTCTATACATTTTTACATCATTTCCAACAAAGCATTGCACTTTGGTGAAGATAAATGTAATTTCCCAACAAGATGAGCTACAGATGACAAAATAACAATGGGGCAGCAGCTAAAAGATTTGTGTAGGGCAAGGGTGCTCATAAGGTAGATCGCGATCTACTGGTAGATCGCGTAGGGCGTCCTGGTAGAGCGCAGGCAGGGCGGGAGGAAGGCTTAGCCCCGCCCCACAGGCTCCCGACGCCGCCCAGGTGCAGAAAGAGGTTGGACTGGATGGCCCTTGGAGATCTCCTCCTATTCTAGGAACCTGTTATTATTATTATTATTATTATTATCAGAGGTTGAATGGCCATCTGTGAGAAATGCTTTGATTGTGTTTTTCCCTTATGGCAGAAGGAGGTTGGACTGGATGGCCCTTGGAGGTCTCCTTCTACTCTAGGAACCTATTGTTCTTGTTACTATTATTATTAGTAGTAGTAGTAGTAGAGGCTGAATGAATATCATCATCATCATCATCATTATTATGAATAAATTCAGGGGCTTATTATACTCACATTTAGTTGAATTCAGTCTTAAAATATATTATATGGCTCTCACTGAAATAAATTTCCAAATATTTTGCTTTTATGGCTCTCTGAGTAGTGGGTAGGTAGATCATTTTGACTTGGGTGTTTTATAAGTAGCTCGCATGCTGAAAAAGTGTGAGCACCCCTGGTGTAGGGGAAAAATGTATACAAAATTGATAATACTACCCCTCTCCCTCCCCCTTTTAAAATTACTTGAAATAATCAGAAAACATTTTGCAACCATAGTTAATGTTAACTATGGTTAATCCGAAGAAACCAACTTGAGACCATAGATTTCAGATGCTGACTTGTTTAGATGGATCATAGTTAAAGCTAACCAGTTTACGTTTAAGACAAAACGATATATGTTTTCAATATTCTGAAACTGGATGAGGAGAGAAGAATGGGGAAGCCAACTTATAGTTAAAACCTTATGTCTGTTTAATGTAATGTTAACATTATATCCAGACCTAGCCATTGGTTGGATGTTAGTATCATACAACCATATTGGGAGAGGGCAGCCCATTATCCTATCACTCCACATTTTTGTGGGACAGTAATATGTGCTGCCTGTTTAGAGAAGCTACATAGAAAACATAGTAGCTGTGGGTGCTGCCAGAATGGTAAGTGGCAAATCAGATAAGTTGGGAGGATGTTCATTTTAGATGTCCCAGACAACTGGTTAGGTGCCTTGGTGTTAGGGCTTTAGGAGTGACTACCCCCTCCTATTTATTTAAAATGATTATATCCAAACATTATGCAAAAACATCAGGGACTAGCATTTGGAAATACATTTTTATTGAGCGTAGCATTGTTCCAGTTGAATCTGAAACAGCCCACAATATATTGTCCACTGGGGAACTGCTCCATTCAACTTAGTATTATCATGTCTTGCAGATGTTTAAGATAAAAATACACATTGGCAGTGGATTCTTCCTTCCTTGTAATCATCTACCAATTGCTAGTTGCTGGGTTCCCTTATCCCCTCCTGATCTTGGAGTTCTCTTTTATGTTATGCCTCCTGGAAGAAAGTGGATTCATGTGTTCCATGAAGTTAGAGCTCGTCTGTGCTTGTTCTCTTTCCCGCAGTCAAAGCACTGGGAAGCTCTTCTATGTGTCTTTCAGTAGTTAATAGTTTACATATCAGGTGCTGAAATTGTACATACACATCTCCACCCACAGGACCACCAGATCTTTCTTTCTCATGCTTGACCCATTATTTACTATACTCTGACAATAGGATTACACCATCAATATGTCTGACATAACTTAGCTACTCATACTGTTAAACACTGTACTTCCACTGCTGACATAAGATATTATTTTACAAGCTTAGGAAATGATTTAGGGCCCTTCCACACAGCCCTATATTCCAGAGTATCAAGGCAGAAAATCCCACATTATCTGATATATGGCAGTGTGGACTCAGTGTGGACTCAGATAACCCAGTTCAAAGCAGATATTGTGGGATTGTCTGCCTTGATATTCTGGGATATAGAGATGTGTGGAAGGGGCCTTGCTTAGATCATTCATATGGCCATTTCTGATTTCATATAGGTGTATGGTCCCTAGAAAGCAAGGCATTCTTATGCTGTTAACACCCCCCCCCCCCCCACACACACACACCCCTGAGACTAGATTGGAGGGGGTCACATCTACAACATTAAAACTATGGAAACATCTAACATTCATTGATTAATAATGAAAAGCTTACTGCTTTGTTAATTAACTCTTGAAACCTTGGCCAGCTGATTGTCCAAAGACAGCATACTTATTAACTGGGTAAAATCCACCTAACAGGTAATATGATAACCAGACTTTCAATGTTTCCATATACACTTTTTCCTTTATTGCTCCCTGTAGCAATTACTCACCGTGGTTATATTTCTCCTTTGTTTTAATGTCTGCTTCATCTTCTCTGACATCAGAAATGGTTCCAGCTAGGAAGAGTCAGCATGCCATTAGGGCATAACTGTAAGCGGAAGTGAAAGAGAGCATTGTTTTTATGTTAGAGCAATAGCTGGGTTAGGGAAGATTTTGCTTCTGTTTGGGTAGATGTTCTGATGATGGTTTGGGAAATTAGGTCCAAAGCTAAGCAGTAAGTATAAAGTTATTAGTTTTAGAGGCAGAAAGAAGAAGGCTCCTTAGTAAAAGAAAATACAACCGGAGTCTGATCAGTAACAAGAAAAGTATTGGCTTATTTTCCAGGCAGTTGTATCTTTGCCATGAACATGCCCCATTACTTAAAAGCAGAACCACAAAGGCAATCAGCATATGAGTCACTCTGGGTCAGTTTTGTAGTCCCTTTGGTAGGCAGCTGTGTTAAATCACTGATTGCCTGGAACAGAAGCCCAGGATCAGAGCATCACTGTTCCTGGAAAAGCTTTGGTCTGTTCCTTGTGTTTATGCTTTCAAAAGAGGCAGCAAAGATGTAGGTGAGCTTTAGGCCAACATGTTTGTCTTTCTCTATGGCACATCCAGTAGACCTGCAAATAATATTTTGGAAAAAATGACTCTGAGATTTTAGTTTAGATTTCCAAGAACTGGTAATATGCCATACAAATTAGAGAACTTCCAAGTCCCGGTAATTTCATTGGGAGATCTGCAAATGCCACTTTCAAAATGGCACCCGTGGGCAGCAAAGGCAGACACATTAGGGGAGACAATTGCAAAGACACTGGAGCTGTAGTGGACACTGTAGCGTCTTTGGAGGCCTTTTCATACTTCACAGTTATAGCTTAGTCATGGAACCTTTCCTCCCCGAACTTTACTCTGGCTCAGACTTTTCCTTCTGAACCTTACTTACCTACTTACTTACTTAGGTGATTCCTCGTAGCTCAAGGATGATTGTCTTCCAGATGTGGTGTCTTGGCGGTGGGTCCGTAGGTGGCTGTGGAGCCCTATTCTTGATCCACATGTTCTCCTGCAGTGAGGACATTGGTTTCCAGATGGAAGGTGGTCCTGGTCAGGGTTTGCTTTATATGCCTTCCTCTTGGCACATTCTGCCTTTCGCCCTCCATTCGTGCCTCTTCAAATTCTACAGCACTGCTGGTCACAGCTGGCCTCTAGTTAGAGCCCTCAAGGGGCAGGGCTTCCCAGTTCTCGATGTCTATGCCACAGTTTTTGAGGTTGGCTTTAAGTCTCTTTTCCTGTCCACCAACATTCCCTAATTCTGTCCATAAGCATTGTGAACCCACAAAGTTCGTCCTTCTTTCATCTACTGTGATGGCCTGGGTGTTTTGTATAATGGACCTTAGAAAACAAAGAAATTCTAATGTCATTTTTTAAAGCAGAGGTATCTTGAATTTCAATACAATCTTCATACTCTAGCATGGACTTTAAAAACAGTTTTAAAAAAGATTGTAAAGACCTTTTTGCAGAACCCATATTGTGTTTTAGGATTTGGGGATTGCTGAAAGCCAGGCCTGTAAAACTTGGGACACACCAATCTAAATGAAGTTCAACAGCTAGATATTTGAGGTTCTAGTAAATCTCCTGTTTGCCTAGATTAGTAGGCATCTTGTAAGTCACTATAAATGTCCTGTGGGATGCATTTAGTTTGTGAATCTTGGTTTATGCAGGGCTGCTCAATGATCTTAGAGGCTAAAGCCTATACAAAACTATGTATTCAGCATCAGTGATAGGCTGGATGCCCTAATGTGGAGAAATTCTGTGTTTATGACTTATATTCAGTACATTATGGCTTGCATGTCACAGTAAGGCAGGCTTCTGTAGGAACCTTGGCTTTCCATGGAGTTACCGTAGTTGTCCCGGTACGTGTTACCTAATATTCCCATTTGGAGTAGTAGTAACAAAATGCAGTTTTGGTCCATTAATTTGTTTGTTGAAAAAGGAAATATGGGGGATGGCCTGCTCTATGGCTTGTTTTCCTATTAACTCACCAAATCATAGGCTGTGGTAAGATAGACAAGCAAGAGACTATCCTGGTGATTTTGCATGCCACAGAAAATAAGCTACTGGACATACCCAAGTTTGGTGGTTTGTTTAGCAGTTCTTTTTTAAAAGCAGCAAAAGTTAACTACCGTGTTTCCCCGAAAGTAAGACAGCGTCTTACTTTCTTTTCCCCCAAAAAAGTCCCCCTACGTCTTACTTTCGGGGTACGTCTTATATAAACTAAGACGTACCCCATCGCGCCACGCGCCGCCGCCGCCATCACGCCGCCGCGGCACACCTCCCGCGCGCAGCCTTCTGGACAAAGGAAAGGAGGGAGAAGGGAGCCGGGAGCGTGGCAAAGTGACGACGCGTCACTCTGACGCATCGTCGCTCTGGCCCGCCCCCAGGCTCCCTTCTCCCTCCCCTTTGGAGAAAGGAAAGGAGGGAGAGGGAGCCGGGGCGTGGCAAAGTGACGACACGTCACTCTGACGCATCGTCGCTCTGGCCCGCCCCCAGGCTCCCTTCTCCCTCCCTTTGGAGAAAGGAAAGGAGGGAGAAGGGAGCCGGGGGCGGGGCAAAGCGACGACGCGTCACTCTGACGCATCGTCGCTCTGGCCCGCCCCCAGGCTCCCTTCTCCCTCCCTTTGGAGAAAGGAAAGGAGGGAGAAGGGGGCCGGGCGGGCAAGCGACGACGCGTCACTCTGACGCATCGTCGCTCTGGCCCGCCCCAGGCTCCCTTCTCCCTCCCTTTGGAGAAAGGAAGGAGGGAGAAGGGAGCCGGGGCGTGGCAAAGCGACGCGTCACTCTGACCCATCGTCGCTCTGGCCCGCCCCCAGGCTCCCTTCTCCCTCCCTTTGGAGAAAGGAAAGGAGGGAGAAGGGAGCCGGGGGCGTGGCAAAGTGACGACGCGTCACTCTGACGCATCGTCGCTCTGGCCCGCCCCCAGGCTCCCTTCTCCCTCCCTTTGGAGAAAGGAAAGGAGGGAGGGAGGGAGCCGGGGCGGGCGAAGTGACGACGCACGTCACTCTGACGCATCGTCGCTCTGGCCCGCCCCAGGCTCCCTTCTCCCTCCCTTTGGAGAAAGGAAAGGAGGAGAAGGGAGCCGGGCGTGGCAAAAATGACGACGCGTCACTCTGACGCATCGTCGCTCTGGCCCGCCCCAGGCTCCCTTCTCCCTCCCTTTGGAGAAAGGAAAGGAGGGAGAAGGGAGCCGGGCGTGGCAAAGTGACGACGCGTCACTCTGACGCATCGTCGCTCTGGCCCGCCCCAGGCTCCCTTCTCCCTCCCTTTGGAGAAAGGAAAGGAGGGAGAAGGGAGCCGGGCGCGAGCAAAGTGACGACGCGTCACTCTGACGCATCGTCGCTCTGGCCCGCCCCCAGGCTCCCTTCTCCCTCCCTTTGGAGAAAGGAAGGAGGGAGAAGGGAGCCGAAAGCGGGCAAAGTGACGACGCGTCACTCTGACGCATCGTCGCTCTGGCCCGCCCTCAGGCTCCCTTCTCCCTCCCTTTGGAGAAAGGAAAGGAGGGAGAAGGGGCCGCAAAGGGCAAAGCGACGACGCGTCACTCTGACGCATAGCACGCTTTGCCATGCTTCTGGCTCTCTTCCCCTCCCTTGGAGGCCTGGCAAAAGGAGGTGTGCGGCGGCGGCGTGGGCGTGGCGACCAGGTACGGCTTACATTCGGGTACGGCTTACATTAGCCGACCCCTGACACCCCGATACGTCTTACAATCGGGGTGTCATACTTTCGGGAAACACGGTAGGTGGAGTAGCACAGTGTTTTTCAACCTTATTTTGAGCTATGGCACATTTTTTACATTTACAAAATCCTGGGACACACCACCAACCATAATGACACAAAATGACACTCTAACATAGTAATACATATAGTTATTATGTTTTTAAAGGTATTCATACACTCAGTGTGAAACCTGGGTCTGTTTCGATGAACACAACATAGATATCCTGGCAGGAATGGCAGAAAGACACACACGAAGGTCTTGCTCAACAGCGCTCTCTCTCTCTCTCTCTCTCTCTCTCTCTCTCTCTCTCTCTCTCTCTCTCTCTCTGTGTGTGTGTGTGTTTAGTTTTTACCACAGTCAAGCTAGAGAAGCTCATCTCACACAGATATGTGTTTGAAAACTGGAGCAATGTCAAAATAGCTTTGTTGGCCAGAATGGGGAATGGAATCAAACTTCTCACACAGAACTCCCATAACCAAGAGAAAATACTATAAGAGTTTGGTGGGCATTGACCTTGAGTTTTGGAGTTGTAGTTCACCTATATCCAGAGAGCACTGTGGACTCAAACAATGTTGGATCAGGACCAAACGTGGAATGAATACTCAATATGCCCAAATGTGAACACAGGTGGAGTTTGGGGAAAATAGACCTTGACATTTGGGAGTTACAGTTTCTGGGATTTATAGTTAACACACAATCAAAGAGCATCCTGAACTCTTGCAACAATGGAATTTGACCAAACTTGGCATATTGAACTCTCATTACCAACAGAAGGTACTGAAAGGGTTGGCTTGGGAATTGACCTTGAGTTTGGAAGTTGTAGTTCACCTACACCCAGAGAGCACTGTGGACTCAAACTATGTTATGTTGTTGTTTGTTTTCTATCCAGAATCACAATGTTGGAAGGAGGCTCACCACTTTAAGGTCCCTAAAACAGGCATGGGAAAACTTCGGCCCTCTGGGTGCTTTGGACTTCAACTCCCACCATTCCTAACAGCCTGAGGCCCTTTCCTGCTTAAATGGCTGAGGGGGGAAAAGGAAAAAGGCCTGAGGCTGCTAGGAATGGTGGGAGTTGAAGTCCAAAACACCTGGAAGGTCCAAGTTTGCCTATGCCAGCTTTTGACAGAGACCACTTCCTCCCCCTTCTCCTTCACACCCTTTCTTCCCCCTCCTGCCGAACAGTTACTTTTTCTTCTCCACTCGGGCTCCCTTCTTCCCAGCCTCGCTCTGCTCGCTTTGCCAGCGTGAGCATGTTCAGGAAGGGAGGGGGGAGGGAGGAAGACGTGGGGTGAGTCTGCACAGTAGCGCCCGCATGGGTCACATCTTCCTCCCTCCCTCCCCCCTCCCCTCCTGAACACGCTCACGCTGCCCCCTCGGATCAAAATGGCGGCAGAAGTGGCAGCATGAGCAAAGGGAGCAGAGCGAGGATGGGAAGAAGGGAGCCCGAGTGGAGAAGAAAAAGTGTTTGGCAGGAGTGGGAAGAAAGGGTATTGGAGGTTCCAATTTCCCACGGCACACCTGATGCTCGCTCACAGCACACTAGTGTGCTGCGGCACACCAGTTGGGAAACACTGGACTAGCATACTGCTTTGTTCTTGACAAACCGGAACTCTCTTGAGTTTTGGCTTATCATAATGTCTAGACCTGGCCAACAATTGTACTCATGTTAGTGTATCTGCACTAACACAAGAACAGGAATGTTATTGGCAGGGTTTACTATATTCTTTCTTTGTTCAATGGTAGCATTAACATTGTTATTACGTCTATTATATTATAATTCACAACTCTTGGAAACAAATTTCATTTGGAACTTTCTGCTAATGCAAAAGATGCATCAGGGTTGCCAAGAACCACCACTTTAATTCCATTCAGAAAATGGACTGATACGAAGCAATAGGAAGACAATGTGGTGCAGTTCTATCATTGCTAAATCATGGCAGTGTAACCCCATTAGAAACAGGAAGTTTCATTCTTTAGTTAGATGGTGAAAGACATTAGGTACTATCTAGCCCAGGGCTGCCCAACTGGCGGTCCGGGGGCCGTACACGGCCCCCAGCCTGTTGGACACGGCCCCCGCTATGCCCCCGACCGCCATTTTTAATTTTTTTAAAAAAATCTAATTTTTAAATTAAAAATGGCGGCCGGGGCGGGAGGCGGGCAGGGAAGGAGGAAGTGAGCCAGCTCCTCCTCCCTGCACCGCCCCCTCCGTCCCTCTCTCCACGCCGCCGATGCAAATCGGATCGCATCGGAGCCGGTGAGAGAGGGACAAGGGGTGGTACAAGGAGGAGGAAGAGAGCTAGCTCCTCCTCCCTGCACCGCCCCCTTCTCCCTCTCACGGCGGCGCCGATGCGATGCAGTTTGCATTGGCGACGCCGAGAGAGGGAGAAGGGGGCGGTGTAGGGAGGACGAGCCAGCTCTCTTCCTCCTCCCTGTATCGCCCCCTTCTCCCTCTCTCCCTCCTCCTCCTCTTCCACTGGCGCTGCGGCGCACGGGACAGCAGCGGCACCCGGGAAAGAGGAGGAGGAGGAGGAGGGAGAGTTCTCCCTCCTCCTCCTCCTCTTCCCCCGGCGTCGCTGCTGTTCCATGCGCCGCAGCGCTGGGGAAAAAGGAGGAGGAGGGAGAATTCTCCCTCCTCCTCTTTCCCCAGCGCCACAGGGCACGGGACACCGGCTGCGCCGGGAAGGGCGGGAGGGTGTGAGGAGGTGAGCCTCCTCCTCCTCCTTCCCGGCGCTGCTGGTGTCCATGCGCCACGGCGCCGGGGAAAGAGGGGGAGGGAGAATGTCAGTTTTAGGAGGGGGCTGGGGGCGGGGCGGGGGCGGGGTTGGGGAGGGGCCGAACGGCCTCCCAGGTCATCAGTGACCTCAATTCCGGCCCTTGGCCGGTTAGAAGTTGGACAGCCCTGATCTAGTCAAAACACCTGTATTTATAAATCCCATTGATTTCAAGAGGCACATGCTTATAGTTGCAAACTTGTGCACACTGAATGGCAGTAACCTCCATTGACTGGGAGGAATTTCATTGGGTTGGGATGTAAATCTCACTTATTGAAAGTTCGGGGTTTTCAAAGTGTTTTAAGTTCAGCTGTGTTGTGTCCTTAATTAACCTGTAATGTAATAATGAGTATATGTATATATGTACCCTCCAAAAGTATGTATAACAGTCTAACATCTCTTCCATAGGCTGTATTCCAGAGAGAGCCAGTCATGTAATTGAGATAGCTGATACTAGGAAGCAATGTAATTACATGGATGTGTTTCTCCTCCTCTGGACTGCCTTGCAAAGCTGCCAAATCTAAAGCAAATTTTAACCAAGCTGCTGTTTGCTATGATCACATCCTACTTATCTTTATTCTGCTAAGAAGTTTGTGTAATGCCTGCAGCTGTATTAGATGTGATGAGTTGTTATGCACCAGTTATTCAGTGGGAGTAGTGGAATAAAATAATGCACAAAGAATGTAACTATATCCACATTAATAAGCAACTTCCATAATGGGTACATTTAGAAATTGCTCAAACTTATACAAGTTGCTGATATGGATAGGGCTCATGTAGTTTTAATTTTAAAAAAACCGAAATAAATCATACATTATAATACGTTTTTTAATCACCAGAACTGGTTTGAAATGTTGGGATGGGAAAAACATGTGTTGTAACAGCTAGAGTGCCAGGCTAAGGGCACATCCAGAAAGCACCTAAACCGTGTGAGCACCTGCATTTTTATCTGGACCATCCAAATGATGCCTCAGGTAAAAATGAATTAATTTGGGTCAAAGCAGGCAATTAATTTGACACCTGGAAACATGGGGGTCTTTCCAGGTGTGGGGCTGTGTGGATTGTTTTGTGCAACTTCTGGTCCCAAACCACACAGGTGTCTTGGTCTTTTGGATCCAAGACAGCCCCATCCCATTCCAAAACCCCCTTTAAAAGCTGTTAAAGCTGTTAAACTAAAAAACAACTTACCTGGCCACTATTCCCCCCCTCCCCGGAGCTCTCCGGGTGCATAGAAATGCACCAGGAGAAGGGGAGGGGGGGAAAGAGAGGACATTGCTCCTGGCCGTACCTTCTCCTAGCGCATCATTTCTTTGCGCCAGAAGAGCTCCAGAGACAGGGGAATGGGAACCAGATTAGTTTTAAAAAAACGTTTTAGGGCTTTTCTAGGGGTGTTTGTTTTGTGTCTGGGTGCCCTGACACGGCATCTGGACACCCTCCCCCAGGAAAGTGTGGATGTTGAAGGGAGGCATATGGACTTTAATCCAGGCCCAATCACCTTTAAGAAACTCAGTTGCGTCTGGGTAAAAGGGCTGTGTGGAACTGCCCTAAGACCAGATTTGCATACCATTTTATCCTGCAATCACATCAGATGATCTTGGGGTAGCCACCATTTTTTGGTCTACCTCATAATAATAATAATAATAATACACTTTATTTATATTCCGCACTTCTCACTCCGAAGGGGACTCAGTGCGGATCACAGAACACATACAGCAGACAATCCCTGCCGTTTTTGACGTACAAGACATACAACAACATATAGCAGGAGGATCTTCTGGATTGAGCCTTGTTCTTCCTCGCTTCCAACCGGGTGCTGTTGCTATATTCGTAACTGGGTGCTGCTGCTCCATTTCGTCACAGGGGGGCGCTATTGTTCCATCCTCCTTGCTACCTCCTCCTTCTTTTGACGACAAGCCAGCCAGCCAGCCGAATCCTTTTCCGGTACTCATGTTCAATATTTATTGAAGTTAAAAAGTCCTTTAAGATACCTCCCCCGCTTATGCAGTACCTAATTTTTCTACTTGCAGCTAGCTGCTTTCGACTGGAGGAGAGGCCGCCCACTTAAGTCAACAGGGGCAGGGCTTACAGCTGATTTACCAGCAAGTCAGCCCAGGATTGGTGCGCCTGGCTTGCCACGTTCGGATCTAACAGCTTACAGCTTGCAGCTACAGCTGCTGTTTTAACCACTGTGCTAAACTCCCCGTAAAGTGAAGATAAGAGAGTTCTATGTACCACAGTAGTTTCCCTAGAGAAATGCTAGATACAAGTACACACTAAGAATCCCTTATCAAAAATGTTTGAAACCAGGAGTGTTCCACATATTGGATCTATTTTCCAGATTTTAGAATACTTGCATATACATAAGGAGATATCTTGGAGATGAGACTCAAGTGCAATAATGAAATCCAGTTATGTTTCATAGTCACCTTAGCCTGAAAGTGATTTTATACACTATATTTTTTAATAATTTTGTGCATGAAACAAAGTATGTGCACACTGAACTATTAGAAAGCCAAGGTATTACTATCTCAGCTGCCATGTGGGCAATTTTGGAGTCTTTCTGATTTTGTAATTTCAGATAAGAGAAGAAATTGTAAAAGCATAGTAAAACATAATAAGTGGCAGGAATGCCTGCTTGTTCCTGAGATGCTTGCAAAGAATGTCGGTTGAGATTTTCTTGATAGAGTAGGGCACTTATTCTTATGTTCTCTAAGCAAGAATGTCAATCTTCCAACAAAAAAAAACACTTTAGAAGCATGTGGATGATATAGCAGTACAGGGAGCAAGACAAAGCAGGATAGTGCCTTCTGACCCCTCTTCCTCTCCTGTGCATGTTAAACAAGATACCTTCTTTTTGCAGGATCCCCAGCCTTGGGCAAAGTCTCCCTGTTTATGATTTATACATGTGTAGGCTCTGCAGATGTTACTCCTCCTTTTATGCTTGGCTAGCTTATACCAGCTTTATCCAGTCTAGTGCCCTCCTGATGTGGTGGACTACAGTTCCAGAACAACAAATAGTACAAGACTAAGATATAAAAATATCTATTTCATGACAGCATAAACAGCATTGGGTTATACAGATGTTACACACATTAATCAGGACTAGTCATACATAGAGAAACATCACAGGAGATGCTCTATTCGCAATAGAACAATGGCTATAAATCATAGTAGAATCGCAACTCCGTCCATAGAATCAAATGATGTCCCCAAATACTGTAAAGTCCAAATGGCGGATGACACAGGGATATAGGAGGTAGAATAAGCTCCAAAATATAAGTTCAAAAGGAGGCCGACGGGCTGGCGATGCCAAAGTTTTTTTCGGGGCCACTCCCCCGTTTTGCCCCCGGGCGGGGCTTTCTCAAGGCCATAAATGATATTTCCGTGGTCCAAGTGTCTAGAAAGAGGTATTAGGTACATATCAAATACAATACAATAGTCCATAAACAACCCAGAATAAATTATAAATTAAAGGTAACATACCAATCAGCGAAGCATTCAGGCATAACCTTACCTAGGCGGTAAGGTGACCATAAAGGTGAGAGAGGAAGGATCAGGAGTGTATTATAAAGTAATTCAGGTGGAACATTAGGTAATTAGTGATTGAACACTGATTACCTCGTTTAACCCATTCGGAATCTCTGAGTTTAATTGGATTATCCAGAGTCTTTCAAGTTTGCAAAGGGCCTTAAAGGGGTCTGTATGCGTATGTGGTTCAATTTTATCAAGTACTCTAATGCGCAGTGAGTCAGGTTGGTGTTTATGTTGTAGGCAATGTGTATACAAGGGTAAATCAGTGTTCCCTGTGTTAATCCTACTTCTGTGCTCGATAAAACGTTGGCGTAACGATCTAGTGGTCATCCCAACATAAACTGACGGGCAGGAACAACTGATGGCATATGTGACGTAAGAACTGGCGCAGGTGGTGAAACAATGTACTTCAAAATTCTTCCCTAAGGAGGGGCTGTGTATAGTAGTATCAGTACAAATGTTTTTGCAGATAGAGCATCTGCCACAGGTCTTAGTGCCCTTACTAAGATTGCTCATGGTATGTGTATAAGCATGATTCGAGTGGGTCAGGGTGTCCCCTAAATTACGTGTGCGCTTATAAGCGACAAGAGGGGGATGCTCTAGCCCTTTGATGTGTGAGATAATGGGCCAATATGTCCGTATAAGTTTGATGATAGAACTCGAGTGAGGTATAAGTATAAGTGTCAAAGGCCACACCACATTATCCGTTTGGGCCTTAGGTTTACTCATGAGTAGGCTGTTTCTATCTGAGTGTCTGGCTTTAATGAGGGCCTTAGAGACTATCTGTTCTGGATAACCTCTTGCTAGGAATTCCTTTTTCATGGTCTTAGCTTCTCTTTCAAAATCATAATTAAAAGAGGAGTTGCGTTTCAGTCTGGAAAATTGTGTAAACGGTAGATTTGATTTTAATGGGTGTGAGTGGAAACTCTTAAAGTGTAGATATGAGTTCCTTTTCACCAATTTTCTATAGTTACTGGTTTTAAGGAGGCCTTTGTCTGGGAAGATAGTGAGGTCAAGGAAATTTACTTTTTCTTGACTAGCATTCACTGTAAATTGGATGTTGGTATCCCATGTGTTCAACCATATGTTTAAGTCACTCAAATTAATGGAATCATTAATAAGAAATATGACATCAATATATCGATGATAGTGAGAAATAGCTTTAGAAAAGGTGTTGTGGGTGGTAGGGAAGACATAAATGTCCTCCAAATGTGACATGTACAATATGGCTAGTGAAGGCGAGGCCGCTTGGCCCATACTGACCCCCGAAATTTGCAGGTAGATATCTTTTTCAAAAGCAAAATAGTTATAATCCAAAATAATATCAAGGATCTGTACCAGGAAACCCACCATCTCCAGGTCCTGTACATTCGCCGTCAAATACTCGTATATTACAGCTCTTAATTCTGGTAGTGGTATACAAGTGTACAGTGAAACAATATCTGCTACTATAATGGTCTGATTGGATGTAATGGGTTGATTTTCCAGTTTCTGAATTACATCAGTGGTATCCTTAACAAAAGCTGTCATGAAATAGATATTTTTATATCTTAGTCTTGTACTATTTGTTGTTCTTGTGCACCCAGCACTCAGTGATTTAGAGAGGAGTACAGTTCCATCCATATTAGTTGAGGATGATGGGACTGTTGTCCAACGCTTCTTGAGGATGAGGGAAGTCTGCTCTTCACAATCCTAGATTTGTTCCTGGGCATGCACTTCTGCTTTGTAAATTAAAACCCTTTCAGTAGGTTTGGGGAGTCTAATGAAAAGCAGATGTAGACTCCTGAACTCAAGTCTTCCCCTCCGCCAGAGGACTCAGGAAGTGATGCTAGTCTGCTGAGGTGCAACTCTGGGAAAAGGCCTCCATGCCTTATTGGTGGTCTTGCCAGAGCGCTCTGGCTTGTCACCATGGAATGAAGAATGCAGGGTCTTCCATCTGATCCAACAAAGTTCTTATGTTTTTAATTACTAGTAAACTAAGGAAAAGAATTGGGAATGTACACTTGGAAGCAAAATGGGCAGATGGGATCAAGCTGTAGGTTGAGAAGTAGGACGGTACTAGAAATGTAGGCAGGGATATACAGATACCCTTCAACTATCCTGATGTAGCAATGACAGTCTAGTATCCATCAAAGCAAACTACTGCAGCTTCTCCTAGCTTGTGTGTTTTTCTTCATTAATAATGTTTGCCATCTTGATATACTCTAATGTTGCTTACCCGCATGTGACCCTGTTTTCATTTGCGAAATGTTGGATTGTACATCTATAGAAAGGCAAATTCTTTATTTGTGCTTTGTTATCCTTTATAAAACCACGGCTCCTTGCAATAAATGCAAAGATTCGGTTTAAAGGCGAAGCCATGGTTTGAAATTTTGACATTCAGCTTCCTTGGTTTGCATTTAGCCATTAATAAATGAGGCAATGTATTGGCTGGTGGTGAGAGTGTGTGGCCAACCCTCCTAAATATAGTCTTTTTATCCCTCAAATGCTCTGCTTGAATTCTTTTATTATATGCACAAACATAACTTGGGTCACTAGAGGTCAAAAAACTGGGTGCTGCCTGGAGCCTGCTGGCTGAACATTAGTAACTTCTAAATTTACAAAAAGTCTCAAGGAATCTTTCCACCTTTTGTTTAATTTTAAATCTGGACTATTGAGATTTAGAGTACTTGGAATGGAAATGATGGAGCACTGTTTTTCTGGCAAAGCTGCCAAGTCAACTCAGAGAGATGTGGATTGCTTTCTATTAATGTAGATTAAGAGGTAGGTACCAGCCTTTTAGGGATAGTGGATGATGTGACGTGGTAATAGCAGTCATGCAATCACTGGGGCAGACTCGATTTTTATGGAGCAGAAAGAAAACAAAGGAGAACTCCAGAAAAAGGAGTACTTCATTGCTTTACTGAGAATGTGTATGTGTGATTTCTTGGACTCTGTGCATAAAGATAGTGCTTTGCAATTCTGGAAACAAGAAAGGGGTCAAGTTTATTGAGGACCAAATCTACATGGTTTAAGTCTTTGGGCAGCATGGAGCGTCTTTGCAGGAGAAGTATGTGGTCTGTTCGGTCTGGTCATCTTCTGGAAGGAATAGCACACATATGGTGAGAAGCAAATTCATCCAGACCACATGGTGTTGTTGTATGTTGAGAGATGTGTTGAAGACATAACCTTCTTCCCTGGTGTATATGTGAGTAATAGGATAGATTTCATTCAGTGCTGGGAGTCTTTTTAGTATACTGACCAGCTTGTGTAGACTTGGAAAATAAAAACCTTTCTTATTTATTTATATCAAAACCTTTCTTATATCAATTCCTATGCATATTTATTTATTTATTTGTTATTCCAATTAATATACCGCCACTCCCCAAAGGCTCGGAGCGGATTACAAGATAACAATGCAACAGTAACTTTAAAACTATTTTAGATAAAAATCATAGCTCAAATGCTATTTGAAACAGATGGGTTTTACATGCCCTGCAAAAGGTTGCTAGATCTTGCAGGGCCCGGGTATTCCACAGAGAAGGGGCAATGATTGCAAAAGCCCTGCACCTAGTTGTTGTCAGGCGGAAGGTTTTGAAACTAGCGATCTCTAGCAGATCTTGGTCTTCTGAACGTAATGATCTCTGGGGTTTATAGGGGGTAAGGCGATCCCTCAGATATGCTGGCCCCAGACCATGCAAGGCCTTGAAGGTGAGAACCAACACTTTGAAAGTAATCTGGTGCTCAATCGGTAGCCAGTGCACTTGCTGCAGAATTGGAGTTATATGGGATCTCGCTGGTTGCCCAGCGAGAAGCCGAGCCACAGCATTCTGCAGTAGCTTGAGCTTCTGGATCACCATCAGAGGTAGACCAATGTAGAGGGCATTACAGTAGTCCAGTCTTGAGATGACCTTAGCCTGGATCACCGTAGCCAAGGCTTCCCGACTCAGATAGGGAGCCAGTCGTCTAATCTGTCGCAGATGGAAAAATGCAGCTCTGGTCACAGCAGAGATTTGAGCCTCCATTGTCAGCAGGTGGTCCAAAAAGACTCCCAAGCTTTTTACCAAAGATGACGTGCTTAGTGCATCACCATCCAGGGTAGGCAACCGGATAGCCCCACTGCCCGGGCAACCCATAGGATTTCCGTCTTCGCTGGATTCACCTTCAGCCTGCTGGCTGTCCCCGATTGTGGAGGAAAGAGGACAGCCAATGAAGAGCTGTCCCCCCTCACTCCAGCCACAGCGAGGCGGTGTATCAAAAGATCATGAACGACTGTATCAAACGCTGCAATGAGGTCCAATAACACAAGCAGCACAGACTGGCCTGGTCAAGCTGGCAGCGAAGTTGGTCTGTGATGGAGACCAGCACCGTCTCCGTCCCATGCCCCATATGGAAGCCGGACTGGAAGGGATCTAGTCCGGCTGTGTCATTTAGGTATCTCTGAAACTGCTCCACTGCTGCCCTCTCAATCACCTTACCCAGAAATGGCAAATTCAAGATTGGGCGATAATTGGAGGGAACCGAACGATCTAAATCCGGTTTCTTCAGCAGTGGAGAAACCATAGCCTCTTTCAAGCCCTCTGGAAAAACTCCTTGCTCAAGGGAGCTGTTCACTATATTCAACAGAGGGCCACGTAGACCCTCCATGCAGAATTTCACCAGCCAGGAGGGACACGGGTCGAGGGAGCAGGTGGTTGGTCTAGTTGCAGCTACAAGCCTATCGACAGCCTCTGCGTCCAGCGGTCTGAACTGGTCGAGGGTGGGCCCAGCAAGTGGCCATGGGGTCTCAAGTTCCCTTACTGTATCAATCGTGGCTGGGAGGTCCCGGCGGAGCAGTGGGATCTTGTCCATAAAATAGCTCTGAAAAGCCTCAGCAGTAAGGGTCTGAGTGTCGCTTTTTGGGATGGTAGGGACCATCGCCAAAGTCCGAATTATCTTAAACAACTGTGCTGGTCGTGAGCTGGCAGATGCTATCACAGAGGCATAGTATAATTTCTTTGCCTCAATGATAGTATGCTCATAGGTTTCCATAAACTGCCAATAAGCTGATCTCGATGCTTCGTCTCGGAGTTCCTGCCACACATCCTCTAGCTGCCTCTTCTCTCACTTCATTGACCGGAGTTCCTCGGTGAACCAAGGAGATCGATTATTTCGAGGTTGGAGAGGGCGTCTAGGAACGATCTCGGCAAGTGCATTGGACAGCTTGGTGTTCTATGAGTCTACCTGCATCTCACTTGAGTAGCTGACAGGTTCCAGATCCCTCAGAGCATTCAGGAACCTACTAGGTTCCATAAGACTCTGTGGGAGAAGCCAAATTAGTTTGGCGCCCGTGCAGCGTGGCGGAACATGCTCTAATCGGATTCCCAGGGCGTAGTGGTCCGACCATGGAATCTCCAGTACGGAGGATAGGATCACTTGGATTCCCGCACCGAAGAGCAGATCTAGTGTGTGGGCCTAGTGTTACAAAATGAGAGTCCTAGTGTCGCCATGGTCAACACTAGGTCCATAGCTGCTGATGAAAATGAGTCTGCATCGGCATGAACGTTAAAGTCCCCCAAGACAATAAGTCTGGGGAACCTCAAGGACCACTCCGATACAGTCTCCAGCAGCTGGGATAGGCTTTCCGCTGGTGCGCTAGGCGCACAGCACACCAGTAGAAGGGCTATACTCTCCTGCGAATCCCACACAAGGCCAACACTCTCAATACCAGCAACGTTCAGCGCAGGAACTGCCTTGAGAGATAATATGTCACGAGAGAGCATTGCCACGCCACCCCCACCCTGCCTCCCGTTCCGTATTTGGTGGGTGATTACATAGCCCGGATATGTTAGTTCCTGGAGGAGGATCACATCTCCCTATTGGATCCAGGTTTCTGTAATGCAAATAAGGTCAGCTCCTGTGTCAGCGAAGAAGTCCCTGATGGTGGCAGTTTTATACCTAATCGACCTCGCATTCACCAACACCAGAGTTGACGGAGAGGAAACTGATAGCCTGTCACCAGTGTACCTAGGGATAGAGCGCAGGTCAGAGGGGGGCCGAATCTCCCTCCGATTCAATCTCCCTCTAGTTTTCAGCCTGCGTCTAACGCCATAAAACCCTCTCCCAGAGATCACTGGAATTCCCATCCCAAAGTCTGGCTTTATGCCAGTACCAGCTAAGTGCCCAATTTCTGACAAATCCCCAGAAAAGTGGGCGGAGTAGTGTCAAATAAGGCATGTCCTGGGCCAGATGCAGTATGTTTTTGAGCAAAGACCTCTAAGCAATGCGGGGCAGGCGTAAAAACTAAAGCTCGTGCGCAATGTTGGAGACATACTGAAGGTCCAATCGGACCAGAAGACAAGTCTTTAGCGAAGTGGGCTGAAGAGTTCCTATCCCCAAGAGGTAGAGAGGTTTCTCGCTTTTCTACCTTCATTGAGTTCAGGCTTCCTGCTAAGGCAACTTCCTATTTTTCTGGGGGATCGGTGCTGCAGATCGCCTCCAGCTACCAAACCCCACCCCCCAGAAGGTCCTGGTCTTAAATCTCCAAGGCCGGTGTCTTGAAGCTCTTCCTGTCCTGACAGTTGCCTGCTTCAAGACATCTAATTAAAAGAAATGGGATTCAGTTTCAAACAAGTTTGCTTAGGATCCAGTTGTACTGTTTGCTTAAATTGTGGGTTTTATTTCCACCAAAAAGCAACTGTTAGCTACCGATTGGAACAAAAGCAGATATAATGCACTGAATAATAGCTAAGATATATATAATAATGTCCATCAGGAAAACCACTTAGGGAAGAGTTAAATACTCTCTCATGCAGCCTACTAGTCCCAGTGCAATCTCTTCCCTTTATGGCAATTTGTTGGTAGCAGTATAAAAACACAAATATCCTACATAGAGATGGATGAATCACTCTCAGTTTTACATATATTAAGTCATAAATCTGTTCTTCCCAATTTTTAAATGACATACAGTTCATACTTGTTTTCATATGCGGTTTGTCCTAATATATACACTTTGGTACTCCCTAATGTACGTGCTGTATGCCGTTTTTGAGCTGAGAACAAAATTACAAGATTCAGAGAGATGTGTAATTTGAAAAACTGTGTTCCAAATAACATACCACTGGAAGAAGCACAAATTAGGCCAGCCTATTCAAAAACGAGGACCACATGAAATTCTTTCCCATTCCTAATCCTGTATCATGTCTAATTTGCTCCTGTATCTTCTGCCTAACCAAGTAACAGAATTTTCCAGTAAAATGGACTATAAATCCTTATGGCCCTAATTAGATTATCCATGACTGTCAGGTTGAAAACAATGTGATTTCCTTATTACTAGCTTGTTGAGTTGTTTGTTTACACAGCTATGGTATTCACTGGAGTTTGGTTACAGACACCCCCCCCCCCCCAAATACCCGTGGATGTTTAAATCCCCTTCTATACAATTAAGTCATAAAATGGCATCCCTTAACTAAAATGGAAAAAATCATAATTTGTTTTGGGATTGTTTTGAATTTTTTCAAGCTCTGGACTGTTGAATTAATGGGTGCAGAATTTGTGGATATGGAGGGCCAACTGTAGAGTACACGAAAGTTGCTGTGGTTGGGAAATGCACATTTTGCATTTTGCCCAATATTAGGAGATTCAGACATAAAAATGCTTTCTGGGTTACACTCAATAGCTCTACTCTGCAATGCACAAGACTACCTCCAAGCTGTGCATTTAGCAAGCGTGTGAAGCACGCTTCTACACGTACTCAAAAGCATTCATAGAGGACTCTCACAATAGAAAGAACTCTGGTTGATGTCCCATGGCTCGTCAGCTATGTCAAACTCTTACTGAAAGCAGAACTAAGATCTGTGAGGCTGGCAAACTGCCAGGATCAGCAGAAAGAAGAGTTTTGGCTTGTGTAGCCATGAGATCTCTCTACCAGATTGGGTAAGCCCTTTGCATTTCTAAAGCATATAAGTGGAGAAAACAAAATAATTTGTCTAATCATGCTTATTAGAGAGTGCAGGTTTTGAAGGTTAAAGCTAACTTCTGAAGGAAAGAAGTAGGCAACTGTTTGTAAGTATGTCTGTACTTGGGGCCTCAGCCCACACAATCTGGGTTCTGATTCCATGCGCTTTGGAAACTGATTCCCACAGAGGCCCATGGAGGACATCACATGACATAAGGGCACTTATGGTGGGATTCCGTGGGACTCTATTTCCGAAGCGCATGGAAACAGAGCGCAGAATACATTTGCAGGAATTGGGTGCTACCCAACTCCAAACTGCAAAAAAACAGGGAAAGATGGGGAAAGGATGGGAAAGGGCATGGGAGGGCTGGCCATTCCAGAAGATGGACTTCGATGGGAGAGAACGAAGTAAGACGGTTCCTTCTGCTTTCCTGCTGCTCATGGGATGAGGCCCATAGAGTGACTTCGGTTGAAAACAGATCTACATATATAGAAACAGAATTAATCACTGATAATTTTGGTTGATAGCAATAATAATTGCCACATACTACAAGTGATCCTTTCTATATAGGAATTAATGGGATTCTTGTGGTGTGAGAGTAAAGGCAACCAATTCTGGTGAGAGCCTTTCATCTACATGCATTCTAGGACTCATTTCAAGAGCCCTTTCTGCAAGATGGTTGATAATCATAAAGGGTTTATGGCATTTAGGTGGAGAGATGTGAGATTATTTATTTATGTCATTTATTTATTTACATCATTTCTAACCTGCCCATATCAGCTCGATGGTGACTCAGCCCGAAGGCGACTCATTCTTGCATTAGAATGCAAGAGAGCCAGCATAGTGTGGTGGTTTGAGTGTTGGGCTAGGCCTCTTGAGACCAGGGTTTGAATCAGCACTCAGGCATGAAAATCTACACGGTGATCTCAGGCAAGTCACTTTCTCAGAGTAAAGCAAAGGCAACCTTCCTCTGGACAGACGTTGCCAGAGAAACCCTGTGATAGGGCTGCCATAAGTTCAAAATTACTTGAAAACACACAACAGAAGCACTAGTTGTAGCTCCACTGTCCGTATTAAATCACTCATGTGTTCCAGGCTAGCACTTGAAGAAGGCAAGAGTTTCAGGTTTTATTAGCCACCTGGTTTTCCTATTGGTATACAAGTGGTAATAAATGACATCAGTATTTTCACAACCAAATGACACCAGTTGGGTTCTATTAAACTGAGGGGGCACTTGGATATTGAAGCCGAAAGATGTTTCTACTTACCAAGGTTAATGGTATTGACTTAGTTGAGTTAATAACACATGTAGCAACCAATGTATGAATGTTCAGTTTTTCCACAAAACTGGGATAAATGAGAGCTCCCATCCATGCCCAGCAGATTAATTATTCTCAAGTGTTTACTTTCCATTGCAGACAAATTAAAGGGAGAAGGAGGAGCAGATTTATTATGCCTTCGGCTTTATGTCATCAGAAGCCTCACTATATCAAAACAATATGTGTGTTTGAGAGAGGCTTCATGTTCTCTATATAGATGAGATCTTCGAAAACGCTTAGCTTTCCACTAAGGCATTTGCCTAAATGTTAGGAGCTGAGCTTCCCACTGCTAAGCTCTTTGAAGAGCTAGTCTTACATGAGCCTCACAGCTGCTTCCAAGCGTGGTGAAGGTGAGTTTGCTTCAAACGTCACTGTAGGCTTCGCATCCTGGGCAGGATATCTTTCTATGATAGAGATTTTTCAAAACCAAACATTTATAGAAAAATGAAATAGAACATGGAAAACTATCAGAAAGGAAAGATATCTGGACTCAAGACCTTTGTATTTCCTGCTTATTTTAACATGCAGTACCTCCTTAAAGAGTCATTGATGTGGAATAGCCTTCCATTAATCCTTTGGATCCAATTACACACCTATCACACAGAGGACAGTTGACTTCAGGATGTTTTAGGTGTGACTGATCGTGTTAACCAGTATGGACAACTTCAGCAGGTCCAATTTTTCGTCTACCCAGAACTGCTTAGTCAAAATGCCAAGCAAACTGACAAGCAAGTTAACCTAGAGGTGATTAGAAAGCTGCTTCTAGTTTTGAAAAACTGATATTTTCTAGAAAGACAGTACAGGAAGACTTTGCAACTTTCTTAAAAGATGAATTGTCACTTTTGAAGTTTCCGGGAAGACTGGAAGGGCCAGGGACTCCACAAAAAAAAAAACCAGCTTGGAGGGGATAGATATTCTTCAACTATTTTGTCCTGGTGCCAGAACTGGATTTAGGTTAGAAACAGTTTTGGTTAGATAACCTTCACTATCACATAACAATGCTTCTAGACCTGTCTGTGGCCATTCATCATGGTAGCCTTTGGATAAGTGTAGCAAGATGGAAAGCTGCCTTTTCTAGAAGATGGCTGTGGGACAATGGTGCTGTACTCAATACGTAGTTCCTTATTGTGTGCTACATGGTTTTATGCTATCTCCTATAATTTTGAACAAAATAAAGTGGCACAAAGTGAGCAGTTAATGTTGATAGGGGGTTTGGATTTAAATCTCATGAATATGTGACTGTCACACAGGAGTCACAAGTTTCACTCTCCCTTTGGTGCTAATAGACACTTTTTCTCTGTAGTATAGTGCTCTGGTAAATAATGCTACAGATTACAGGAAGGCATAGCATGGTTATATATCTAAAGACTGCCTGAGATCTACAGATGACACCAAATGCAACATGCAGACTAGCATTACCAAGAAGATAACCTGTTCTACCCTTTACTTAACATTACTTAACAAGTGCTTTTTAGAATAATAGATGTTGATCATGGAGTTTTTACACCATCTGTAATACAAGTCAACAAATTATTACTGATATTTTATGTAACAAGTATCATCTGTAAAGCAAATGCTTTGCATGCAGATGATGTTTAATCATTGACATGTCCACAAAAAAATTCAGCAGCAAGTCTGAGGGATATTTACCTAGTCAGACCCTAGGGAGACAGAGTCAGTTATAGTAGACAATGCTGGGATTAGTTGAAGCAATATAGAAGATACATTGAAATTCCTCAGGTCATAATATATGTTGAATATCAATATTGAAGATTCTCTATATTTATATATTATTTATATTTTCATGATCTGAAGGTTACTATTTGAAGGAACATCTTCAATATGCTGCTGTCATTTATTAAGACTTTGTTGTGCTCATTCCATCAGGAATATGGTAGGAGGAAGTGAGACCTAGGACGTTCTTGGTGGTGGCACCCACTTATGGGACTCCCTGTCAAGAGGGGTTTGCCCAGTTCATTTATTGTGTTTAAGAGGTCAACAAAATAGAATATTCTAAAGGGCATGTTAGCTTCAGAAAGTAAACTTAAGATGTTTTGACATCTCACTCCTTCCCACCTCTTTAACTTAAATATTTGTTATAGTTTGGAACTTCTGATTCTGGATTTGAATGTTACTGCATTAGAAGAATCATAAAGTTTTGGTGATAATACACATGGCTTGCATGCAAAAGGGCTCGGATTCAGTCCCTGAGATGTTCAAAATGAAAGACTATAGATCACAGGGCTTAGAGTACAGTACAGTATGCAGATTTGAGCCAATGGACCAATACTCTGATACTGAAGAAGAGAGCCTGGTATATTCTCAATATAATTTTATTAAACAATAAAATAAATGGTAAACTACTTTGTGAGCATAGTTTGGAAGTGGCATAGAAATGTAATATGAATATGGATGCATAATACGTAAATCAAAATATTGAAGTAGAAGAAAAGGACCAATGCACTAAGCATGCACAAGGGGTTCCAAATTTGTACCTAGTTATTATTGATATAACAATGCCATTCATGGCCAACTAATTGTGGAAAGGTTTTAGCTGAAACATTGGGAAGGGCATAAAACCAAAGGAAGCTTAACAATCAGCAGAAATCAGCAACCTGGTATAAGCCCCTTTTAACACCCTTCACTGTTGCCTAGCTGTAATTACTTCTTAGGGAATGAGGTGGAATAAGTGGCTTGCAAAAGAAGGGGTTAAGCAGAATAAGCGGAGGACCATATGAAAACAAGTTGGAAGAGGGAGGGAGAAGCTTTGACCCACCTGTGCTTCCTCAGCAGCCAGGGAAGAGAGCAACAAGCCCCAAAGGCGGGACAGCAGAAGGAGTTGCAGCAGAAGCCCTGCCGAGCCCAGATTGCCGCAGCTGGTGGACTCCTCCACTCACCCCAGAAGCCAAGCCAAACAGCGGGGGGAAGCAACATCCAGAGAGGTATCCCAAACAGGGAAGACTGCAAAACCCGAACACCTTTCCAGTTGGCACCTCCATGTCAGACCAGAGGGCCCAAAGCAAGGTCAGCCATTGTTTGGACATAAACATGCCAGGACATGCACCTAGCATGGGAATGTAGAGGCCTGATGGGTTTTTTTAAAAAAAGTATTCATTTCCTTGGGGCTGTTGACAAATTTACAAGTAGGAACATAATGAAAATTCAGAAACCAAAGTTTTAAATGTTCAGGCAAAACATTTTCCCTTGACATATAACAATCTGCTTGGATTATTACAATCGGATTTTTTACTATGGTGAGAAAAAATAGGTTTTACTATGGTAAGATATAGAAATGCAAATGCCAAATTTTAATGCAGTGATTAGTGTTAGATTTGGATCTCAATACTTGGTCTGAGTAGTGAATATTTATTACTTAATTAAGCCACCCTAGGCTTCATTTGCCCCTCAGAAAACTGCACTTTGTCCACCCCAATCTATTCAAGCAGAAATGTAATTAAAGAACTTCCATAAAGACAGATATTATTTCTTTGCCATTTATATGTATATTGGTCTGATCATGTAAATTTTTAATATTATTCCATTCAATGGATTTTATTCTAATGTTGTTGAAAAACATTCTCATAGTTAGTAATACCAGCTAAAAAGTGCTTTGTACCCCAGTCTGAAACTATTTGCGAGGAAGCAAGTTCCACTTCATTCAGTGCTCTCCTTTGACGGTTCCCCCCTGGAACAAAGAAACAAATAAAACAAAACAAAAAGCAGATCTATCCTGATTTATTATAGGCCCCAATTTGTTTTTACGCACAAAAGATATTGACTGGATACATTAAATCCTTTGGAATCTGGATCCTTTGGCATCTGCTAACTAGGGTTGATTCTTTGTGTTTCATTAGATTCGACAGAGTGAACCTATGTTTTTCTAACTAGAAAAACCCACATAATCATTATAGGACTATTTTCATAGGATATGGGAATGCTTAGGAAATGTTCCTTATGTGATTATATTGTTTTCTGGACTTTCAAGTTTATATTATGTTCAGAGTGTTCTACAAGTGCTTTTGCCACATGTTTTAATTGATATCCCTCTCTTGTATGCTTTATTATATACTAGCTGTACCCGGCTACACGTTGCTGTGGCATAGTCTGGTGGTATGTAAAATTAAATAATGAGAAAGTGCTTGTTTTTAATATATTTTATTTCTTAAAGGTTTTGGGTAAACAATATTTCTTGTTCCTTTGTCAGTGTTGATGTAGAGATTGTGTGGTTTTGCTACTCTGCAAGTGCGAAGTACTCAGTGTCTCAATCTATGCCACACAATTCTAATTACTGTCCTTGTAATTTGTTGACTGTGATTGCAAAAGCCAGTTGAATAGGGAATTGAATTCTGCTGAATGCGTGGGATGAGGATGTCTTCTCCTTTGAATGGTCCTGTCAGGATTGTTGCTTTGATGACATTGTTCAGTAATGGTTTGACTGCAAGTTGTGTGATGTTGCATAGTTTTGGCTCGTTGATGTTTCTCAGCATGATATTAGGTTTGGGAGAGTATGGACAATGGATTATGGGATTTGCAGTACCTTCAACCAAATCAGCTCTGACTTCTACAGACCACTGAGACAAATGACAGATCTGGACCAAACTTGATACACCGAACCCCCATGACCAACAGAAAATACTGGAGGGGCTTGGGAGGATTAGTATTAAGAACCTAGAGTTGGAAGAAACCTCTGAAGGCCATCCAGTCCAATCCCGTTCTTCTGCCCTCATGCTGGAAAAGCACAGTCAAAGCACGCCTGACAGATGGCCATTTAGCCTCTGCTTGATAATAATAGGATCCTAGAGTTGGGAGGGATCCCCAAAGGCCACTCACTTCAACACCCATCTGCCATAATGGAACACAAAGCCCTCCCGTGAAATGACCACCCATCCTCTTCTTAATAATCTTCTCTTTCATCTCCTTCCTTCCTTCTATCCCTTTTTCCTCTCCCCCTCATCCTTCTCTCCCTCCCCGCTCTTTCCCCATTTCCTCTCTTCATGCCTACCTTTCTTCCTCTCTTCCCTCCCTCCTTCTCTCTTACATCTCTCCCTCATCCTTCCCCTCTTTCCTTTTCTCTTTCCTCCCTCCCTTCTCTCCTTCCCTTCTCTCCTTCCTCCTTCCCTTCTTCCTCCCTCTTCAGCTTTAGCCTCGGGTGCCACCATCATGGGGCTCCAGTAAGCCCCGTCCCTAATGAGGAGAAGGAGGAGAAATTGTTCATCCGGAGAGCACTGTGAACCCAAACAAAGATGGATCTGGACCAAACTTGGAATGAATACTCAATATGCCCAAATGTGAACTCTGGTGGAGTTTGGGGAAAATAGACCTTGAGATTTGGGAGTTGCTTGGATGTACAGCTCACGTGCAATCAATAAGGAGTATGAACTCTACTCAACTGCTCCTCCCCGGCACACTCTGCTTCATTATGGACGGGACTTACTGGAGCCCCATGATAGCGTCCCCCAAGGTTAGAGCTGAAGAGGGAGGAAGAAGGGAGGGAGAAATGCTAGAAGGGAAGGAGAGAAGGGAGGGAGGAAAAGAAGGAGGAAAGAGGGGAAAGATGAGGGAGAAAGGTAAAATGGATGGAGGAAGGAGAGCAAAGAAGGGAAGGCATGAAGGGAGGAAATGGGGAAAGAGAGAAGGATGAGGGGGAAGGATGAGGGGGAGAGGAAGAAGGGATAGAAAGAAGGAAAGAAGGAGATTAAAGAGGAAAAGGAAAGAGTTTGAACTACAATTTGAATGTCAGAGCATTCAAATGGTAGTTTCCTTCCCCTTCCATTCCCTTCCCTCCCTTCCTGCTCCTACAGCGGTCCTCCTCCTCTTCTTTCTCCTCCGGTATATTGATTCCCAATCTCTACTCCTTTAGATGTCTTGAGCGAGGGAGAAGGAGTAGGAAGAGGCCCCTCTGCCTCCACCTCCGTTGCTCAGGCTGGTGCATGCTTTCCTCTCTAGAACAACCACGAAAAGCTGAGACTGGCTTCAGGTGGCATAGAAGCCATTGCCGGCACAGGCTCTGCTACAAGACAATGAAGGAGCTCTCCTGTGTGTGTGCGCGCGCACCCCCCCTTCCCTGTACACATGCCCAGTGGCATCTTCTCCTTTTTTAGGATTTGTAAGTTCTTTTTAGTTCTTCTTCTTATTATTATTGTTGGTCACACCTTGCGTTATGAGATGTTTTGTTGCCAAATTTGGGGCGTTTTGGCCCAGTGGTTTTTGTTTCTAACATACTCACGACGCACAGACCATTTATATATAGATAAGATGCATACTGATTAAATATTGTACAAAAAGCAATCTATAGGTTCACACTGAAGTGTATAGAAAACCAGCTGTGCTGCAATTGCAAAATAAATTTTAGAGATTCCCAGAGACAAGAGAGTAGAATATGGGACACACTTCCCTTCCAAAGGACAATGATGGAAAGGGAGACATCTGCTCATCTTTAGCATGATGTTGGATTCCTGTGAGCTTCTGCTCACAGACCTTGCCTGCAAAATCCACATGGTTCTTTTAATTCCAGTATAACAATTTCCATGTGTATTGGTTCATGGGAATCACTCCAGTGCACTCTTACTGAGAAAATAACCTTTCAGCATAGTGCCATTTCTAAATTTATAGTTTCAAACAGAATAAAAAAGTGAACAGAATGTTAAAAAAGATCGAACCACTTGAATACCCCCTGAAAGACAGGGATGAAGACTACTATTTTGCTTGTATATTTGCTGTCTGTTTGTCTTATGAGAGAATATTTAGACTAGCCTTCTGAGTGGGCTAAATCCAGTAAGCAATTACTCACTTAATATTATTTGAATGTTTAAACTCATAATAAGTTTAGAACTGAAGAACATGGTTGTTTAAAAAGCAGATCAGAGGCAGCATTCAGCTTCAAAAAACGTAGGGCGGATCTAGACAACCCCTTTATTGTAGTAACTCTCGCAATAAAGAAGAGGTTGTCCAGATGACGTCCTGGACAATCCCAAATTTATTCGCTACCAACCAGGAAAAGCCTAGTTTATAGCCAATTAATTAGCTAGTGGGTTTATTCCACGCCTTCTTGGAAGGGTCAGGATAAACACACTATTTCTGGTGTCTGAACTGCAATCCAGACACCATTCTCACAGTTTTCCGGACTAAATTAGTCTGGAAAACTGTGGGAATACCCACCCCTCCCCTAAAGCCCCTAAAACGCTTTGAAAAGTAAAGAAAACTTACCTATCCTCCATTACAGTGTACACCTCTCCCGGCATGTAGAAATGATGTGCCAGGAGAGTGGGGGTGGGGAGGAAAATTGTTCCCTCCCACTCTCCTGGCATGTCATTTCTACATGTCGGGAGAGGTGCACCAAGACTAAAATGGAGGCTGGGTAAGTTTCCATTACTTTTCAAAGGACCTTGGGGGAGTGGGGGAGGGTCCCCAGATGTTCTGCCAGGCTAGCCCTGGCAGAACATCTGGACACCCACCCCAGAAAGCGTGCAAATGGTCCTGGGATAAAGGCTGTCTGGAACTGCCCTTGGAAGTGAGTCTCATAGTACTTGGCTGAATTAGAGTGTGCATCATCACCAGATGGCCCGTCATCACCTGGTGGCCCACGATGGTACAATGGGTTAAACCCTTGTGCCAGCAGGACTGCTGACCGACAGGTTGGCGATTTGAATCCGGGGAGCAGGGTGAGCTCCCGTCTCAGCTCTACGTGGAGACATGAGAGAAGCCTCCCACAGGATGGTAAAACATCAAGGCATCCAATTGGCAACATCTTTGCAGATGGCCAGTTCTATCACGCTATAAGCGACTTGCAGTTTCTCAAGTTGCTCCTGACACGAAAAAAAATCCCATAGTAATTTACCTGAGGCTTCACTGTTGCTCCAAGCTTGGGTGGACTTTTGCCTTTCTTCATTGACTCATCTTCTTCCCTTTTATTTGACAGGGAAAGGTCATTTGAGAGGCTTCCTTCCCTCTCATTTGGAGATCTTACTGCTTATTCCACTATCAGCTCAGTTAAATAGGAAGTCATCCATGTGGGAAGGTCATTGCAAGATTTCCCATGTAAGTGTTGTCCTCAAATAATATGTTTTTGAATGGAAAGGAAAACTAGTAAATTTATAGAGTGCAATCTCAAATGAAACCCAAGTTATTTTACCCATTTCGAAGTAAAAGGTATGCCAAGTATAAAATCTTTAAAAAGAATATGAAATATCAATAGTTTGTTTACTTGCTGGGCAGTACTGAAATTAATTTTGTTCTTGGAGCAATTTTTTATGATTTTTTTTGCTTTTAGATTTGCACATGGATCTCATTGATTATCCTCTTGGGGCACTGTCCTTGTTATGTAAATAATCAAATGCAATCATGGCTTATTAGGCAACTGAAAGGTTCCTCTTTTGGCAATTAGCTCAGCATCATTCTTCTCTTCCAAACATGGGACATGCTCCATAACACCAGAGTCATGCAATTTTTCTTTCCTTTTGTGCCATCTTTAATTTCTGTTCAGACCATCTCCAATGTGAGCACTTCTTAGAGGTTAATCTGAGCTAAGGTGATTTAAATATTTGGCACCAAGCTGTAGATCAGGCGTCCATGAAATCTCTGTGCAAAATGAAGAGATACTTTTCTTTTTTTGCTAATAAAAACAAACAGCTGCGTCTCCCATATGGTATTCTCTTGTAAAATATTTACATCTGAAAGGCACTCAGATCCTTACGGAAGACCACAGTTTAAACAGTGGTTGTGAGAGCTGGGCGGGGGAATAGATGGAAAGCTCTCACTGCTGCTAGCTTTGATCACAAAAGTTCTTAAACCCACACCTTCGCTCTTTTTTCTTTTAATGAGATATTAAATTAAAGGCCACGTTTGCCACCTTCCAGTCATACAATAAAGAGTAGTACATTTTCATAACTTTTGCAGATTTGAGCACAATACAAAGCAAAGTACAAGGGAGAAAGATCTAGAACTAATGTGTCCTTGTCTCAGAACCAGTCAAACTGTTTACATGGGCCCAAAATCACAGTTTGCTCCAGCTTCTGGAATAACCTGGAATTTTGGTTAACATGGTTCAAGGCCACATTAGGGTTATTGGTACTGTTTGCTTTCATAGTTAAGGCAGAACTAACAATTCTGATAATGTTATTAAAATATTAGTCACATCACAATGTAATCACATTTAAGCATCTTAAACCGTGGCAACATTAGGATGCTTGATTAGGTTTCTAACAGAGGATGTTCCTTCCGGTGGCAGGCTAAAACCTTTTTATTCAGCCAGGCTTTTAAAGATGAAGGTTCTAAAGATAAGTCAGGAGATGCTGCGGTTTTAAATTGAAAATGCATTGAATATGTTTTGAATGGTTTTTAATACTGTTTATATTTAATTCTGTTTTAATTTTTGTATAATGCTTAAAATAATGCTTTTATTTTAACCTACTTTGAGTACCCTTCAGGAAAGATAAAGTGGGGTATTAGTAATAATAATAAGTTCAGAGAGAACAGTGGAGAACTAAACACATCTGATTTCAAAATTCAGGACTGCTGACCTTTAACATTCTGAACCTCTGTATGTGTATATCAAGCTCTGCTGTGTGAAGTATGAAATACTAATTTTATACCATTTGTGTGAGGTGCTTGCTACCTTCCATTTCCCTGCCCTGTTCTCACAACCACTGTTTAAACTGTTGTCTTCAGTAAGGAGGTCATAGAATCATAGTTGGAAGAGACCAATGTCGTTCTAGTCTCCGTCTCACTTGCTTCCTCACCGCCAATAGCTTGGAAAACCAAGGAGCTGGTCCATGAGATGGGATATTCAGCAGTGTCCACCACCCTGACCATTTCCCCATTCCAGAGGTCAGCCAGAGCTACGACAGAATAGCCTACAAGAGGACAGGAAAATCCCCAAGAGCCGTTAGGAATCCACCCGGATCCATCAACCTCCTGGAGCAGACCATCTTAATTGGTTCCCCACCCCAATGGAGGTTTGGAGTTCCAGCGAGTCTAAACCTGACCAGGTATTGATTGTTCCATGACAACAGGACTGTGACAAGTTCCTCCACACCTCAATCACCATCATCCTATCTTGCACAGAAAACAAGGTCCAAAGTGTGCCCAGCAGCATGGATAGGGGAAGACACCACTTGAGACAGACCCATGGTTGAAGTCTCTCAGCACTATTAGCTGCTAAGACTCTAACGCCAACTCCGAGACCACACCAGCTAGATCAGGAAGGGAGACTGTTGAGGAGTGGGGTGGGCAGTACACCAACAGGACGTCCTGTTTACCCACCTTTAGGTAAATACATTCAAAGACTATTGACTTTGAGATGAGGAACCTGGTCAGGGGGATGGAATCACAATAAACCACTACAACTCCACCTCCCTGGCCCCAAGGCCTCACCTGCTGCTGGATAGAGAATCCAGACACTTTGGTCCTCCAGCTTCCAGAACTCCTGATCATTGGACAACCTGGCTGGAGCTTCTGGGAATTGAAGTCCAAAACAACTGGAGGACCATAGTTTCTGAATCACTGCATATACTGTCACAAACTAGAACAAAAGATTTTGCTCATGAATTTAAAACTTTGCTCATTTTTCCCCTGTTCTTCCTCCCACCTTTTTTAGCCAACAGGATTTTCAACATTTGCGTGTTGGAAATGTTTCCATTCATAATAAAAAGGCTATTTTCTTTTCAGTTATCTGTCATTGAAATCTTGAAGCACACGTTGCTGTTCAAGTGGGAACAATTGCATTCTCCGTCCTGGTGGGAGGTTGTTTCTTTCCTAAGGAGGAGCCAAAATACGTCCTGAAAGGCCAGTTCCCATTTGTTAGAATAGAATTAGTATGACCCGGTGGCACTGAACTTTTCTAATGTAGGGCATCAATTTCAGTGATTTGAAGTGATCTTTTAGTGCAGTAATGTTATTGCCCTGGGCATACTTACCTGGAAGCCTCTTTTGAAATAAGTGGAGTTACTCCTGAGTAAATATGGTAATACGATGGTCAAAGTATTGTTTTAGTCGATCACATTTATTCCATTTCTATTTAGTAAATCAGTGGTTCTCGACCTGTGGGTCTCCAGATGTTTTTACCTTCAACTCTCAGAAATCCTAACAGCTGGTAAACTGGCTGGGATTTCTGGGAGTTGTAGGCCAAAACACCTGGGGACCCACAGGTTGAGAACCACTGAGTTAGACACTATGTTTTCACTAGAGGCCAGCTACATTTCAAGGTCAGAATCTGACCAACCTATTTTTCTGGCATCTTATACACAGATTTACAGATTGTACACATGGAAGTTTGATTTAGCCATAATGGCTATTACATCTGTCCACAGCTGTCATCCACAGTTTTGTTTATTTGTATTTAAAACAATTGCAGTCCAAAGCCCTCAAAGGGAAATAGCCATCATCACATCTTATTAGGATTGTAAAAATAAAATTCTGGTACAGGTTAGTGAATAGCCTGGAATCCATAAATGTGTCTGCAGTCCAGAAGGTAATCATAACTCATATCAAGATAAACAATACCTCTGAAGATATACTTTTATCATAATCACTCCTTATTTTGTTTTAGCAGCTGCACTAGAAGTAGCCAGGATGCAGTGTAACTGTTGAAAGCATTGCTTGCTGCATATTCACATTAAATCACAATAGTTTTAACTTTCTTTTATTGCAATGTCTTTGGCCTTTTTAACCCATACGAGCTTTTGGAACAGCTGCTGGCAAATCCAAGACCTCCAGGCAAAAGAGCACATGAAAGATCAGCTACATCAGGGTTATGACATTGTGTTAACACTGACACTTTTATTAGGTGGTTATCGCATGAATTCCTTTTGCTTCTTTCCTTGTGCTGACTGGTATAGTCATTTTATCAAAATTATTTTCTGGCATGAAGAAAGGTTGAGGTTTCTGGTATTAATGTTTGTGGAAGAAGCTTTCTTTCCATTTACTACCAGCATACCTGATGGGACGGTTTATTTGTTAGTTCATCACTGGGGAAAGATCATGGATTTCTGAGCATCCACATCCTGTTAAAATTCAGCTCAAGCTGGGCCATATTTATGAAGTTACTACATGTTTTTCTCTTAAGGCAAAATTCAAAATAATTAAAATATTGAATTACTTCTTCTCAAAGAAATTATTACTCATCTCATTAATAGTAGTTCTAATGAGTGTTTGTCAGCAACTTGCTTTGACAAGGGCCAGTTTATAGAGGATGTGAGGGGTAATGTGCAACCCTGTCTTGCACCCCCATATGATTTTAGCAGTGAAACCGATGACAGTTTCATTGCTTCAGTTGTCTTTTCCCCAGTTAGGAATGACTTCTGCATCTGGTTGCAAAAGGAATTCAGCAGAAAGTGAACATATGCATGAACCGAATGGAAACATTTTTCATGTTGCAGTAATGAACTTGCCATGTCAGATGGAGATCACACAAATGCTCCCTCCTTAATGAATAAATTTATCCTGAACATAGGAAATTAACACATCAGGGAAAAGGCTAGACTAAATCCTCCTGGGCATATCCACTTAATCATGCACAATTTATTTATTTGTTTGGCATGGAAAACTATGTAGTCATATGAATCTTATTTCGGACTCCAAGATAAATAGCCTCAGCAGGAATTTACTACTTCAATATAAGGGAAAAAATAAAGACATCCAGATCAGGTGTTTGAAGAGCAGCTTTCTGACCAAGCACTGTGTTTTGATACTTTGGAGATCTCAGCCACTTGATAGATCTTGGTTTGTGTCTCTGTGATATTCAGTCTCAGGAGACTGAGGGCCCTTTCACACAGCCATATAATCCAGAATATCAAGATGGAAAATCCTACAATATCTGCTTTGAACTGGGCTGAGTTCACACTAACATATATTCCAGTTCAAAGCAGATAATGTGGGATTTTATTCTGCTATGTGGAAGAGGATTGAGACTCAGAGGTATCAGGGTTGGCAACTGGATTTGGGCCTTGGACCTTCTCATTAAGCTCTTCTGACCTCCACCTCCCCCCCCCCCCCGGTTCTAGGTCACTGTTGCATTAGGCCATGGCAATTCTTATGAGGACATGCCTTTTATAAGGTTACTTTACAGCATGAATGTTGAAAAGTTGTCATATGGTAATAATTGCAATTCAGGAGTGAAGAATGTGTGTTGTTGAATTACAGATCCCAGCAGAACTAGCCAGCATCGCCAATGGTTGTGGGTGCTAGGAGTTGCAGTCCAAAAATGTATTGAGTGCTGTACAATTTCCACTAATGCTTCAAAACAGTGGGCTCTTAGTATCCACTGGGGTTGAGTCCATGCCCTCCATGGATGCTGAAGTCCCATTATATATAATAGCGTAGTAAAATAGTGCCCTTTATATAAAATGACAAAATCAACATTAGATTTTTCGATTTGGGGGGGGGGGGGAGATATTTTAAAGCTTGAATCCATGGATGCAGAATCTGTGGATACAGAGAGCCAACTGTAGTTATGTAGAAATAGTCCTACTGTATCCAAAGTGTGGAAGAGAGAAGACTGTGGATGATAGTTACGAATTGTTTGCCCTAGTCTACCAGTCTCCTTTGGTGATTTGTTTTCCATTGACACTTCACAGAGCACAACTGAGAGTGAATTGCTTTAACTGATTTAAAATTTAGAAGCCGGAATAAGTATTTATTTGATTAACTCTAATTTATTCCCCTATAAGAAATGTATTCTTACGACCAGGATGGACAGAAATGGGAAATACTGTGTGGCATATGGAACATAGGACAGCAGTTTCCTGCCAAATAGGCTAGACCAACACAATGGTGAACATGACCGTTCCTGCATATTTGGGATGTCAGCCACATGTTAAAATTCCAAGCAGTCAAATCTTTCCTTTTTATTACTTGGGAGTCTGTTTTAAATTTAGTTATAAGAGAACGAAATGATTAAATGTGGCACAATACCAAGTATAGGAGATTTTTCTGTATTGGATATATTTGAGTTTGCATGTAACAATGGCTAGGCTACTCTTTCATAAAGTGATTTAAATTAAAATTGCACTTTCCCCTCCACAGCTGCAAGCCAAAGCACATTTATTTGGTAGAAATGTTGTCAGAACTGTGCCATTAATCTATCACCCCCTGCCTCCATTCCTTGTATCCCAAGATAAAAAGGTGTTCCAAAATCAGTATTCTGATTAAGGTCATAGCCTTACAACCTGAAACATAGCCATGCACAAATCTGGTAGGCTGCCATATAGGCAGGAAAGGGAAAAGAAAACAGGCATAGGTCCAGGTAAGTTTAACTGATACACCACTTGAACTGGTAAAAGAGACTTTTGGCTAGCGAAGTAGATTGGTCTAAACCAGGCATTGGCAAACTTTTTTTCCCCCTTGGGGCTCCATTGCAAGCCTGGCTGGGAGGGCTGGGCCAGGAGAGTGGGGCCGGGCATACAGTGGGTGTGGAGTCCCTGGGAGAAGGCATGGGCAGGAACGGGGAGGGCAGGGCTTGGGTCATCCTCAGGTTGTGCTCCCAGTATAAGAATGGGGCTACTTGTCCCATTGTTATGCCGGGAGGAAGACAGGACACATGGTGACAGCAACCCATGCGCTGTCCTCTTGGCATTATACTGGGAGGAGGGTGAGACAGGCGGTTGCTGAGAGTTGTTCTCGATCTTTCCTCCTGGCATAAAGATGGGGTTGCTTTCTTCGTCCTTATGCCAGGAGGCAGGCGAGACATAAGGTAGCTGAGAGCGCTCCAGAGGGTTCTCAGCTGCTACATGCCTTTCTCCCGATCTTTTGGCATAAAGACATGGCGGGTTACTGTGTCCTTCTGCCGAGAAAACTGGGAAAATGAGGAGGGCTACATCTGGGCCCCAGACCTTAGTTTGCCCATGCCTGGTCTAAACACTATAAAAGCATTAGACTTTCTCTGGTCTGGGAGATAAGTAGGGGTATCCCTGATTAACACTTGGATGTGAGACCTCCAAAGACTACCAAGTATTGTAGGCTATACTTTAGAGCAGTACAATGCAATTTCTAGAATTACTCCACAAAGTACTCAAAGTATCATGTAGTTCAGCCCATTGTCAATGCATGCAATTTCTGTTTAAAACCTCCAATGATGCACCGTCTTTCCAGGCAATCAGTAAGGCAGGTCTTCCTGTCAAGAAATTCCTCCTAAAGTTTTAATATCCTTTCTGAATCCATTGGTTTTGGTCCTAATCTCTGGGACATCAGAAAATACGATGTGGTTCACCTTCCAAATGACAACCTTTCAGGTGCTACATATTGATTATCCAATGAGAATTTGTGGACTAGATTATCAGATCACCTCATTTGGGAGATACGCATATAAGGGCTAAAATATAGATAAAAGAGAGGATAAGCTTTTTTTTTTTTTTTTTTACAGTTTGAGAATTCAGTTTAAGCTTGCATTGTGAAAAATAGACATAGTTACCATTTGGAACAACAATAATTGCTGATGACATACTCATCGTAACATCGCAAAGTAAATTAACATGTCTAATGGGCCAGGAAAATTTCATCTATAATGAAAGCTTAATGTGTTTTTTAAAATTATGTTTTTAAATATTCTTTAAATGTTGCTTTCAACTTGTGTTTTTTGAGACAGAAATTTAATTTAATTTTGTTTTAGCTTTTTTGTATCAAACACCGTTGGTTGCTCCAGGGGGTCGAACGGAGTTGGGACCATTGTACAGCGCATCCCGTGGCCGCCCAACTACTCCTCGAGACCAGCTGCTATTTACACATATCATCCGCCATGTGCATGAATTACCTGGGCTCCGGTCGTGGCAAACAACCCCGCATTACCACCGCCTCTGATTTCCATCACGGCCAGTTTTGCCAACCCGGCTGGATCCACGACACGGCCCTGGGGGCCTAGTGCCCTCTCCCCCCTCATACTACCTGGAAAACCGTCTATTACAGCGAACCTTGAACCTTTCCCCTCGAACCCATACTCCTGAACTTTAAAACGCTATCAAGCGTATGGGGTAAGAGCCCAGAGCGGGCACACTCTTTGTTTGTACCTTGTGGGCTGATGTATACCTCTTTAAGATTTTGTATTAACACTGTGATTAACACTTTGAAAATTTCCTAAAAACTAGTTTATGTGATTATTTACCACACTCTGTGTATTGCATGTTTTGCAGCAATTCTCCCCTTGTTTTGTGATTGTTCTTAAGATACCATTTGTATGGCCTTTTTTTACTTTCCTTCTCAATTCCATTAGTCTAGAAGAGATCAAAAACACAGTTAAGACCGACACTATTTCTGGAATACTTTGTTTTCCCTCTTAATCCCCTTACAATAGAGGAAACCCAATGCACCATTCTTCCTATAGTTGTTTTTAAAGGAACAAAAAGTTAAGTAAGCGCAATAGTTTCAATCTGAAAATTAGATTACCATGAAAATGTAGTGAAAGCAAAGTAGTGATATCTTACAATTGTGCTATTCCTTATGTTTACATTAATGAAAAAAAATAACTTTTTCAGGATCATTCCAGGCAGATTTTTATGCAAAATAAGGATTACAGGCTGTGGAAATACCCATTCCCCGCCAGTGATCCACTGCAGAATCGCACATTTTAGGTATTTTCCTGCCTAACAGATTAGGAATCTATTAAAAGATATTATCACTTTAAATGGTAGCCCATACACTCCCCTTGAGCATATATAGCCAGTGGGAGGGGGCTGCCACCAGATCCTTTTTTTCTGCAGGTATTTCGACGGCTGGGAATCTCTCTCTCTTTGACTAGGCTTTAGGATCCAAAATTTTTTACTTTATTTGTTTTGGGGTAAAATTTTTTTTTAATTTATATTATTGTATTTTATTTTTTTATTTTGTATCTTGGGGAGTTTTTCCCCACTTGCCCCATTAACCTGTTTCCTTTATTTTTTTTCAGTCGCCTCCTTAAGGTTTCCCTCAGGCTTGAAATCCCGGAAACTGGGGGGCCCTTTTTCCTTTTGGCCCACTTGTTTTCAGGGTTTTTCTGATGTTTGGAATAAAAAGGGGGATGTCCTTCCCAAAAAAGAGGGGGGGGGATCTCAGACCCCCAAATTTTCCACAAAAATCAGCTTTCGTCTCCAAAAAGCGGGGGGGGGTTTGGTCGGGGGCCATCTGGGTAATTTTTTTCCCCCCCCGCTAAAATTTTTTGGGCCCAATTTGGTGCCCCCCCCCCCCAGAGTTTCTGTCAGCCTGATATTGAGGAAAGTTGTTTTTTTTTAAAAAAAGGTTTTTTCCCCAATCAAAGTTATCAACAGAAGGCCATCAACCCTTTTTAAATAATAGAATAAGGGGTATTGGGATCCCCGGGGAGAGGGACGGGGCCCCCTTGATATAGAAATGCTTTTCAGGAAATTTTTCCCCGCCATCTCCAACCCTCACCAGGTCGTTTTGGGAAGTCTGGGCCGGTTTTGCCCCCCTCCGTCCGTGGCCAAGGATAAGCCTTCCCCCCTTCCCCGAAAAGGGGGGCCCTGCCCCCTTTGGCCCGGAAACGAAAACCCAGCCCCCCTTCCCCCCTTTTGGGGGGGGCGGGAAACGCCTCTCCCCGCCTTCTGGGCCCCCACCCCCCGGGGGGCCCCTTTCCCCGCCTTCTGGGCGGCCCCAAAGGCCACAGCGCCCGCCCCCTTCTGGCGCCCGGCAGCGAAACAGCCTCTGCCGGCCCCCCTGGCTCCCGGGGCGCAAGGACAGCGCCCTCCCCGCCCTCGCCCCGGAGGGAGGGGCCTCTCCCCCCCCCTTTCCCAAGCGCAAGGCCCCACGCCTTCCCCCCTTTGGGGACCGGGAAAAGGGCCCGCGCTCCCCCCCGCCTTCTGGGGGCCCGGGAAAGGGGGCCAAAAAGGGGCCCCTCCCCCTTCTGGGGCCGGGGAAACAGCGCCCCTTCCCCCTGGCGCCGGAGGGAGGGCCCAAGGCCCCTTTCCCCCCCTTCTGGGTCCGGAAACGGGCCCCGCGCCCCTTTCCCGCCTTCTGGCGTCCGGAAAAGGGAAAGGGCAAAACCCCCTGCCCCCCCTTTTCCCCGGGTCCCGGAAAAGGGGCCCCGCGCCCCGCCCCCTTTCCCGGTCCGGCGCGGCACAGCACCCCCTCCTTTGGGGGTCCCCGGAAAACAAAGGGCAAACGCCCCTCCCCGTCTTCTGGCGTCTGGGAAGGAAAGGGCCCCAGCGCCTCTGCTCCACCATGGCGCTGTATTTGGGGCTGGGAAAAGGGATGCTTGTCATCCAGGGCCCCCGGGGGAAAGGTGAATCCAGCCCCTTCCTCCAGGGCAAATGGTGCATGCACAGGGTCTCAGCACTGGTGTCGTATATCGACACGAAGGAGAGCTGGTCGGCACTAGGCTTGTTTGTCCTCTGCTGAGATGATATGATTTTTAAAGGGAAGGCACAATTTAAGCCCCTCTGACAGAGGGCCAGCTATCCCTGGCTTAATAATAACAGCAGCAGCATCAACCTCTTAGAGTGGATGGGACCTGAGAACCATCCACCAACCCTCTTCTGCCAGGTGGCAATATTGGGCACATTCAAAACTCTCAGGAGCCAGCATCCTGCATAGGAGGAACCCACTTAAAGGCATCTCAACAGAGAGCCATCCAGTCTTTTCCTTAATATTAAGCGGTACTGTAATGATACCACTTTAAAGAGTCAAAGGTAGGGAAAGATATCCCCAGAGGGCATCCAGTCAAAAATAACAACAACAAAACCACACCATAGGTTGGACAATCCCTAATGAATAATCCATCGCTCCGGCCTTTCAAGCTCTACCATGCTTCTCAAACCCTCTATTGAAGGTTTTACGCCTCAAGTCAAATATTGTTGTTACTGAGGCTGCAAACAGGGACACCCTAAAGGGAACCACAATGAAGGGTTAATGACTCTGGGGCAACGAGGGCTATTCCATTCGGCCCTCCTCAACGTCGGGTTGTTGGAGCTGTTCCCTCACCTTCAATTAGTTGGTCCCTCGAGCATCGTATACCTCAGCGGATAACAGCGCTCCATGCAGTCTTACCGACACTTTATGACCCTTGAGGTGTCTATGGACATCGCGGGCTCTTGGCTTGAATGAGATGAGCACCAGAGTCCAAAGACACAACTGGACTTAATGTCAGGAGAAATCTTTACCTTACTCATATAATAATAATGAGGTGTTTACTTTTCGGATTATTTACTCAGAATCATGGTGTGCATTAATATAGTTGGTATCAACTAGGGTTTGAGAGTTTTTCAACTGCCACTTTTGGACTCTTGATTGCTGGTATTTATTTATTGTATAAAGAGCAAATCAATGTATTTGAGGTAACACAAGTACAAACTTGGCATCTAGTAAATATCCTTTGACCAATAGCTCGAAACGAGTGCCTCTGCTGTTGCTAAAGGAAGTCACCCACTGTATATTACAAGACTCAGGCTGCATTGAATTGTTTGGTCTGTGGTTTTGCTCTTCTCCACACTTGCATGTTTTGGACCCCACTTCACCTCCTTTCCCTGTAGGTATTACTGGCCCTTGAAAACACCTCACAGACCGGGGGACACTCCACAGGAGCCAAAGCTACCCACCTCTGATGAGGCTGACGTTTTTCCCGGCCCATAGGGTGTATATGGCAAGGGCATTGAGCTAACCCATGTGGGAAACATCTACCCCAGGGGGTGATCACACTTTGGAGGGCAGCACCACTTGCTGCTCATGCAATATTACCTTGTTAACTTCTTTGGTGACTAGCTGGATCACTATGCATTGCTGCTATGTTAGCCTCTTCCTATCGCATAGGGCAAAATAGATTCTCTCTAATTACAGGTGCATTCTCACCCCATGTCATTAGCTCTCGCTCATTGAACCAAATTCAGTAATAGTGGACATGACAACCTGTAAATCTAAGACAACTCCATTGGACAATGGGAGCAAAGAAAACTGACCCTATGGGAGGAGAGAGGTGCATGTGTCACCAGGCTTGCTTACTAGCCCTGGCCCAATATGATGCTTATATGGTCCTATCAGATGTTGATGGATCAAGGGTTACCTTCCTTGAACGTATAAGATGCTGAAACATAAGCAGAGAGAAGGCATCAGACAGCCCACAAACGTTGCTTTTCCTGAACCCTGAAATGTCCATGATGCTTTTTCAACTCTTCTTGTATCTCATCCCTGAAATGTCCATGATGATGCTTTCAACTCTTCTTGTACTCTTCACTGCAACATTTATGTTGCGCTTGAGTGTCTCCTTAATGATCTTCTGTGTGGAGCTTATTGTTAAGTGACTTGTATTGAAGTGTTTTACGCTACTGGCCTTAGCCTCAGTAGGGTATGGATAGCTCAAGTGGGTAACTTATGATGTGTTATAGTCGACCAGCAGTGTGCTATTAGCACTTGATATCTGCCTCCTCTGTGGCTGGGAGGTCCAGACCTTATGACAAGAGGAGGCGGCCAATTGCATCCTTCAGTCTTTCCTGCCGCTTTTCCTGCTTGCTACTGAGTACCTGGGAGAAATAGTGGCTAGCATCCTGACGCTACCAGCCAAACATCTTGGTGCTCAATCCTCCTTACGTCTTTAAGTGTCGTTTATTCGTTGACTGACATTTAAGAAAGTTTGTCAATTAGAAATTTAACCATAATGACATTTAGGTTACAATTTACTTGGTATATTAGTCATACTATTACATTGTGTCCACTTAGTTCTGTACTCAGTGCACATAATCTTCATATTGCTCTGCAAATAGACTTGGAGCAACATTCCTCTGCTCCCTATCGTGTCAGCACTTAGAAGCCGAGCTGGGCCCTCAATGAAAGCGGCTTCCTCTCGGCATTCCTTTGCAGTTCTCTTTGCACTTTCGAATGGTGTCTAGTCTACCAGTGGGCGATATGGTTTGTAATCCTCATTGTCCATGGTTGCCTCAACCATGCTTCTCTTTCCATCCTCAAAGATGTCTGGGATGATAAGAGGCGCACCTTAATTATTTTAAACTTCTCATCTCCATGAGGCACTGATTCCCTCACCCAGCCAGCATTTGGGTATATGTTGGATGGGTGTTAACACCTATTCCACCTCTGTCACAACTGACAGCTGTTATAGAGAAACCGGCTTGAAGCTTTTCTAGAAGTGCCTCGGGTAGCACGACGGACAGCTCACTTTTTTAGCCTTTGGGAATTGTACTTTCGTCAGCGCATCTTCTTTGCCTCCGTCTTCACGGCAGGGATGATGGTGTCCTCCTGAATGACGCTTTGGCTCTTGGCTTCCGTGGTGTATGTTTTATTAGTGAGGAAACATCTTCTTAGCTGCATGACTTTGGGAGTCGTGTGTATGATCTTCACTCTTTTCTGGGCACTTGATAATTTACTGGGAAAGGTGGTGCCCCGTGCTGACCCCCGCTCCCAAAATCGTAGTAGGTTTTCCCTTGGCCCCCCCCTTTTATTGGAATTTAAGAGGGCTCTGGCTGATGTTTGTGGGGCGAAGGGGGCTCCCAAAAAGTCCCCCACACTATTTTTCAAAAATACCCCGGGGGGATGCCCCGTGGCCTCTGGGGGTTTTTTTTCCCATTGGCTTGTTCCCCAAACATCTCGGCCCAAACCCCTTCTGGGGTTTTTCCATGTGACTGGGTGCACTTTACCGAGCGGGTTAAGGATCACTCCACTAAACCTGCGGTAGCCTCCATTTTCTTTCCCAGGGGGGTTTTTGGGCCCAAAATCGCTGTGGAAAAAATGCTTGGTTCTCTATTCACCTCATCATACATAGGGAGGCCCGATGCCTTTTGGTAGGGGTAAACCTGTAACAGTGCAGTCCCTTTTCGGTGATGGCATGGCCCCCACCGCATTGGGTTGCTATTTTACTCCAAATGCGTTCACGGGGGCCCGATGGGGAAAAATGGGTTGCTTACCTGTAACCCTGGTTCCCCGTGGTCCCCGTAATTTTTTACCCTCCTCCCCGCTGTTGTCTCCTCAGTCCTTCAAGCTTTCTTTGCGGCGGGGTAAAGGGTCTGGGGGGCGGGCCCCCCCCTTTGGCCCCTTTTTATATGCTCAAGGGGGGTGTGGCGGAGCCCACCCCTTTAAAGTGATAATATCTTTTTAATAGATTCGAACTGTCGCGAAACGAGAAAAAACCCAAAAGTGCGAAATTCACAGGTGACCCCTCGGGGAACCAGGGTTTTCAAAGGGCCCCAACCTTTTATTTCCTCCCGTCACTGGGAAAAGATTTTAACATTGGTGAATCCTTAAAGTTTTTTTAAATGCCTTTCTCCCATTTTTAGGCGCATCAGGATCTCAGAAACTTTATTTTCCCTGGCTTGGGTTTCCCCCTTGTTTTTTCAACACTTCTGACATAGGGCCCTTCCACACAGTCAAATAATCCCGGGTATAAGACCCGAAAAACTCACAATATCTTGCTTTTAACTGGGTTATCTAAGTCCCCCACTCCAAATTTCCCCGTTCAAAACAAAAAATTGGGGTTTTTTTTCAGCTGTGGGAAGAGGCCCCGGGTCTGACAAAATAAAAGATGACAGCCAAAGCTGTTCCCTCATATGATGGGGGTCCATGCTACTTAGTCTGTGAACTGTTTTTTGAAGGGGTTTGGAAATTGGGGGGGCACTTGCATGCGATATTAAAAACATAAAAAAAAATACTTTTTTTTGCCATTTCTGTTTTTTAAATTAATCTGGATGACAATTTTTGAGTCAACAACCATGTCTAGGCAGATTTTCTATATTTTTCCCCCCTGATATATGAATATTGCCATTTCTGAATTTTAAAGTCTTTCCCCATGAAGACAGCATTTTTTGGAAGATCTACACATTGGGCATGACAGTTATATTGTCCCCACTTTGGGGGATTGT